>JAHNEJ010001899.1:0-187123 GCA_022559845.1 Amorphophallus konjac | reverse complement strand
TCGGTGCCAATTGGTGATATAATGAAGCTTCAATCCATTGAGAAAGCGCTTCGCCTTCATCTTCTCGGTGGAAATGAGATGTGTAGCATATCGAGAAAGCTGTGCAAATTGAGCCTCATACTCTGCCACGGACAAACCTCGCTGTTTCAAGGCCGCAAACTCTGCCGCTTTCTTCTCTTGCACTCTATCAAAAAAATACTTGTTGTTGAAGAATTCTTCGAATTCTTCCCACATAACTTGCCGATCACCGAGAGTTGCCTTGATAGAATCCCACCAAGTACGTGCATCATGTTCCAGTTGAAATGTGGACAAAAGGACACGCTCCTGGTTGGTGCATTGCATAACTTCAAAGATCCTCCCCATCTCATCTAGCTAGTGCTCGGCTTGGTCAGGGTCAGTCGAACCAGCGAATCTAGGCGGGTTCATTCCGTGGAAGTTCCGGTATAGATCACCGGTGCCATGCGGTGCCGCTCCTGCCTGAGCTACTTGCTGAAGGGCCTGAGTAAGGCCTTGCACCGTACGCTGTAGGTTCCTCCATTCAGCATGATTAGCTGCCATCTACACGAGAAATAGATTACTTAGGTTTAATCAAGATAAATAATTACACGATTAAGAAACGATCTTAACCCAAGTTTCTACCCATTCTCACCAGGTCAGGTCCTAGACTTTTACAAGGTTAGGGATCTAATGCACCTAGACACGACCAAAAACTCGGTACCTGGCGGAGGTAATCGGTTCGAAGAACACTCGCGCAAGTGTGCGACCTTCCCGATAGGCGTAGCCTAACGTTCGGACAACACCTTTTGATATACCGATTATTGGGATGCAATGCAAGAAAACCTAAAACTTAGGAAACCTAGGAATGTGAAACCTAGGCTCTGATACCAACTAAACTGTCACGCCCCGAACAAGGCAGAAATATCGGGACGTACAGTTAGGGACACGCTGGCAAGAGAGAGAGGAAAAACTAAATAATACACAAGTGCTACAAGATGGAAATACTAAATGATCATTAACAAACCACAACTGATACAATAACCTCAAGTTCAACTTAATACAACTGGAATAACAACCACTAAAACTCAATAACATTGCTGAGACTAAAAGCTCACCAAAACACAACTAAAAGTAAGATATCACACTACTAACACACTAGAACTGATACACTCAAGACATCACTCCTGCCCTTCCCCATCGGTAAGTGCGTCACCTGAAAAGCCTGGAAAGGGGGGAAAACACAACTATGAGCTGACGCTCAGTAGGAAATAACAGACAGGTATAAGTGATTAACAGTTTAATTACATTTTAAAATGTCATGCTACAAATGATAAAAAAATAAAAAGATAACGGTGATATCACGAAACAGAATTCAAAGATCTTGCAAGGTCAAGAAATATAATGAATAGAATAGTAAGACAAGAATTTACTACAGGAGATAACGATAAAAAGTTGGCCATATCAAGACAATTCAAGTCATGTCAAGCACGTATGTAATTTCATTTCCACGTCCAAGTAATAAGCAAGTAAAGTAACCACAAGTAGAGTATAGAACAGTGAAGAGTGGAAAGTGAAAAGTAGTAGAAAGTAATGTAGAGAGTAGTGGAGAGAGTAGTGGACAGTCCTAGATTTAACACATGTCAAGTACTGGTGCCAAATGCCACACCTAGTCATTCACCTCCCCGGGGGTACACGTAGTGTTCGGGCGCTCTTCCCAGGACTAGACCGAGTCCTTAATTGTTTGCCAGGCATTGATTTCTTTGGATCAAAGATCCCACGAATCTAGACTTCCACAGTTTATGGCCAGAATTCCAAGGTTTAAACTAAGTAGCAATAACAACTTCAAGTAGGAAAGAGATTCATTTCCAGAATTTCAAGGTAAGTATAATCATCAAGGAGATCGAAACCAAGTCACAACAAGAGTAAATCGTGCTGCGCTGCTGTAAAACAGCAGCAATCAAACAAGCTAATCAACATATTAATCCTAATCACCAAGTTAAGATATCATGATTAACCATTATCATTTGTATTAGCCAAAGAGCCAACAAGCTAGAACAAGTTGTCAAGGTAAAGAACAAGCTCTCACAGCGGTGAAATAGAATGCATTATCAGGGGCTTTAATTACACCATTAATCATTAATTAAGTGAGTTTCTATTTAACCAATGTAAGTGTTGTAATGGAGATAGTAAACATCGTGTTTTGTACTATGTTTGCGAGAAAGGACCAATGCAAATTGAAATCAAGGGGGGTACATGAATAGGTCAAAAGTTCTTCAAAAATATAATTTCAATGGGTCTAAGTTAAATGGGTTGATTCCCATTGATTCGGATCCATCTTCGGGTCAAAAAACGAAGAAAATCGGGTTTCTGGTGTACGGGTCGACCCTTGGGGTCGACCCCTGAAAAACTGGGGTCTGGGAGCAGGATGGGTCGACCCCTGGGGTCGACCCTCAGGCTGGGCCGCATGGGTCGACCCCTGGGGTCGACCCTCGGGCTGGCCTGGGCTGCCAGGTGATGGGTCGACCCCTGGGGTCGACCCCTGCAAGAACAGCAGCGGCTGGGGCTTCCGGAAAACGAGAAATCTCACCCAATTGAGGTCCAATTGAGTTGAAATCAAAGCCACATGCCATAGGAATCTTGCTAGACATATTAGGGTCATAAAACTACAGTTTGGAAACACGAATTTCATCAGAATTCACAAGAATCACAACCTATTCTATGAAGAACACAAGGAGACCTAGTTCAGGACATACTTCCACTAAATCGTCGAATTCTCTCGATATACAAAACCAAATTTGGGGATTTTGGTGTCAAAAGAAAGCTAACACGATCATGAATCCAATCATATATAATATGCTACATGAAGATCAAGTTACATGACTCAAAATGAGCCCGTAATCAAGCTCTGACTTAAGGAACACTATATGAATCATGTTCTAGACATGTTTTTACAAAAATCAAAATTCACGATGCATGCTCAATGGAATTTGGGGCTTTCTACGTTAAATGAAAGATAATAACATGCTGATTACTTCATGTAAGTTAATTAGAGTTTGGTTGTTAGATCCTACCTCAAATCGGAGAGAGAAAACTCAAACCCTAGGATGAAGAACACTTGGACAGCACCTCACAAAAAGCTCGATTTCTCCACGGATACCTAATGAAAATTGGGGCTTTTGCCACCAATGGATAGAGCTCGATGAGAGGAACAACTTGCTATACTCATGATCAAAATTTGGTTGAGAATTCCTCCCTCAATCGATGGATCAAAGAAGGATGAAGGAAGCCAACGGCCTGCTGACCCACCTCCACAAATCGAGCTAGATCTCTCCAGATCTGAAACTTCAGCGAACCCCACAGCATCCAAATGAAAGAAGACTCGTAGGGCTTCATTTTGATAGCTCATAGAGCTTCTGGAGCCTTCTGAGTTGGGAGTATTCGCTGCTGCAAGCTACGTGTTTAGAAACGGCACCGAAATCTTTGACTTGACCAAACTATGTCGGCAGCACGTTTTGGGGCTAAGTTTAGCTCAAATTGATTGAGGATAAATGTTCCTTACATTGTGGCCTTCCATTTGCCCTTGATTTCAGATCATTTGGTTGAGAATTGAGGTCGAATTTCGTGTTTTAATCTAAGGGTTAGGTATGGGTCAAAAGTGTGCACTTTTGGGTTTAAACTCTAAATAGATCTTACCACGGATTTACAATGGCCTAATGCTAGAAGGAAAAGTTGTTATCTACATCGACCTAAATCTATTTACTATTTTTACAGATTTTTTTAAGGTAGTCGGATTTTTACTTATACTATTCCGTAAATAGTTAAATGTTAAGTTCGGAAGACTAAGTTCACTAATTCGGCATAATAAATGATTTTCTTAGGCTTAAATGTAGAAGACAAAGTTGCTAAACAAAATTAATTCTACAAGATGTGATTTTTGGGGATTTTTAGAAAATATTTAAAAAATGACTTATTCTATTAATTAATTAATTAATCTAATTAATTTGGATAATTCTCATTAATTCGAATAACTTCAAATAAATTCTGAATAATTACAAATAACTTATTAAATAAATTTCTAAAGAATTTGGGGTCTTACATACAAAGTGCCTCTTTCTTATTGGGATTAGAGCAGGGAGGTCAGATTTGGGGTTAAGATAAACTCTAACACGCTTTGGAGCACTCCCCACCCAGGTTGGGACTCAAGAGCAGAGTCCTGGTCGGACTCTCTGCGTCCTGATGGGGGTGGCGGTCTATCGCAAGACTGCCAAAAGCCCTTAATGGCCCACATGAGACCGTTTCCAAGTTCTCAATCCAAGCATCTTCATGTCATATAGTGGTCCGAGGTTGACCGTTTATTGATTTGGCGGTCATCCACTAGACCGTCTTATGGTTCTTTTCCGCTCGCATCTCACCTTACAGAAGCGGTCTATCGTAATACCGCTATTCAATTAAGCGGTCAACTTAAGACCGCCTTTTCACCCACCTGTGCACAACACTTAGCTCTTGGTCCTATTATCTTTCGGGTTATTTCCTATCAACTCCGTGTCCCTAAGTCCGCCTCTTCGTTAGTCAATCACCATACAAGCATCCATTTCATAAAGAGGGAAGTCAAAGCTTTTATTTCATCGCATTTTAAGTCCAGACATGTACATGTGTCTCACACAAGAAAGGGTAAGGAGTCTCTCAGGCTGGTCCCTCTCCAGGGCCCCCGCTATCCCCGGTTCCCTCATGTCTCTCATTGTCAGGCCCATGGCTGTGCTGCCCTCCTCGCGGCGGCCTCGTCGCTCCTCCTCCGAATTTCTTCGATGGCCGGAGGAGCTGGTGAGGTAGTCTCTATGTGCACTACTGCGCGCACCACTTTGGGATGCGCTCCGCTCAGGACCTCTGCCTATCATCCGAATTATCCGCTCCACTGCCCGTAGCTCGATCTTTAAGTCATGAGCCTGTCCCCGGGCCTGCTCTGCCTCCACATGGTAGCGCTCCGCGTCTGCTGCCCCAACACTAAGTCACTCCACCTCCGCGCGAAGATGGGCCACCTCTACTGCCTCTACCCAAAATCGCTCTGCCTCCCCTCTCTACCGGGTAGCCTGGCTCAGCGCCGCGTCTAGCTCCCTCGTCTGCATATGCATTCATTTCATTAAGTCATGCGCACTCATAATCATAAAGTCAAAGAGGGGAAGTTAAGTGGTTTTTTTTTTACCCTCTCCGCGAGTGTTGCCTCAGCCTCTTCGGCCCATTTAACTGCTCGCGCGAAGTCTGCATCCTGCTGAGCTCGGTCTGCTGGTGGCTGGGAAGAAGAGGAAGGAGCATCGGGTATAGTCCACTAGGAACCCTTAGCTCACTGCATATAGGAACAGGCTAGTTGCATAAGCATTACACCGCAATTATAGTCTAAAGTTGGCTGTGGCTTACCCGGAGCTCCAGCGAGCGTTGGAGGTCATCCCGTTGCTGCACTGTAGAATGGAGGAGCCCCTGAAGCTCAGCGACTTGCCCTTTGGGGCCGAACTGCATTTAGAAAATCAGTCACTAGTCCATCATAATCATAGGTTTTTTTGAGTTATAGGTTTAGGAGTCCGTATCGGTCATCGCGTGCCACGGAAAACCTGGTTCCCGTAGCGCCGCGCATAGGCCATCAGGTAGGCATCATTAGTCCCCACTAGGGCCCGCACCACTTGGCCCTGTCATGACCAGTCTCGGATCTGGTCCCCTGCATGAGCTATCTAATCAACCAGGCCCAAAAGGCCACGCGAGTGTCTCCCCACGCACTCCTCCTTAGCTCCCTCTCTTGGGAAGGGGATGATTGGATATCTAATCCCATGTGTCCTCATCACTAGGCGGTGATGGAGTGGCTCCATGATGTTTATGCAGTGAAGCCAGATGTCGTGGCTAGAGTAGTTGAGTGCAGCCTCCACCCAAGGCTGGCCCCCGTGCCCCTCGCCCTGGTATGGTGTCCAGCGGACCTGCATGGTAGTGTAGATGAAGACATTAGTATTCAAGGAAGTCTGCATTTTGCATTTAAGTGAGAGTTTAGGTCTTACCGATGCGTAGGGTAGGGTGTCGAGGTCGTCCTGAATGGCCCGCACCTGGCGTCGCAGCGAGCCCATGTCTCACGCCGCTACCCATCACCGCGTAATGGGTATCCGATCAGGGTGTGCCTCTCGTCCTCTCCCAAGGCCGGGTAAGCGCACGTAAGCCCACACCTGTATCACATGCATGTTAGTGCATTGGCATATGGCAAAGTCAAATAGAAATTGCATTGGCATAAGTGGTTAAGTTTACCTAAAGGAGTGGACATAAGCCGCCCAGCATTATCTACCGGGTGGTAGTGCTGAGTGAGTCAAAGAGGAAGGCGAGTGCGGCAGCGCCCCACGCGTACGCTCCCACCACATCTAGGTCCTTTAGCAGAGGCAGTATCCGACAGCTCACCCCGTCTACCCTCGTCGCGAATAGGAGCTTCCTGAACATCAGCATCGAGAACCTCCAGAGTACCGTGTCCGCCTCGGGCCCTAGTCCAGCTGCTACCTTCTCTCGTACCTTGTCTATCAAGCGTTGGAGGTGCTGCTTCGGTAACTCTCCCACTAAGATCGCTACTCCTCGTAATCCCAGGCTCTCCTGTAGTGCGGCCCTCGGTACGACGGATGACTGATGTCCTAGCCTCACTAACTCAAGTCCGAGTAAGCGTTGTGCTAGCTCCCGGTAGTTAGAGAAGGTGTGACCACTAACAGGTGCTCCGGCGGCCCGTAGCCCTATAATCCTCGCCACATCCTCCAGTGTGGGGGTCATGTGTACACACGGAAGCAGGAAGGGTCGGCTGGCTGAGTCCCACCGGTCGTGCAACGCCAACAATAGTGCTGCGTCTAGTCTCATCACCTCTAGGCTGAGGAACTCTGCAAAGCCCATCGCTGCAAATCTCTCCCTCTGAAAATCTGGCAATGCAAGGTACACGGCTCGAACCTGCAACCAAGAGATCCCGCTCCTACGATTTCCCTACACACATTGCATATATCACATCAGTCATATATCCATTCATTCATTCATAAAAAAAATGCACTCTCTGGTCATATGGCGGTCTTCCTTTTGACCATCTTGCTGATTGACGGTCCATCATGGACTGTCTGGTCGTTTAGCGGTCTAGGTCAGACCGTCTTTCTGTTTGACGGTTCCTGGTAGGACCGCCATTCTCCCCGCCGTCGCAGACAGCGTGTCCCCTCTTCTTGTTCATGGAAATGGCCCATAGAGCCTTACAAACATCTCCTAGGGTTCGTATGACCCCTATCATCACCATCCCATGCCCATGCATTATCTTAAAATAAGAAAAATGGAGGTTTTTTTTGTTGGGGGGGGGGGCGTAGCCTACCTCCGACGATGCAGTCTTTCCGGCCTCCTCGGTCGTCGCCTACGGTTCTTCATTTTCACCTTGCATTTCTACCTCTTCGAGAGCCCCAGCGGCCGTGGACGGCCCTCCTTCTTCGGCTACGGTTGGCATCTATCGTTCCTCTTCTAGGTGGCTCACCGGCGGTGGCTCGTTTGTCTCCTCTTCCACCTCACGCATGAGACGCTTCACCGCCCTCTTCTTCACCATCTTCAGTGGGCGTGTGTGAGCTAGGGGGGGAGGTGAACCCGGTGGTGGGGACACCGGGCCCACTACTGGACCCACTACTCAGAGCCGACGCCACACTATCCCGATACCGAGCTTGTGGCTCGGAGATTCACTCGAAGACTCGGCATCCTAAGTATTTTATTTATGTATGTAGTATTTATGTGTATGTAAGTAAAATACATGTATTCCTACATGTATAGGAGGAGTCAATAAACCATTACAATGGATCGACGACAGCTCCGGTATCACGAACAGGACTGGATAGGTTGCTACCTCACGCAGCTCGGCCTCACGCCGGACGGTCTCACACGGGGCGACACACTCACACTCACAAAGAGAATGAGGGAAGGGAAGAGAACATAAGGGGGATGGCCCTTACGTGATTGCAAATTCTTAAGCTTTCATTCATGTGTAAACCATTACATTAGCCCTCCCTTATATAGGGAAAGCTATAACTTTCAAATCTTACACTTTCACTAATTGTGTTTATACCCTAGCTTAATAAGACGAAACCCACCAACCCACCTTTTGACTTGTGGGTTTAAAATACAGTACTTTGACTCAATAAAAATAAAATACCTTGGTGGTTAAAATACACATACCACCATAGTAAAATACATACACACATATGTACGGATACGTACTCAGGACGCCGAGTCTTCAAATGAGTCGCCGAGCCATAAGCTCGGTGCAGTCGGGGCGGTGCGGCGTCGGCTCCGAGTAGTGGGCCCAGTAGTGGAAACGGTGTCCCCACCAACCCTCCCGGGGCGGCTGGAACTCGACTTCGTCGAGCAGATCTGGATCGAGGCGCTGGAGATCTTCCCGACTGATACAGGAATCATCTGATGGTGGACGGTCCCGCCAGCGGACAGGGTAGCGCTGGTACACCCTGCTCCGTGTAGTGGTCACCTGCTCATCCAGTATCCTCTCAATTTGCTCGCTCGATGCTCTTGAGGCTGTAGGATGCATAGGGGTGGGCTCACTCTCAATGGGAGGAGAAGGCTCGAAAGGGTCACTAGGAATTGCTGTGGGTTCCTTATAACCCACTAGGTCTGCCACGTTAAATGTAGAGCTAATGTCATATTCGGAAGGTAAGTCCACAACATAGGCATTGGAGCCAATCTTCCGCAGTATCGAGAAGGGACCATCACTATGGACTTGCAACTTTTTAACGACTCCCGAGGGGAGTCGTTCGAGTCGAACCCGTACCATAACCATTTCACCTTCTTAAAATTTATGGTGACGCCTATGCGAATCAGCTGACTCATGCAGACTCCTGACATACTGTGCAAACTCTTCGGCTGACTTGGACATTATAGACTCAAGGGGAAGGTTGGGTAGGGTGGACCCGGGGGCAAGCTCAATAGCGTGTTGTACATCACACATGGGAGGGAGTCGAGAAGGTAAGTCCTCGAGGACGATGCCTTGAAAGTCATGCAGTATTGTCGGGACTTCAGTTGGGACTGAGACTCGGGACTCCTTGGGTGTGATGGTGACGTCAACAGTAAAAATAGGGGCACCCTTAGTAACCTCTCTGTTTAGCTCACCCACATTTATGGAGTCAAGGCGCCTAACTAGGTCACGACCAACCTTAGGGGCCTTAGAGACGGGTGTGATAGATGTAGAAGAAGAGAGAAGGGGATGTTTCCCTTTAGTGGGAGTTTGGGGATTCTCCTGAATTTTGGGAGTTCCAGTGGGAGTGGAGGTGGAACTCTTACCCGAGGTCATTCCCCTTACCCTCCCCTCGAGTCTAGGATGTCATGTAGGGTAATAAATCAGAGCAGACTTTCTCCTCGCAGGGAGACTTAGGGACGTTCTTACCCCTAAAGTGCGGAACGTCTATCGACGACCGGTCGACCCGGGCACTGCTTCGGCTGTCGTTGTTGCGGACTTGGGTGCCACGATCAATAAGTTAAAAGATTTATATAAATATATAAATATATATATATATAAGATTATATATATCTCAAACGTGTTATTAGGCTAGTCATAAGCAATAAACATATGTGTTTTGTGTATTTTATTTTCTTAAAACCCAAGAGTCAAAAGTTAGGTAGGTGAGTGTGTTTTATTAGGCTAAGGACATATGTGCTATTTGTAAAAGATTGAGGGTGTGGTTGCTATAGCCTCCTCCTATATAAAGGAGGCTCATGTAATGATTTAGACATGATGAATGTTATTGAAGTTCAACCTACGTGAGAGACATTTCTCTCTTGTGTTTTCCCTTCCCTCATTGTCTTTGTGAGTGTGAGTGTGTCGCCCGGTGTGAGACCGTCTGGCGTGAGGCCGAGCTGCGCAAGGTAGCAAGTTATCTGTCCTGTTCGTGATTCCGGAGTTGCCATCGATCCTTTTTCCGACGCCGTCCGCGTCAAATTTGGTATCAGAGCCCAACACGACACCTCCCTCGACCCCGACGTCTCCATCGTCGGTACTTCGTTCTTTCGGTTCCCAGAAGTGAAAAAAAGGAAAGAAAGAAAAGGTAAAAAAAAGGAAGGAGAGAAGTAGAAAAAAAATCTCAGTTGATAGATCTGAGAAAAAAAATTGAAATAGAAAAAAATAGTTTTCTTTAGCTCCCTATTTCTCTCTCTATTTTATCTCTCTCTCTTCTCTCTCCCTCGGGATCTCTCTCTCGAAGTCAGTGAACAAAAAAAAAAATGAATCAAACCTCTCTCGTATTCTCTCGTTCCCTCTCTTTGTTTTTCTTTTTCTCTCTCCCGCCTGTTCTCTCTTTCTCTCTGTTACTCTCTCCCTCTTTCTCTCTCTGACGCGCACAGTGCCAGCACGCACCCCCTGTCCCTGTGCGTCCCCCCTGGCACTGTGCGTTCATCCTCCCACCCTCTGTTCTCATGCCCATGGCTACAGGCGAGTACAAGAACGGCCGACCACCACCCAACCCCGCGACACTACAGTGGTCTGCGGAGCAACCATCACCGACCTCCACACCGGTGTTTCATCCCACGGCTAGGCTCGCCACTCCCCGCTCTAACGCCGCCGCAGTCGGCACCGTAGCTGCGCTGCCGGCCAATGCTGCTCCAGCCGCCTCCTTCCACTGTGCGTCCGTTGCTGCGAAGCTCGCCGCCCTCCCATTCTGCGGGCCCGGTGACGCCATGGAGGCAGCCCGCCGCCTGATGCTGCCATCCCCGCACCACCACGCCAAGGAGGCAATCTCGGGCAACAACACGACAAGAGCCACCGCCGAGGATCTGCCTCCCGCCACGCTATCATCCTCCCCTCTGCTAACCAGACCGCTGCCACCGTCGTCCCCCACCTCTGACCACCGCGACTTCCAGCCACCTTCCTCACCGCCCTGCACCCCTCGTCGCCGCCCCTGCAACGTCACAGAGTCACCCACCTCCACCGGCGACGTCTCCAACCTCCAGCCAACTCCCTCACCCCCAGTCGCAGCCCGCCGGCCACCTGCCCTCCACCTCCTCGCTGACCCACAGTTAGCCTCCACCACCCACTGTCGCCCCTACTACAACCGGTAGACCCCTCACTCCGCCTCCTGCTAACCCTCTCCCTCTACTTCACACTGTCACGCACGCCCTCCCTCACTGCCAACCATCCACACCCCTGCAAACACCCAACCGCCTGCACACACCCTCCGGCCTGTTGGGATCGGTGCGATGGATTCAGAGGGGGGTGAATGAATCTCCACTTTAAAAATTACTCCCAATTAGAAACTTAGAACACTCAGAGATATGAAAATAAAAGCAGATTCAGTTCTACCGAAATCCAGTGATGTGTTTAATCAAACACAGAATGTGCAATCAAATCTCTACTAAACTGAAGAAACAGGTCGGCCTAAGCATTCATCTAGCGAAAGCATAAATGAACATTCAAACCACAGTGCAAGAAGAGTTTTTTGGTGGTTCGGTCCTCCGGACCTACATCCACCCCACACTCAATCCTGAGTGTGGATTCCGCTGATACACAGCTTAAACTGCTGGGCCTCACAGCTTGCCTACAGCCGCTGACAAATAGCTTGAACAGTTGGGCATTACAGCTTCGCCGACCAGAGGATACCACACCTCTGCAACCGCTGGGGATTACTGCTTAACCCGTCCAGAGGAATCCTCCTCTGCAAACCGCTGAGCTTCACAGCTTGCTGTCCGAGGTATTCACCTCGCCCGCTGACAAACAGCTTGAAGAAAGGTTAAAAATGAAAGCAAGAAATAAGAACTAACAGCGACTGAAAGCTGTAATCAATGAAATGCAAATGTGGCTCCCATGGAGCTGACTGGATTGGATTTGATCCAGATTCCAGTGAAAATAGATCTTCTGATGGAGTCTTCTATCTTCTTTTTCATGAACTCTCTCTCTCTATTCTTCTGCAACTTCTTTCATTCACTCTCTCTCTTTTTCTTTCTCTTTCTCTTTCTCTTCTTCTGCTTCTCTATACTTCTCTGCTGCTCACTCTTTTCTTCTCTCGATCACTACTCTCAAAAGCTCTCTCTCTCTCTTTCTTTCTTCCTCTTCTTCTCTCTTTCTCTTTCGAACACTCTCCTCCCCTGCTCTTCTTCTTTTTTCTTCTCTCTGGATCGTGCAATTTCTGTCTGCTTCTACTCTTCTAATGTAACTTTTTATCCTCTCTGCACGAGCATCTTCTCCAGATGGAGAAGTCTTCTTTTTATAGCAGGAGCAGATAGGTGGGCGTGTGTCCTCCACGAATTCTCGCCCTAGCGCCTTGAACACGTGGTAGCATTTCAGCCTGCTGCACTACATGTGTCACGATCTTGGCACTTCCTCCATTCTTGGATCACGTGCCCTTCTTAAGCTCCTCGAGCAGCAGTCCTGTCAGATCAGGCTTGTTATCAGTGTGAGTTAATCTGAAAGGAAAGAAAGGATGCATCGAGTAAGTTTGATAATTGAACTGAGCCTGTATAGACTTGATGCATAAAATGCAGTGTGCATATAAGAAAGTATGTACAACGAGAATGAATGCACGGACATGTCATCCACGAGTGTACAGACTTTGAATGCATGTAATGCATTTTGCATATGGAGAAGTATGCACATTGAAAGTGAATGTACAGACATGCCATCAACGAGTGTACAGACTTTGCGTGCAATGTACAAATGATGTACAGACTTTCTGTGCCTAACGCTTAAGCATGAATGCATCATGTATAGACTTGCTAAGACATCAAGGCAGTCATGTGCCGACTTAGTGTATGTGCAAGACAATTCAATGCAGTATGCATATAGTAAAGTATGCACATTGAAAGTGAATGCACGGACATGCCATCAACTGTGCAGACTCTGCGTGCAATGTACAAACAATGTGCAGACTTGCTATGCCTAGAGTTTAAGCATGAATGCATGATGCACAAACTATGCGTGTGCATGTGTGGACTTTGAGTGCATGACACTACCTTACGTATGTATGCGGCAGAATGTATAGACTTTGAATGCATGGTAAAGAGTGTATAGACTTTGTTTTGAAAGATTGCACAAATGCCACTGAAGAATGTACAGACGTTGAACGTGTGAAATGCAGTTTGCATCTATCAAAGTATGCACAACGAAGATGAATGCTCAGGCATGCTGTCAAAGAATGTACAGACTTTGCGTGCATGCGCCAAGACGATGTACAGACTTTGCGTGCCTGAAACAAGACAATGTATAGACTTACTACCTAGCATTTAAGAATCAATGCATCATGTATAGACTTGCTTAAATGATGCATGGACATAACAGCAAAGACTGTACAAACATTGTATATGCATGAAACAACCGAATGTACTGACTATGTATGCATAATGAACATGCTTCGACTTCAAAATAAAGCGACTGACGAATGCATCGATGCAGTGTGTGCATATGGCATATATTGAACCGATGCAATGTATGCAGGAGAAGTAACAGTGCAGTCTATTTACCAGATCATGCATCGACTATATGACGTGCAACAACAGTTAATGTACCGATGCAAACTACACTTTTTATGCAGGAACTAGAGTTGCACCAATGCAGAGACAGACAATGCAATGAGATGAATGTTTTCACTCTTAAATCAATCAATCAATCATGCTCATAGTGCTTGCTAACATCAAAACAATTCATACTCATAGTGCTTGCTGACATCAAAACCATAGGGGCACAACACGGCCACGACCCTCGGTAGCCCCGCCTCCATCCCACCGCCGTCGACTGCGGACATGGTCATCATCTTTTCTGAACACCCAGAATAGGATCGACAACCGCACGCGGTGGGCCGTCAACAACGTCTCCTTCATCCTTCCCCACATGCGCCCGCGTGCGCCGACGCCTTCAACCGCTTTGACTGCCCACGCGGCCGGCCTTGTTGATAGCTGGGAGAGGTTGAAAGTTGTTGGAAGAATAGGTAAGGTTTGAACATAAAAAAAAGAGAAAAAAAAGTCAAAAAAAGGGGGGTTTGGAAAAGAGTCAAAAAAGAGAAGTTTGAAAAAAAAGGGTTTGATAAAAAAAGAGAGTTTGAAAAAAAGGTGTGTTAAATATATATATATATATATATATGTGAGATATATATAATATTATATAGCCACATATATATATATATATCTATATATGTAAAGTTATCTAATTAACTTATTGCAGCACCCGAAGTCCGCAACGGAGGCTCGAACAGCACTAGAGTCACTTGGTTGTCGACAGACGGTCCGTGATTTACGGAGTTTAAGTGACCGTGAGTCTCCCTGCCCGGAGAAATTTTGGATTGATTTGTTCCCTTATGTGGGAAAATTTTAACATTGAGTGGTTTTGTAATAATTAAATCTGCTCTGTGCGGAGTGAATTCATTGTAACCGTGAAACTTCGTCGACGCCGTGCGGGCACGCACGTCCCCGCTTTCCTTCATCTCCGGTCGGCGCTTGACTTCTCAGTCAGCTAGGTACGTGCTCCAAATCACTTGCTTATTTAGTATCCTTATCATTTGCCGCGCGATGAAGTGAGCGAGAGCCCAATCCATGTAGCCAGTCTTCTGAGTGCATCGTTGTGGATGGTGAGAGAGTGCTTGCTTGCATCTATTCTTAAAGTCCTAGACTGTCACATTAGGGCACCCTAATTAATCAAGAGGTAGTTCCACGACTACTTTTCCTACGGGCGAGCAACTTTTCTTGACCGATCCCTTCAAATTAACCCTTTGCATATCAGCTGGGTCCATAACTTGCTAATTTTTGGTCTCAGGATTGCATCACCTAGGTCCAAGCTCATGCATGCCACGTTGGTCTAGGAATTCATCAGGCTATCTAGAACACATGGAACATGAAAGTTATATGGCCGATCCTAACCTCATCGCCCAGTTTGAGGAAATGGATGCAATATTTGATGGCACGCATGTCAAGTACATGCAGGTTGGAGACATTACCGAGCATTCTAGGCAGAAAAGATTGGGTGTAGTTCACTGTATCTCAACACCCCAGGAGGACGATTGACGTCGAACCTCCATCTTCCAAACCTACATCATGGTGAACTCTCATCCATGCAAGGTAATCCTTGACAACGGGAGCTGTATCAATACAGTCTCTTCAGTCTTTTTCTCCCGTTTAGGTCTACCTATGCACCCTCATCCAAGGCCATACAACGTGGCTTGGGTCGATGACACTTCTATCCCAGTCACCACCACATGTGTCATTCCCATCCAATTCCAGTCCTACCAAGGACAGATCTTATGTGACGTAGTGCCTATGAAGGCCGGGAGTGTCATCTTAGGACGATCATGGATCTATGATGTAGACCTCTTGGTTGGTCGCATTAGTGTTCCTTCTCCCATAATGGGAGGACGATTCAGTTATACCCGACACCCCCAAAGATGACCTCGGGTAAGAGTTCCCCCTCCACCCCCATTGGAACTCCCAAAATCCAAGAGAATCCCCAAACTCCCACTGAAAGGAAACCTCCCCTTCCCTCTTCTCTTGCATCTATCACACCCATTTCTAAGGCCCCCAAGGTTGGTCATGACCTAGTTAGGCGCCTTGACTCCATAAATGTCGATGAGCTAAACAGAGAGGTTGCTGAGGGTGCCTCTATTTTGGCTGTTGACGTCACCATCACACCCAAGCAGTCCTGAGTCTCAGTCCCAACTTGAGTCCCGACAATACTGCAGGACTTCCAAGACATCGTCCCTGAAGACTTGCCTTCTGGACTCTCTCCCATGCGTGATGTACAACACGCTATTGAGCTTGCCCCTGGGTCCACCCTACCCAACCTTCCCCTTGAGTCTAGAATTTCCAAGTCAGCCGAAGAGTTTACATAGCACGTCAGTAATATGCATGAGTCAGCTGATTCGCATAGGCGTCACCATGAATTTTAAGAAGGTGACTTAGTTATGGTGCGGGTCTGGCCCGAATGACTCCCCTCGGGAGCTGTTAAAAAATTGCAAGCCCGTAGTGATGGCCCATTCCCAATCCTGCGGAAGATTGGCTCCAAAACTTATGTTGTGGACATACCTCCCGAATATGGCATTAGCTCTACTTTTACCGTGGCAGACCTAGTGGCCTACAAGGAACCCACAGTGATTCCTCGTGACCCTTTCGAGCCTTCTCCTCCCATTGAGAGTGAGCCCACCCCTGTGCATCCTACAGCCTCGAGAGCACCACGCGAGCGAATTGAGAGGATACTGGATGAGCAGGTGACCACTACACGGAGCGGGGTGTACCAGCGCTACTTTGTCTGTTGGCGGGACCGTCCAGCATCAGATGATTCCTAGATCATCCGGGAAGATCTCCAGCACCTTGATCCAGCTCTGCTGGAGCACTACCAGAGCAGTGTCCCCCCTTACTCGACGGAGTCGAGTTCCAGTCGTCCCAGGAGGGTTGATGGGGACACTAGGCCCACTACTGGACCCACTACTCAGAGTCGACGCCACACTATCCCGACACCGAGCTTGTGGCTCGGAGATTCACTCGAAGACTCGGCATCCTGAGTATTTTATTTATGTATTGAGTATTTATGTGTATGTAAGTAAAATACATGTATTCCTACATGTATTTTTACTTTTGTCTTATTAGGCTAGTCATAGTCAATAAACATGTGTGTTTTGTGTATTTTATTTTCTTAAAACCCAGGAGTCAAAAGTTAGGTAGGTGAGTGTGTTTTATTAGGCTAAGGACATATGTGCTATTTGTAAAAGATTGAGGGTGTGGTTGCTATAGTCTCCTTCTATATAAAGGAGGCTCATGTAATGGCTTAGACATGATGAATGCTATTGAAGTTCGACCTACGTGAGAGACATTTCTCTCTTGTGTTTTCCCTTCCCTCATTCACTTTGTGAGTGTGAGTGTGTCGCCCGGTGTGAGACCGTCTGGCGTGAGGCCGAGCTGCGCGAGGTAGCAAGTTATATGTCCTGTTCGTGATTCCGGAGTTGCCGTCGATCCTTCTTCCGACGCCGTCCGCGTCACCCGGTGAGAAGTCAACGGCGGGGGTTGAGAGGTCGATGGTGGTGAGAGCTTGGAGCGTGAGAATGACAGTGCGTGTGAATGAGAGGGAAAGGGAGAGGTTTTATTTTTTGAAATCGACGTTCATTTGGTGGTCTTACAATTGGCTGTTAAACCTAGTAGACGGTCGAATGGAGACCGCCTATGTCTTTCTTGAGTTTTGATCCACCCTACCGTTAACGGTCTTATGGTTGACCGCTAATTGAGGTAAACGATTTTTTGGAGACCACCATATCCTTGGATCCCATGTTTGTTATGCTACCAAGTTTGATTCATGCCCATGCGGTCTTTTGACCTTATTTTATGCATGATATGCTTATTTTCTGATATCTTGGCTGATTGATTAAAAATGAAATTGCAACTCCATCTTCCCATCACATCATGCCTCGTGTCATCTCGCCGGGCGGGTAGGTCAGGTAAGTATCCCAATCCTTGGTCCCTTAATGCATTACTATATGGTACCTATGTTATATTATCTCGAGAACCGGCTGGTCATTCATGCATTCTGGGATCTGATCTTCCCTTTTACCAAAAATGATGATGATCTAAGTACACATGTTTAATCGTTGGATAGGCCGTTAGGTGGGAAGAATTGGGGGACAACGGTTCTATCTTGCACGCCGTGGTTGTAGATAGTGTCCTGACCCTGATTTATCCGGTCTAGCAAAACTATTCTCGAGTATTTTCTATTTTATGCTTTCTTTTTCATTTGTTTCTATGATTTCTTTTATTTTAGCCTAGCATGCATCATATGCATCTTTGAGCATTCATGTGCACTGATCTATCTAAAATGTCTCAATATTGGTGGATAATTGTGCGTCCATGGTCTTGGGTAAGGAGAGATATTTCGCTCCGAGTTAGAAGGTTTTCTCTGGTCTGTTTGCTCAGTTTGGTTAGCTGAAGGGTTATTGTCTGGAGTTTAGTTTGCTCGTCTCTTCATTTTTCTGCTTATTCCGATCGCCTATCAGCTGTGTGTTCCAGTGAGGAAGTTGGTCGTGTTTTTTTTTCTTCCTTTAGTTTGTTAGATGCTCCAGGCATGCGTCATTCAGTTTTGCCGTTCCTTGTGATTAGTTTAGAGTTTTCTGGAAGATTCCTATCACACGTTGGTTAAGAACGTGTTTTGGATACCTTAACGCCCACTTTTCAGTCCACTTCGATGTGTCTTCGCTTTACCAACATGTTCCATTATCGCTTTCACTTCACCACCGCTCGCTCCCTGGCAAAGAGGACGTTAAGGAGTGGCATATGTCGACACCCATTTTATGCCGATGAGTTGTGTCATTTCCTCATCCTTATTTATGATGTCCCAGGTTATTCACTGCTTATTAGGTCATTTTTTACCAATTTTGGGCCTATTTTTATGGGTTTATCTCCCTGGTTGGGCTCATTTTCTCCCATATATCATGATTTGGGCTTAAAGGGTTGGATAAGGCTTGATTTCAGGATAAATACGCATATTTATCCTATTTTTATTTTTTTCCTGTATGGCAGTCACCCGATAGACCGTTATTTGATGGTGGCGGTCTATCGCGAGATCGCCATTTGGACCGAGAGTCCGGCTCCGCCTGGGTTTTTCTCTCTCTATCCATGGTCGAACAGAGTCCTTAGTTCGGTGTTTTCTCCCCGGATGTCGATCCTCAGAAGCCTCTGATCTCTTCTTCTATGGATAGAGGGGAGTATTATCTCCGAGATTTAACAAGTTCTGGGCCTATTTTCTTGCTATTATCCCTCTACTCGGGCTAGGGTTTTGGAGGTCTATAAATAGAACCCTTGACTTCATGGCTTGAGGAGGAGATTTTTGGAGCTCGCGATGAGGTGCTACCAGATTCTGGAGCGAGTCTCAACCAGGGGGAGCCGATTTTATACGTCCTTAAGTCCTCTGGTTCAGGGAGTAGCCGGTTCTATTTGTGTTTTGTGTCTTCTTTCATATTGCTTTTGTTCAATTGTCTAGTCATCATAGCATCAATTCTTCTCCTTCTTCCACGTTATTTTGCATTTATAGTACATTCACATACCCCCTTCTATTGTTTCCACGCCCCACAGGGGTTAAAAAATCACCAACCCTCAAGTTCACAGTACTCACCACACGAGGCCCTTCCCCTCTGGTTAGCCATAAGGGAGGGAGGATCAAGTTCTCACACTTGCTGTCTGAGTGTTAATTATGGCCATATGTGGACCGTTAGTGGGTTTAGCGGCTGTCCTGGAGACCATTTCTGTTCACACGCTGGGCTTCTTCTCTGCTTGCAGTAGCGGCCACCCAGAGGCTATCTTATTCGTTTAGCGGCCTTGCGAGGACCGTCTTCATCTCTGCACCTGGGTTTTTTTTCTCCCGCTCACGAATGTGCCATCACTTGGCTCTTTTCCAAGGTACGTAGTGTGGTTCTTTTTCTGCATTGCATACTTTGGTGGCGATCACTATATTGGCTTTTGGGTATTCATCACCTCTTATTAGTTATTTATCACTTTTCCTTTTCATTGCTCTACGCCCATGGCGTGTGTTTTCTATCCCTCATTGCTCCAAGCCCACGGCGTATGTTAGTTTAGTTTTCTTCCTGTTTGTCATTCATATATGAGGTGATATATCCACATGCTTTAGATTTTATTCCATTGTTCATCTTGAGAGTGGCACATTCATCCATCTACACCAGTCTCCAGCACCAGTATTCGGCTACACACCTTAGTGGTTAGTCGACAAGTCCAAGTCTCCGGCTACTACATGTCAGTAGTTAGCCGGCCAGCACCAGTCCTAGCTTCGGTTTCAGTCCCAGCCTCTGGCTATAAGACCTTAAACGATTGGCCGGCCGGCTCCAGTTCTTGTCTCAATACCAGTTCCAGTCTTAGATCCAGCTCTAGCCCTCGGCTCCGGCTACAACACCTCAAACCGTCAGCCGGCCAGTCCCAGCCCCCATTCTAACACTAGTTTCAATCCTGGACCCAGCCTCCGGCTACGTCTCCGTGGCGGTTAGTCGGCCAGCCCCAGCGTCAACCCTACAGACCAAACAATTCCAGCAATACAGGCTGAAGTACCCTCACAGGTCGGCCTCCAGTCTCCAGTCATACAGGCCATCACACCCAAGCGGGTCAACTCCCAGCCCCAGTTCCCAGCAATATAGGCCGACATCCCATTCGGAGTTAGCCTCCAACATCCATACCCAGTACCCAGTCTCCAGTACCTAGCACTCAGCATCCAGTACCCAGTGCCCAGTCTCCAGTACCCAGCGCTCAGCGTCCAGTACCCAGTCTCCAATACCCAGTACCCAATCTCCAATACCCAGTACCCAATCTCCAATACTCAGCACTCAACCTCTAGTACCCAGTACCCAATCTCCAATACCCAGCACTAAGCACCTATCCAGTGCCCAGTCTTCAGTACCCTGTGCTCAACTCTTCCTGTGTACCTAGTATCCGGCAACCACTACCTAACGCTCAGTCTCCGGTCCAGTATCCGGATTCAAGTACCCAGTTCCCTGTCACCAGCACCGGCACATAGTAAAAGAATCAACCACAACTAACAATACGTGGTCGCCAATACCTGCATCCAGCATTGTTCCACAAGATAGAAAAGGTTGGGACGCCACAAGAAATGACAAAAGAAATCTTGAAGTTTGTCATTCATGCTATATCAAAGGAGCCCAAGACATTCCCTTGGGGTAACAGAAGATCCGTATAGGCGGACATACAACATGACAAAAGAGGGTGGGGAACATAGCCGAGTCATGACCCGCTCCTCTCCAACACCGACACGTAAGATCGAGTAGCCGCAAGCTCCGCCTCAAGAGTGGACAAGAGCTGAGTACCGGCCTCGACTGTGTTCCCGGTCGCTTGCCACTCAGCCCTGGCACGCTCCATGGTCGACAGCTGCTCCTCGAAGGCCTTCTTCAAGCCCTCAGCCCTGCTCTCGGTATCCTCCAGCTGAACAGCTCGGCCTCAAAAGAATGACTCGACTACCTCGACGTGGCCCCTCTGCTCGGCTACAACTGTCACGAGCTGAGCATGTCGCTCCCACTCCTCTTGGATGGCTGCCAGCCTCTGAGCCCTCTGCTCATGTGCCTGAAGAAGTCACAGGTACTCCGCCCATATCCCAGCCAGCCCGCACATTCATGGCTCTCGTGGGAAGCCAAGGATGTGGTAGCCCCGGGTACACTCTGTCAGGCACTGCCTAAGATCCTCCGGAGACAGGAGGGGGTCACCCTGAAGGTAGCCTCGCTCTCGGTAAAGCAAGGAGGCACCCACGCTTCTGTCTACTAACGGCTCCATCTGCGGAGTGGAGGAAGGCCATTCCACCTCCAGGCTCAGAGCGGAGTCGCCTATCCCCGTTAGCACACCAGTCGTGGCTGCACAATACCAGAAAATAACAAATGGGAAGTCAGGAATACATGTGAAACTTTCCCTGAAAAATAAGGTGAAAAACCTGAGAAAAGGAATTCTCATTCCTTACCCAGAGCAAGCCCCTCAGCACCTATGGCGTCGCTCGCCGGAGTCAGGTAAGGCAACGACTCCTCAACGGCTAGGGAGCCTTCTCCCATAGCCCTATGCCCTCCAGAAGCCGTAGGGAGGTCGGAGGCCTCCTCCCAACCATCGGTAATAGGCGCTGGCACACACTCCTCCTCTGACCCCAACACTACACACACGACAGAAATATCAGTATTCTACCTAAAAGCATAGACAAGTGCTAAAAGGGGAAACGAAAGAGCCTAACGCACCTCCAGAAGTAGCCTTCGTCTCAACCCCCTCGGCGGAGGAGGCCCCAAAAGAAGAAGAGCCTGAACTCTCCTCTGTCTCCATGATGAAACTCCCGCTACCTGAGGAGCCTGAAAAACTCTCCGAAGAACTAGTAGAGGTGGCGGAACTAGAAGCCCCTGTGGACCAATAATAATAATAAAAAATAATAGGGTCAGCACACAGCCTTACCTCATATAAAGAAAGCCATCCAGTCAAGGGTTTCGGACAAGAAGCTCACCAGCTGGGGCACTCC
Source organism: Amorphophallus konjac (assembly GCA_022559845.1). Taxonomy (NCBI): domain Eukaryota; kingdom Viridiplantae; phylum Streptophyta; class Magnoliopsida; order Alismatales; family Araceae; genus Amorphophallus; species Amorphophallus konjac. The sequence continues at coordinate 165,135 of JAHNEJ010001899.1, read as the reverse complement.
CCTCAGAGATGCTCTCTATGTCGATGATCTCTTCATCTTCTCTAGTCGGAGTCCCCGCTGTATGCTCTCCCCCTGCCACTCCAACTAAATTACGAGGAAGCTCGTCCTCCTCCAAAGGGGAGGGAGTACTTATGACCAACACCAGAAGAAGCTTAGCACCGGCGGGTGATGTAAAAGCACACAACGAATGGCTAAGTCCTTGTCACGTACCTTATGGTCCCATGGTGGAAGACCCAGCCAACCCCACCGTGCAAGCTGAGACAACGGTTGACAACGGAGGAAGGGGCGGCCCCACCGACGGCGGTGGTAACGACCCCGACACGGCTCCAGCAATAAGGGCGGCCAGGCCACCCATCACTCTTGGCTCGGCCTCAAACGAGGGGAGCTCCACTGACGGTCCAGTGCTCACTAGCTCCTGGACCATCTCTAGGGTAGCAGCCGGGTACTCACCTTGTAAACAAAATCACAAACCAGTCAGCAACCTCAGTCCGCCAGACGCCAGACACCAGACAAAAGGGGAGACAGCTCTCCTCAGAATGGCTCGACACTTAGCGGATCCGTCCCAGGTGGCTGCAGGTTCTTGCTCCTCGACGGGGGTGGGCACCTTGTAGACACCCATTTTTAGCCAGCAAGTTGTGTTATTTCTCTTATTCGACATTTGGATGTCCCGAATTACCCATTATTTTGGAGCCTTCCTTGGACGAATTTCGAGCCCATTTCATTGTTCCACAGCCTCTGAACTTTGGGAGATCATGATTTCATAGAGCTCTAGAGCTTATCTTATCAACTTTCGACCTTCCAAGTTGACTTACGGCCCATTTTGGTCAAGTTTCCATCAAGTATTCGATAACTTTCATTGCGTAGTCCTGAAAAAGGCCCTTTTTCATCCCGTTCCGTTCCTCTATTCAAAATATGCTCTTCACCAAAGTTGTTCGTCGTTTAAAGCTCTACATTTTCTTCTTCTACGTCATTAGCTAGTTCTCCAATGATTTCAAGTTATATGCATGTTTCTGGCAGGCTGTGCTATTCACCTGCATCCCAGAATTTTTCTCTCTCTGTTCTCACCCCAGTTTCTCCCTCTTCCACTCGTTTTCTCATCTTGCTCTCTTCCCAAAAGTTGTTCATCTTTCAGTTATCAACAATTTCTTCTTCTACCACTTTCGCTAATTCTGCACTGTTTCCAAGATATGATATGATTTCCAAAGTCGCATAAAGTTTGCCCAGAAATTTTCCTCTGGCAGCCTAGCGGTCATTTACTAGACCGCTAGGGAACAAAAAATGGTCATTTACTAGACCGTTTTCCAGAAACTTGTCTGAAATCGTCCCGTTTCACCCCTAGAGCCTTGCAGTCACCCCCTAGACCATTTGCCATCCCCTTGCGGCCCTGCGATAGACCACTAGGCCAGTTTAAGAGTCCAGCCTACGCTGGACTCTATCCTAAAAACTAGTTCGCCGTGGCCTTATTCAAATGGTCATAACTTCTGGAAAACTCGTCCAAATTGATCCATGTTTGTTCCTATCTCTTGCCCTTTGTATTATCTCGAGTTTGATTCATAGAGCTCGAATTTTCATTGGCTATATCTCTCGGAATCTTGGTCGAAAGTTCTGGATTTAGGTGTCCTAATGCAAGTCAAACTATGTTTTTCTATGCGACGGGACTACCTTCCAAGAGCCATATCTTCTATAATACTCCTCCAAATCGAGTCCCGTTTGTTTCTATCACTTTTCCTTAGTATTATCTCGAGTTTGATCCATAGAACTCGATTTATCTTGGACTATATCTCCAAAAATCGTGAGAGGAAGTTGGGGCTTTTTCTAAAAACTCTATATAAACTGTCCGGTTCGTAGTGGTGACGGGGGGCTCTTCTTCAACTCTGGGTGAAGCCATGCTGCACCGCCGACTCAATCCCTCAACCCTAGGTTGAAGAGAGAAATATTAGCTTTCCATTGCATCCTTTTGGGCTTAATTTCGTGGTCTATATTCTTAGTTCTCCTCTCCCCAAAATCACAAATCATCACAAAACACTATTTTTCTGCTACACGTGTTTTTCCCCATTTTGCATGCACATTTTTCCGTAGTTATGCTGCGTGATTTTCTCATATCTTTGCTTCATTCTCATCACAACACACACACCTATTATTTCCACCCTTCCATAGGGGTTAAAAACCCTCCCCCGGTGCATTCTCCCCCTTTTATTCATGCTATTTTATCATTGCGGGATTGATACTACACTTCATGATCTAATGGGTTTTTTTCTTGTGTTTGACTTTATTTTGCCAGAGAGCATGGTATGAACATGAGGCCCTCTTCTTCTAGCCGGCTGGAAGACGAGGAGGTTTGAATCCACATTGCTCCCACACCCCGTTGTCAAGCACGATCAACACTTCAAGTTCCAAGGTACACGGTGCCATCCCTTGATCTCTTCATCCTTTCGACGTTGTTGGAACCTTGGTGGCGATCACCGTATGGCTTTCTCATCCTTTCATTCCCCTTTTCATTGATTCACATGTTTATGCATGTTTTAGTTTAAAGGAGGCAGGGTAGATTAATCTATCTACAATTTTTTTGGCGATCACGGTGGGATGCCAATGGACATCACATTTATTTTCATGCTCTTTTGAAAGTTGGGTGTGTGCATGTTCATGTTTAGGTAGTATATTCTCCATTCTCCCACCGTTTTGAGCATTTTAAGGGCTCTGGTTGCCTGGTGGTCTTCTGTTAGATGGCAAGGGGGCAAGAAACGGTCATTTTGTAGACCACTTGTGGATTCTGGGAGTTCTGCGCGCGTACTCACAGGGCCCTATTCGTCGAGGCATAACTTCTAATCCCGGGATTTGATTGCGCTGATTTTTGTTCTGTTGGATAGCCCTTTGTATTATATTTCCATCCATATCTTATTTGTCTTATTTGGGTCACATTTGCATAGTCTAACATTGTCATACTTTTTGAGTTTTTGGCATGAAGTCTGTAGGTAGGCTCAGGGACAGGTTAACAGGTACGACTTTGATTGATGATTCGATTGCCTTCCCGACGTCTGATTTTGTTGATTTTTATTTCATTGGATAGTCCTTTGTATTATATTTCCATCCATATCTTATTTGTATCATTTGGGTCTCATTTTCTTAATTAAATATTGTCATCATTTTAGCATTTTGTGCATAAAATCTGCATGTAGTCTGCGCACAGGCTCACGGGGGCAACTTTGCTCAGTGAGTTGATTGACCTCCCTGGGTCAGATTGCTCTGTTCGTGGGCCCATTGTGTAGACCTTTGTATTGTCTTTCCATCTAAATATTATTTATCTTATTTGGGTCATGTTTGCATAGTCAAATCTTGTGTCCATTTTAACATTTTGTGCATAAAATCTGCATGCAGGTTCAGGGGCAGACTTATAGGTACGCTTTGCATTGGTGATTTCTTTACCTCCCGAGTTCTGTTTATGCTTGTTTCTGATCCTACATTGTTGTCATATGATTTGCATGCATTTGATCATGTTTGCATAGTTTAATCTTGTCTTGATTTTCTAGTTTTAGGCTAGAAATTGCATACACTCCGGGGCACATAGGGCCATGCATTGCATATCATAGTTGCATTCCTACCTTAGTAAGTGATCCTCTCGCCTCCATATTCCTCGGAGTCGACTAGGTGATCTTATCTGGGACCTCCATAAGTCCCCGTGAGCCGTAGATTCCCACACGGAAGTCGGGCTGGTTGTACCTTTCCAACGCTTTAGCTTGCATTTGCATATGTGTGAGAGAATTAACCTTAGTCAACCCAAAGTTTGGACCTTATTCTCATAGGGTTCCTATCTTCAGGGAATTATTCTTAACTCAAATCATTAAAAGGTCTATTACAACCCCTAAAATATTTCTCATCATATCAACTTGTTTGACTTGGGTGAAAACTCTCACATTACATTGATTGTTTTGTTTGGGCTTGTCCAGGCCCATTAGTGGTGTTGTGTGTTGCATTCACATATTTTTTGTTGTTAGGCACATTTAGCTTAGCCCATTTTGTGTGTCCATTGTCCAGTCCCATTCTCCCTTGGTCTTTGCATTAATGGGTTAGTCCCCTCTTGTCCTCAAGCTCATTAAGCCATCACTTCCCCATTTATATTATCCTTGATATCCTTGTATTAAGTCTCCATTTGCCCTCATGGAGCATCGTACCAACCCCTTGTATCATTCTTCTACTCAATCTTCTTCCTATTCCCGCGTGGAATCCTCTTCCCACGTGGGCCCATCTTCCCGTGGTACTTCTGATCCATATGAGGAATAGGCTAATCTCATGGCCCACTTATCAAGCCTGTTTCGCCAAAAGGACCCGGCCCAGGCCCAACGTCTTATTGCATCTCATCTTCATGGGCCTCGTTCTCTTAATGGGCCTTCTTCTCTCATTAATGGGCCTCATCATCTTAACGGGCCCCATTCTCCTAATGGGCCTTATTTTTCTAATGGGCCTCATTCTTCTTCTCCTTATGCTGTCGGCCCAATGGGTCCTTATGCTCATGCTTCTTCTAGGCCTGCATATCCTTCCACTCCTAGAATGGGCCCTTCTTCTTCTCAGCATGGATCCTCTTATCCGGCCCAATATCATCATTCAGGTCTATATTCACATCCTCTTGCTCAAGTTGGCCCATATTCTTCTCGATCTCTCCCTACCCAGGAGATGATTGCCCAAACCCAGCATCAACTTGATGAACTCCAATGCCGAATTGATCCTAAAACCTCCTTGAGTGTCTCGCTTGTATTTCAAAATCTTCGGCTCCCGCCATCTTCGTAAATTCCCGCATATCGCCATTATGGTGGAGTTGGTGACCCTTATGTGCACTTAAATGAGTTCGCTTATGAGTCGGCCCAATTTCAACATGACCAACGCTTAATGGCCTATATATTCGGTCTATCTTTGAAAGGCCCGGCTCGGGATTGGTTATTCTCTCTTCTGCAAGAGCAAGTTGTGAATTTCCAAGCCGTGCAAGAGAAGTTCATTCAGTTCAAGACCAGGTTGAGCCCAAGTATTCCATGGTGGATCTGGCCCATGAGAAGATGGAGCCCAAAGAGGCATTCTGCACCTTTGTCGATCGCTAGCGCCGCCTCGCCGCACAGGTTCCGAGGCACATTTTGGAGGGAGAACAAATCAAGATGCTAATTTTGAATGCAACGCCCGAATATCGCTTCATCTTAGCCCTCAACGACATTACCTCTTGGCAGCAACTCTATAGTAGAGCCCACTTCATTCGTCAACAAATCCAAGATTCCCTTGACCCCGAGTCTTCTCCACCTTCTACGCCCATCTACACCCCGTCATCTACATCTACCTCCACATCCATATATCAACCTTCACCCTCCACAAGCCAACCCTACGCTCCCATGAGTCATCCTTCCGTGAGTCAACCTTCCGCTTCTACATACCCGCACACTTCTGCAAGTCAGCCCTCCATGAGTCAGCCTCCCATCTCCTCATACCCATATCCGCCGCCACCTCCGGTCAAGGGAACACCACACCCCGAGCAGGTGGATGCCATCTATATACCCCCTCATCCCACTCCACATATGCCTTCACCAAATCCCTCCGCCACCGGCCTAGCACTATTGCCTACGCAACCTTCACTTTCGTCTCCACAACCTTCTCCACCACCTCATACCCCTCGGCATCCGCCTTGCCCGAAGCGGGCTCCTTGTCCTCCGCTGCCGGAGTGCTTTACCAACATTTTTGGGGCTTTGATGGCCACTCACGCGTTGCAGCTCTCTCTGGTTGTGCCTTGCCGACCCGCGGTTGGGAATATGCTTCGGTTCTGTGAATTTTACCAGCAGTAGGGGCATTTGGTTGAGGATTGCCCCGAGTTCCGGGATTATGTTTATGATCTGGAAGCAAAGAAAAGGATTGATTGGGCTGCTATTCACAAAGTCATTTTACATCTTTGCAGCCAACAGCAGCAGCAAGAAGTGCCGCCCGGGCAACCGTCTCCGTTACTTCGAGACGAGGGACACCCTTGTGATTCCTCATCTAGCGTTGCACCCGCTTTATCACCTGTTCCATTACCCACACCATTTCCTACCCTGTCTCCACAACCTCCACAAACCCAAGCCTCCGCTCAAGCTAGTGATACCTCCACTTCCGCCGCCACTTCCACTACTTCCACTCCCAATGTTGGGCAATGTATTGTATCGATACGCCAATGATGGGTGCCATGATCTTCCCCCTTTACCTTCCCCTTTGCCTCCGTCACCGCCTCCATCTCCTCCCTCGCCTCCATCTCTACCTCCTTTGTCGACCCCCGAACCTGAGCAAGCTACCCCTACACCTTTACCATCTCCTACACCTCCACCTTTGCCTTTGCCTCCACCTAAGCCTGTCATTGCCGCTATCCCTCCACCACTCGCATTGCCTTTACCCCCACTTACACCTTCTAAACCTTCGCCTCCACCTTCTAAACCTATTACCTCTACTTCCTCATCCATTTCCACCCCTCGGAGTGGGTGTATGCTACCTACGGTGCCTCTTGGGTCTAGTCCCCAGGGAGACGATGAGCCGAGTCAGTGCCGATTATGCGTTTCCAGATTCAAGATTATATTTGCCGCATGCTAGTCCGTGTCCCAATTTCTTGCTATTTTGGGGATGTGGAGCCTACACTTTTGAAGACAGTTGCCAAGAAAAGCTCTCATGCACTAGTGCCAGTTTCTTCACAAGTGAGGCCGGTGGCAATCTCATTGCTTGTCGGAGGTTCGATTATTGATGCTGTTATTTCTCCTTGCTCCGCTGCCATTCAGATTACTGGTCAGGAAGGGTCCTCTACCCAGATTGTGCTAACTCATACGGCCGCCAAGCAGATTGTGCACTCTATGTTCAAGGGGCAATTGGCGGTATCTTCTATATTCTCCGAGGACATTCTGCACATTTTATGCAATCTCCCTTGGTTCATTAGCAAGCCGGCCACATCAACACCGCGCATTGATCTCCCTTAGTTCCGTCCTTTGCTTCTATCAAGGGAGTTGTGCTTCATGCCCGGTTACCTAGAGGAAATGCCAAATCTCATGCTGCTAGTGCCAAGTGACAAAACTCCGTGGTTTTCTGATATTCATTCATTTGAGGGGTCAACTGTTCAAGAATGTCCGCATATGGTTAGTACCGGGTGTCTAGGGGCAATCACCCTAAGGAGGATGCATGTTCATAATCGTGCCAGGCCGTCTGCTAGATGGGCCCGTACTTTGAGAAGATATTTGAAGTCGAGAGGTCCAAAGGTCCAATCCGCGCTAGGCGGGTCCATTACAAGCCAGTTTCAGCTAAGAAGAGGCGGCGGCGCCGGTTCCAGGGCCGTCGATTGTGCACTCAGGGGTCCACTCCCTCTTCCCCGCTTGTTCATTCATCTTTCCTTCTGCTCAGCTCACCTTCCTTATTCTAATCCCACGTCCATGATCTTCTCTTCTCTTCCTGGGGCTGCAAACCCCCACTCTTCTCATCCGGTTTCTCCGGATTCTCCTTATTCTTACTGTCTTAGGCCTTGGCCCATGTCATCCTTTGATCCCGATCTAGAATTTTCTTCTTCTGATCCTTCTCCTCCGGTATCTCCGGGTTCCGTCTCTAATTCTCCTTCCCCGACTCTGTCAGGTGATTTTCATTCTGCTTCCCCGACTCCGTCGGGTGATTTTCATTCTCCTTCCCCAACTCTGTCGGGTGATTTTCACTCTTCTTCCCCGACTCTGTCGGGTGATTCTCCTTCTTATTCCTCGACCTTGTTGGGTGTCCATGATTCTCTTTCCCGGACTCTGTCAGGTGATTCTCGTTCTTCTTCCCCAACCCTGTCAGGTGTCTGTGATTCACATTCCCCCTCTCCGACTGCATCGGATAATTCTTCTGCTCATCTTTCTACTCATTCTTCCTCACCCTTTCGGGGGCGTTGCCCTTTCTCTTGCTATTTTCAAGGCTTTAGCCCGCCTTGATCCCAGCTAATCTTTGCCTATTCTGTATCTGGTTCCTTGTTATCAGGGTCTCTGTGCCTTAATGAGGGAGTTCTAGCCCTTGTCTCTCTTCCTTTTTAATCCTTCTTTGTTCAGTTTGGTGTCTGCCGCTCCTCCATGTAGAAGAATCTTCAACCCTTTACTGTCCTCTCCCACTTTGTCCTGTCAAGCAAGGAATACAAAGCTCGTGCTCCTCAAAAGCTCGATGGTCAAGATCGCTTTAGGATGCTAGTTTCCATGCTATGGATTTGTAAGGTATCCTTATTTTATGCAAGAACAAGCTATTATCTCTATCACGGTCATTCATGCACATGGTTAAGATAATGTTATTTCCTCAACATAGTTTGAGTGGCTTTAGTTCATTAAGTTTGCTTATTTTAGTCAAAAATGAGTTCGCTTCTGCAGCATTCTTAGGCTGATGATAGCTCCGTGCTAGGAGTCTAGTTTCTTTCCCCGATTGTTGAGGGTGACTTTTAATATAGTTTTTCACACACTACACGGCAAGCCATAGCTGATTTTCCTTTGAGACACATCATTGATGCTCTGGCCATACTTTGGGTATGCACAAAGGTCTTTTCTTTTCTCTGCTCGGCCAAGTGCAGGGGCAAGAGATGGATGGATGAGATGACCAACCTAGGTGCTCTCTAATACGAGAGAGGTCTCAAATAGGGACAATCTTGACCCTCAAAAGTGAACTTTCATGTAAAATCTAGCCAATAAGGGCTGTCAAAAAATAATCAAATTCAATGAATCAATGTAAAATTATGAAATCAAAGGCATGGCAAGAGTGGCAGTACAGTTCCCCGTGGGATGTCATGAGCCCGGTCGCATGCGTGCCTGATAAATATGGGTCTCAAAATCAAAGATACAAAGCCCCGACGCAACAGACTATATCTTTGAGGGGTAGTGCCCTGGAAGGAATTCAAGTGCTGATATTTCCCATCCTACATAAAGTTTGTCTCTAATTTTTCTTCTACTTCTCCCTCTTAGGCTGGGTTGAATCCCAGGTATGACCTTAGTAGCGGTACTGTTCTTTAGAGGCGGTTGGTTGTGGCGAGCCACCCTCACATGTACGCCCTGCTTAAGGAAACCTTTAATGAGAGGGATAGGAACGACGATCCCTGGCCAATAGTTCGAGCCCGTCTTTGGGTGCTGCGGATTGCTATTTTAAAAATTCTAAAAAAATTGAGATATTGTCAAAAATCTAAAAAAATTGAGATATTATCAAAAATCTAAAAAAATCAGATATTTTCAAAATTCCAAAAAAAATAAATATTGTCAAAATCCTAAAAAAAATCAATATTATGAAAAAATTTAGACAAATCAAAAAAATCTAAAAATATTTATCTTTTGTCTATACGTTCTATTTGTTTTAAGAATATGTATAATGCATTTGTTAAGTGTGCAGGTTGCAGGTGTTCAACTTTTCCTTACTCTTCATCTTTCTACTCTGTCTCATGTTCATATCTTTTATCTGTTCTCTTCTTCAATCAACTCTCTCGATCTGTTCTGAAGCTCATGTCCTTCTCAGCTTATTTAAACATGATCATATCTCTATGAGAAGATTTGCCTCACGATTATGAACTTGGCGGTTCTGCTTCATCTGATCTTGGGCTTTGATTGAAGAACACATTTTGTCATGTTACTTGTCCCGCAGTGTCTATGTCCCTCAATGTCGTCCCACACGTGTTGTTTTGTCCCTCCGTGTCTGTCATGTTTTTGTCCCACTGTGACGCCATGCTATGTGTTGTCCGTGTCTTTTGTCCCCCGTAGTTATTGTCCGAACTGTGTGTTTTCCTATCCCACCATGTGCTTCATTCTCATGCATGCCCATTGTTTGCTCATGTCATATCTTGCATATGTTGCTTGTTCGTTCATTCTTCGTTGTGTTTTGCTATCTTTCGTTCATTTGTTTGTTACGTTATGTTCATCTTTATGTTATGTTCACGTTTGTTGGTTGTCTTACATGAAAACCCATAAAAATCTGAAATTTAAAAAATCCAAAAAAATACCGTCTCGCTTGGTAGGTAAGTCAGGTATGGCTCTCTATCCCTTCTCTTTGTTACATTACTATATGGTATCTACCTTATTATAGCCTCTCAAGGACCGGCTGGTTGCCCGTGTGTTCTGAGATCTGATGTTCCCCTTTAACAAAAACGATGATGATCTAAGAGCATACGGTTAATCGTTGGATAAGCCGTTAGGTTGAGCCGGGTGGGGGATGATGGACTCGGTCTCGCACGTCGTGGTTGCAAGAAGACTCTTGACCCCGTCTTACTCAGTCTAGTAATAGTATCCTTGAGTACTTTCTATTTTATCATTTGTTTGCATTCGTTTTGATGATTTCTTTATTTTATCCCAGCATGCATCATGTCATTTTTGAGCATTCATGTCTCGTGATTCTCTCAAGGTTTCTCCTCAGCAATGATTATTTGCACTTCAGCTCTCTTGGATAAGAGATTCCTCATTCCACTCTGAATTTGAATGATTTCTCGGATCTGCCCGCTCGGTCTGGTTGGCCAACGTCATTCCTGTCTGGATTTTATCTCAGTCTTATTCTCCTTTCCGGCTCTTATGATGTGTTCCTTCCGACCCACTCATTGTCTATGGATTGTGTCCCTGATGAGGTTGGTCGTGTTTCCTTTCCCTTAGTTTAGTTCTCCAGGCATGTCTCATCGGCGTCATCCATTCGTGTGGTTAGTTCGGTGTTTTCGGGAGAATTCATGTCGCTTGTTGGTTGTGACGTGTGTCTTTTGCCTTGATGCCCGCTTTTCAGTTCTCTCTGCTTCATCTCTGCTTCATCTCCATTTCACGTCGATGTCGCTTTCGCTCGATCTCCTTACCATTCCGCCTCCGCGTCGCTTTCGCTCATTCCCTTGCAAAGCGGACATCAAGGAGGGGCATCTGTTGACACCCGTTTTTAGCCCGCAAGTTGCGTTATTTCTTTTATTCATCATTTTGATGTCCCGAATTACCCATTGTTTTGGAGCCTTCCATGGATGGATTTCGAGCCCATTTCATTATTTCACAGTCTCTCAACTTCGGAGATCATGATTTCATAGAGCCCTGGAGCTTATCTTATCAACTTTCGACCTTCCAAGTTGACTTACGGCCCATTTTGGTCGACTTTCCATCAAGCATTCGGCTACTTCCATTGCACAGTCCTAAAAATGGCCCTTTTGCATCCTCTTCTGTTCCTCTTTTCAAAATGTGCTCTTCACCAAAGTTGTTTTTATGTTAAAGATCTACATTTTCTTCTTCTACGCCATTGGCCAGTTCTCCACTGATTTCAAGTTATTTGTATTTTGCTTGCAGGCTGTGTTGTTCACCTACGTCCCAAAATTTCTCTCTCTCTGTTCTCGCCCCATTTTCTCCCTCTTTCACTCAGTTTCTCATCTTGCTCTCTTTACAAATGTTGTTCATCTTTCAGTTATCTACAATTTCTTCATCTACCACTTTCACTAATTCTACATCGTTTTTGAGATATTATCCTATTTATAAAGTCACGTAAAGTCTGCCGAGAAATTTTCCTCCGGCAACGTAGCGGTCATTTGCTAGACTGCTAGGGAACAAAAAACGGTCATTTACTAGACCATTTTCTAGAAACTTGTTCGAAATCATCCTGTTTCACCCCTGGAGCCTTGCGGTCATCCCCTAGACCGTTTGCCATCCCCTTGCGGGCCTACGATAGACCGCTAGGCCAGTTTAAGAGTCCAGCATGCGCTGGACTCTATCCTGAAAACCGGTTCACCGTAAACTTCTTCAAATGGTCATAACTTCTGGAATACTCGTCCAAATTGATCCATGTTTGTTCCTATCACTTGCCCTTTGTATTATCTCGAGTTTGATCCATAGAGCTCAAATTTTCATTGGCTATATCTCTCGAAATCTTAGTCGAAAGTTCTGGATTTAGGTGTCCTAATAGAAGTCAAACTATGTTTTTCTATGCGACGGGACTACCTTCCAAGAGCCATATCTTCTATAATACTCCTCCAAATCGAGTCTCGTTTGTTTCTATCACTTTTCCTTAGTATTATCTGAGTTTGATCCATAGAACTCGATTTATCTTGGACTATATCTCCGAGAATCATGAGAGGAAGTTGGGGCTTTTTCTGAAAACTCTATATAAACTGCCTGGTTCACAGTGGCGACGGGGGGCTCTTCTTCAACTTGGGGCGAAGCCATGCTGCACTGCCGACTCAATCCTTCGACACTGATTTGAAGAAGGAAGTATTGACTTTCCATTTCATCCTTTTGGGCTTAATTTCGTGGTCTATATTCTTAGTTCTCCTCTCCCCAAAATCATAAATCATCACAAAACACTATTTTTCTGCTACACATGCATTTTTCCCTTTTTTGCATGCACGTTTTTCCACAGTTGTGCTGCGTGATTTTCTCATATCCTTGCTTCATTCTTATCACAACACACACACCTATTATTTTCACCCTTCCACATGGGTTAAAAACCCTCCCCCGATGCGTTCTCCCCCTTTTATTCATGCTATTTTATCATTGCGGGATTGATACTACACTTAATGATCTAATGGGTTTTTCTCTTATGTTTGGCTTTGTTTTGAGGAGAGCATGGTATGAACGTGAGGCCCTCTTCTTCTAGCCGGCTGGAAGACGAGGAGGTGTGAATCCACATTGCTCCCACACCCCGTTCTCAAGCGTGATCAACTCTTCAAGTTCCAAGGTACATAGCGCCATCCCTTGATCTCTTCATCCTTTCGACGTTGTTGAAACCTTGGTGGCGATCACGGTATGTCTTTCTCATCCTTTCATTCTCCTTTTCATTGATTCACATGTTTATGCATGTTTTAGTTTAAAGGGGGCGGGGTAGATTAATCTATCTACACACCTCATCTCTTGCCTGGGGAGGGGCCATCGCCCCCAGCATCCCCGCCGTCTCTGCATAAAGCACATGGCTATGTCAGTTTTCACAAGCAAGCATGGCCGTAAATAGAACATTTCCAGTCCTAGAGGACCCTACCTGGCCGAGTCTCCTCAGTGGCTTTCCACGACTCAAAATTGGGAAACGTCTTGACGTGGGGGCCGGTCTCGTCTATCATGCGGAGGACCTCATCAACATCGATCTCGCATTCGATGTCGTCATCCAACAAAGGGTTGGCCTTCAGGGGTGGTGAGAAAGCCACCTCTGCCCCAGTCTCCAGCGGAGCTATAGAACCCAGTCAAGCAATGCAAGGTTAGTCAAGCATAATGGGTAAACCGATAAAAGACAAAGGGTGGGCGTGGCGCTTACTCAAAGCCGATTCCGCCTCCATATGCTCATCTGCCCTGAGTCCTTGAGAGGACACGCCAACCTCCACCACTCCGGTATCCACCCGGGGTCGCTTCAACCTAGGCTGAAGACCCCCGTCCCCGCTCCCAGAAGATGCCTCCGCAGAGAGATGATCTTCCCTTGCTAGGGAACCAGCCAAAGAAATACATCAATAGACAACATCTCAGTCACATGCACAAAAAAGTAAGACTGAGACAATATACTAAAGAAAGTGTGTCACCTGAAGCTACGAAGGGAGTCAACGATAGAGGAACCAGTTGCTCCAGCTTCAATCCCAGCACTCGGGCAGCCCTTGCAACTGCCTCCCTGATGTCTCGCAGTGTGTAGGCGCGCTCAATGTGAGAGACAAACTCCACCGGTCCAGCGGATCCGAACGCGTGAGCAATGTGACGCCTCCAGTCACTAACAAAAGTGTCAGCAAAGCTCCCCTCCAGGATCACCCTGTCCAGGGAACCCTTCTTCCCAAAGCCGCAGTCGGCTTGGAACTGGGTCCACCAAGTCCTCGGCGTCCTCGACCATGACGCCCTAACACCAGCACCCCCACGCGCCGCCTGCACTGACCTCAGGGCTTGAGGGCCACACTGTAACCCCATGATGATGAAGAAGCCCGGCCGCCTTAGGGCCACCGCTGTGCTAGTCGCTCCACATCCCGGTGGATCCGGGAGAAGCGAGTCCTCAAGTACTCATCGTCCAGCACAATAAGAGGCTGATCCTCTCGCAGAAGCTGGCTCTCCTTAGCCTTCCGGATCGCCGAAGCCTTTTGGCGATACAAATGGCTGTGCTCGAACCACCACCTGGCGTAATGGATGTCAAACCTCCCACGGCGGTCTAACCCCGGGGTCGGTAACGGCTCTAGCTCCTCACGACAATAGAAGTCCCACCAAGCAACTACTAATAGGTGGCTGTCCCGACCCTTGTACAACTAGCTTGCCAAAGGGAACTCCTGGTTTGGCAGAATCGCCTGCTCGTACCCAAAGTTCCAGGCAAATTGGTACGGGTAGTAAGGCTCTAGAACGCTCGTAGCGGACCGGTGCAGCGCCAACACCGCCAATCGGGTGCTGATCCCCCACTCTGTGTACACCGTGACATCTGGCCGTCGGTGGTTTGGAAGGGCACGGGCCACCCCGTCACTCGAAGGCACCAAAACCAGACAAAAGTCTCTCAAAGGACCGTCAAATGGGAACCCATCCTCGCCTCTGCCAGGAAAGTAAGACAGAGCCCTCCTAGCCCCCTCCAGCTGTACCACGGCATCTCCATCTGGCTACCCTGTGAAGCTGAATAGCAAAGGGGCCGCCGGGTTTGCCACCATCATATGCATCACCAACCCAGGGAACAGTGAACCAGCCCACACACTGAGGTAGTGGGTCGGCTGAAGCATGCCCCGCTCGCTTAGCGCGGGATGTGCTGACAATACTCCCAGCCCATGATAGATGTTGGCAAGTGTTGCAGGAGCCAATGCCAGCCTCCGACCCTCCTGCAATAAGCACGCGGGCCACAGTAGCTCGGCCCTCAGAAGATTGTCCTCCCCGTGGGGGACAACGAACGTCGCCAGCCAGTATGCCAGATACGTAGCTAAATGAGTCACATCTGGCAGTCCATGGGGGTTCCAACCCTCTCACAGTGCATAGATATATCTGGAGTGGGTCCTAATCCATAGCTCCACCTCCATATACTCCTCCCACGGGGTCTGATCTCGCGCAAACTCATGGTAGAAGTAAAAGGGCCCGTTGTAGAAACGACGGACCCACACCTTCAGAGGCACCCTGGGAGTCTACGCAGCCTTCTATCTCCCTGCCAAAGCCAGGTCTCTCCAAGTCTTTAGCAAATATCGATAACTGTGGGGAACCCGATATCGACCCTGCCCGTTAGTGTGACTGCGATGGAGGTCGTCCAACACCACCTCCTCGTATCCCTTGCCACTGATCGGCAAGCTAGAAATCCAGAATAGAGACCACAAGTCTAAGGAGGTCTCCTCCTCTATTGTCGCCGTAGTGTTCCACTGGCGGTTGAAGTGCTCCGCCAGTGCCTGATGCAACCGCTTATAGCAGGGGTACCCATACAACACCGATGTCCCTGCATATCTGATCCCGGCCCGGTCCAGAAGAACGCTATAGTGGTGCACAATCCCCATCAGCCACTCAGTCGCCCCCTGATGGTATCTCTGTGAAGAAATCACTAACCAGCGACCGTACCAGCTCACGACCGTCTGTCGGAGAATCCCATCCAGCAGGCTATGGTCGTCATATCCTTCACTAGCGAACTACAGACTTGACGGCTCCAACACCAGCCCCATGGTACCCTCGATCTCGACCCGATGGTGGCCGTGCAAGTCCAAAGAAGCAGGACCCAGGGCTCCAACATGGACCCCAAACTAGTGCGCCCTACTTAAAAAGCCCAGACACTCGGCACTAGGAAACTGGCGTTGCCTCTAGAAATCTGTAGAGAAGCTCGGGAAGCTGTAGAAGGCAACCCCATGCAGGCTGTTCCTACCCAACAGAATAGCCCGCTCCAGCCGGCGGTGCTCTCCAGCAATACAAGGGTCTCCGTCTTCCATACCGGGCGGGACAAAACTCCTGACGAACTCAAACAGATGCCGATCCAACGGAAACTCCACCGGGTATCCTCCCACACGATCGTAGGTGTAAATCCCTCCAGTCTTAGAAATCTTGGCCAGCTCCACAGTCCCCGCTCCATTCGCCCGCTTTCCAATGGGGCCCTCAGCCACCAGTGAATGCCCCAGGTGAAGCTAGCCCAAGCTGGCCATAGTGACGATGGGAGGGCCCAGAGAGGGTAAGGGTTGCTCAGTCCTCCTCACCCAGTGGTCCTCCTCACGGGCCATATGCCTCGGAACCCGTTCATCCCTGCCGAATCTCGCCATAGCTACAAAACAATTGCACAAAAGTGGTAAGCGTACAGGGATCAATACATAAAAGAATGCTAGCAAAAGTGCGTATGAAGTGTCAAAATGCAACTACAACAACCCAGAATGAGGAGCTCACGGGCCGCCCGCCCTCATCTCCGCCTCCGACGCACACCCCGTGGGGAGCATTTGTTGTACTCAGACATTTTCCCAGCAAAAATATTGAGAAATGCGGGTTCCAGAATTTCACCTAACACCTTTAAGGCGTAGGCTACCCAGCCCTTCCTATAACTCACCGGGCCCAATCGAGGGTCCCAACCAGCCAGTGATGACATGCAGCAACATCAACAATCGATTGGGGCCACCCCCGATCACCCAGCTTGCAGGTTTACCCGCCTTCAACATAGCCACCCGGGCCAACCCAGGGACGCCCTGATTACAAGCCACGACACGTGGCACCCAGCAATGAGGCCGGGATTTACCCCCAAGATGCCTCCCTCTAGCCATCTAAAGTCAAAGGAAGACTCATCTTGGTAAACCGCAGGCTTTAGAAGCCCGTAGCACCCTTATGCGGCCTATACACATGTGTCAGGAATTTCCCCGAACACCTTGCGGGCGCTCGCATTCCAGCCATTCTACAATAAGCCGAGGGCTAACCCACGGCTCTAACACTCCTTCCATATTCTATGACAACCCTCCAGCAAGTCGGGGTCACCCCGACCCTCAAGTACGCGGCGAAAAGTCGTTTATCTTCAGCACCCGGGCCAACACGGGGCTGCCCGCCAACCCGCCTTACAATGCGGCATAAGCCACAAAGGCGGGACCCACATGCCCGAAGTGCCTTCTCTCGGCTCCTCCAAGCTCCTACCCTCAGCCCGAGGCCGAACCTAAGGTCCGCCAGTCAATTAACCAACTCGTTTGATGACCCGAGCAAGCTCCTACCCTCAGCCCGAGGCTGAAACTAAGGCCCACCAGTCAATTACCCAACTCGTTTGATGACCCGAGCTAAACACCTTGCGGGCGGCAATGACAACATGACAACAACAAGCCCCCACGGGCCAATTCCAGCACCCCGGAGCACCCCGTCCTTCAAAGGACAACCCCAAACAACGTCGGAAGACCCCCTAGATCACCCCCCACGGCCACGGCTAGCCCGGGGGGGGGGGGCGAGTTCACCCAGGGTGCGGCCGTGCTCCAGGGAGGGTGAACTCCCTTGGGGGTCACGGCCTCCTCCCAGCCCGAGGGCCCCACTGCCATTCTCCAGTCCTAGTCTCGTGCAAGATCAATCGGCGTACCCGTGTGTGGAAGGATTCACGAAGACGGAGCCTCGGGATCACACGAAGTCACGCAAGTCAATATCCTCGGTCCATGCGTAAGCACAGCCAGCCAGCTGTTGACACCCATTTTTAGCCCGCAAGTTGCGTCATTTCTCTTATTCATCATTTTTGATGTCCCGAATTACCCACTATTTTTGGAGCCTTCCTTGGATGAATTTCGAGCCCATTTTCATTGTTCCATTCCCTTTGAGCCCTAGATATCATGATTTCTTAGAATCCCTAGAGCTTATCTTATCAACTTCCGACTTCTAAGTCGACTTACGGCCCATTTAGGTCGGCATCTATCAAGCAATCGGCTCTCTCTCACTGCGCAGTCCTAAAACTGGTTCTTTTTCACCCTCTTCCAGTCCTCTATTCAAAAAGTTGTCTTCATCAAAGTTGTTCTTCTTTAAAAGATGTACAACTTCTTCTTCTACGCCATTGGCCAGTTCTCCACCGATTTCATGTTATTTACATTTTTATGGAGTGCTGTGTTATTCACTTGCATCCCAGAATTTTTTCTCTCTGTTCTAGCCCTATTTTCTCCCTCTTATGATCATTTTCTCAACTTACTTTTTTTATGAAAGTTGTTCCTCTCTCTGTTATCTACAATTTCTTCTTCTACCACTTTTTCTATTTCTGCACCGTTTGAGAGATAGGCTTCAATTTAGGAAGTCACGCGTAGTCTGCCCAAAATATTCTTTCATTAGTGTGAAGGTCGATTAGTAGACCCTCAGAGACCATGTGAAGGTCTATCGTAAGACCGTCACAGCCCAAGTGACGGTATATTAATAGACCGTTACACCTAAACTTGTCTGACCCCGGAGCCTGACGGTCCTACCCTAGACCGTTTGTTGCCTCTGGCGGTCTTACGATAGACCGTTACACACACCGAGAGTCCAATTCATGCTGGACTCTGCTCCGTTTCTGTGTGTCGTGGCCCTCTTGCAGAGCCCATAACTTCTTGAATTCTACTCCGAATTGAGCGCCGTTTGTTCCTATGGTTTCTCCTTTATATTATCCTGAATTTGATCCATAGATCTCAAATTTTCATTGACTATCTTGCTCAGAAATGGGGATGAAAGTTGGGGGTTTATCCATCCTAGTTCAATGCAAACTCTGCATATTAAGCTCCGGGGCTCCCTTCTAGAAGCCATATCTTCCAGATCCTTCCACCAAATTGAGTCCCACTTGTTCCTACTTCTTATCCTTTGTATTATCTTGAGATTGATCCATAGAACACAAATTTTGGTGGACTCTATCCTATAAAATCATGGGAGAACTTTCTGTGGTTTCTACAACCTCTATAAAAAATTGCCCAGTTCGCAGTTGCAAAGGAGGGCTCTTTCTGGACGTGGGGCGAAGCCATGCTGCAACTCCAACTCACAACTTCGACCCTGGCTTGAAGAGGGAAGTATTAGCTTTCAATTTCATCCTTCTAGGCTTAATTTAGTTGTCTATACGCTTAGTTCTCCTTCTCTCAAAATCACAAATCATCACAATTTTCAGCACTTTTCTGCTACACATGCGTTTTTCCCCGTTTTGCATCAATGATTTCTCTCTATTCTCTCAATCAAATCTCATGATTTCAAATCTCATGCATGTACAACACACACACCTATCTTTTCCACCCTTCCACAGGGGTTAAAAATCTACCTCGATGAGTTTGCCCTCAATTTCTACCCCTATTTTATCACTCCGGGATTGATACTACACATGTATGTTCTAATGGGTTTTTTGTCTTTATTTTGGCTTTATTTTGCAGGAGAGCATGAACACAACGTGAGGCCTTCTTCATCTAGCCGGCTAGAAGGAGAAGAGGTTTGATTCCACAAGTTCTCCGCATCCCGTTCTTAAGCGCGATCAATTCTTCATATTTCCAAGGTTCACGGCGCCCTTTCCTTTATCCCTTCATCCCTTTGGCGTTGTTGTGACTCTGGTGGCGATCATGGTATGTTTCTATGTCTATTTAACCTCCTTTTGTGTATACCTTCATGCCGGTTCATGCTTGTTCATGTGCATATACACATGCTTAGTTGAAGGGGGTGGGATAGTCCATTAAACAAATCTACAATTTTTTGGCGATCACGGTGGGACACCAATGCCCATCACGTTTGTTTTAATGCTCTTTTGTAAGTTGGGTGTGTGCATGTGCATGTTTAGGTGATATTTTATCCATTCTTCCACTGTTTGGGGCGTTTTAAGGGCTCTGGTAGTGTGACGGTCCTATAGTAGACCGCCATAAGAATTTAACGGTCATTTGGTAGACCGTTACAGATTCTAGCAGTCCTGCGCGCATGCTCACATGGCCATATTCGTCGAGGCATAAATTTTGCTCCCAGGGTCGGATTGCGCTGATTCTTGTTCCGTTGGATAGCCCTTTGTATTGCCTTTCCATCCATATATCATTTGCATCATTTGGTTAACATTTCCATATTCTAATACTGTCCAACGTTTTGAGTTTTCTGCATAAGTTCTGCAGGTAGGCTCAGGGATGAGTTCACAGGTACATCTTTGCTCAATATTTTGACTACCTTCCTGATGTCGAATTACACTGATTTTTATTCTATTGGACAGTCCTTTGTATTATCTTTCCATCCATACCTCATTTGCATCATTTGGGTAACAGTTGCATAGTCTAACACTCTCCAACTTTTTGAGTTTTATGCATAAAATCTGCATGCAGTCTACGCACAGGTTCACGAAAGTAACTTTTTTGGAGGATTTGATTGACCTCCCAAGGTCCGATTACTCTATTATTGGGCTCATTGTGTAGACCTTTGTATTATCTTTCCATATATATACTACTTGCATCATTTGGGTCACGTTTGCTTAGTTAAAAATTGTCATCATTTTAGCATTTTGTCCATAAAATCTGCATGTGGTCTGCGCACAGGTTCACGGGGGCAACTTTGCTCAGTGATTTGATTGACCTCCCGGGGTCAGATATATCCGTTCTTGGGCCCGTTGTGTAGACCTTTGTATTCTCTTTCTATCTATATACTATTTGTCTTATTTGGATCATGTTTGCATAGTTTAATTTAGTCTTGATTTTCTAGTTTTGAGATAGAATTTGCATGCACTCCGGTGCACATAGGGCCATACATTGCATATCATAGTTGCATTCCCCCTTGGTAAGTGATCCTCTCGCCTCCATATTCCTTGGGGTCGACTAGGTGATCTTATCCGGGACCTCCATAAGTCCCCGTGAGTCATGGATTCTCACACGGACGTCGGGCCGGTTGTACCTTTTCCACCCTTTAGGCTTGCATTTGCATAAGTGCGAGGGAGTTAACCTTAGCCAACCCAAAGCTTGGACCTTATTCCCATAGGATTCCTATCTTAAGGGAATTATTGTTAATTTAAAATCATTAAAAGGTCCATTAAAACTTCTAAAATATTTCCCATCATATCAACTGGTTGGACTTAGGTGAAAACTCTCACATTACATTATTTGTGTTATTTGGGCTTGTCTAAGCCCATTAGTAGTGTTTTGTGTTGCATCCACATGTTTTGCTGTAGTTAGGCCCATTTAGGTTAGCCCATTTCGTGCGTCCATTGTCCCGTGGTCCATTGTCTATTCGTCTTTGCATTAGTGGGTCAGTCCCCTCTTGTCCTCAAGCCCATTAAGCCCTTGCTTCCCCACCTATATTCTCCTTGACATACTTGTATTAAGTCTTCATTTGCCCTCATGGAGCATCATTCCAACCCTTTGTATCATTCTTTTTCCCAATCTTCTTCCTATTCCCGCGTGGAATCCTCTTCCCACGCGGGCCCATCTTCCCGTGGTCCATTTGATCCCTCCGAGAAACAGGCTATTCTCATGGCCCATCTTTCAAGCCTTGTCCGCCAAATAGACCCGGCCCAAGCCCAACGTCTCATTTCATTTCATTTTAATGGGCCTTCTTCTCATAATAGGCCTTCCTATCTTCATGGGCCTCCTCCTTCTTCTCATGCGGCTAGCCCGATTCCTAATACTCATTCATCTAATGGGCCTCATTTCTTTCATGGGCCACCTTCCTTTAATAGGTCCCATTCTCTTATTGGGCCCCATTCCCTTCATGGTCCTTCTATTCTTAGTGGGCCCCCATCCTTCAATGGGCTGCCATCTTCCTCCAATGGGCCCTCTTCTACTCTTAGTGGACCCCCTTCCTTTAACGGGCCTTCTTATTCTCTTAGTGGACCTACTCTTCTTAATGGGCCTCCATCTCCTACCCATGCTACTGCTAGCCCGAGTAGTCCTCATATTCATGTTCCTTCTAGGTCCATATATCCTTCTACTCCCGGAATGGGCCCTTCTTCTTCTCAACCCGGATCCTCTTATCCGGCCCAATATCATCCTGGTCCAAATTCACTGGAGTTGGTCCATATTCTTCTCGATCTCTTCCTACCCAGGAGATGATTGCTCAAGCCCAGCACTAGCTTGATGAACATCAACACCAAATCGATCCTAAATCCTCTTTAAGCATTCCATTCATATTTCAAGGTCTTCGGCTTCCGCCATCTTCACAAATTCCCGCATATCGCCGATATGGTGGAGTCGGTGACCCCTATGTGCGCTTGAAGGAGTTTATTTATGAGTCGGCCCAGTTTCGACATGACCAACGCTTGATGGCCTATCTATTTGGTCTATCATTGGAAGGCCCAGCTCGGGATTGGTTCTTCTCCCTTCTGCAAGAGCAAGTTGTGAATTTTCTAGCCGTGCAAGAGAAGTTCATTCAGCAGTTTCAAGATAAGGTTGGGCCCAAGTATTCCATGGTGGATTTGGCCCATGAGATGATGAAGCCCGAAGAGGAGTTCTCCACCTTTGCCGATCGCTGGAGTCGCCTTGCCAGGCAGGTCCCGGGGCACATTCCGGAGGGAGAGCAAATCAAGATGTTGATATCCAATGCCACGCCCGAGTATCGGTTTATCTTAGCCCTCAATGACATCACCTCCTGGTAACAACTTTACAGCCAAGCCTGCTTCATCCGCCAACAACTCCAAGATTCCCTTGACCCCAAGTCCTCTCCGCCTTCTACATCTCCACACACCCCGCCATCTACATCTACCTCCACATACCAACCTTCCGCTTATACATACCAGTATCCTTCCACATACCAACCCTCCACGAGTCAGCCATACACCCCCGCATATCAAACCTCCATGAGTCAACCTACCGCCAATCACAGTCAGCCTTCTGCTTCCGCATACCCACATGCGTCTCCGCCTATGTCTCCAGCCCCGGTCAAGGAAACACCACATCCCCAGCAGGTGGATGCCGTCTGTATACCCCCTCATCCTTCTCCACATATGCCTTCACCAAATCTCTCCACCACTAGCCAAGCACTATTGCCTATGCAACCTTCACTTTCGTCTCCACAACCTTCTCCACCATTACATATCCCTTGGCATCCACCTTGCCCGAAGTAGGCTCATTGTCTTCCATTGCCGGAGTGTTTCACCGATATCTTTCGGGCTTTGATGGCCACTTACGCGTTGCCGCTCTCTCCCGTTGTGCCTTGCCGACCCACGGTCGGAGATATGCTCTGTCACGCCCCGAACAAGGCAGAAATATCGGGACGTACAGTTAGAGGCGAGCTAGCGGGAAATAATGTTGAAATACTTAACTAGATAATGAACACAAGGGCAATGGAAAAGAACAAATTTATTAATCATGGAAAATCCCAATTTATTACAACATCCATCAAACTACTAAGACACTAACAAACATAACTTCTAAGGAAATCTAGTACAACTAGTACATCAACTAACGCTATAAATATCCAAAATACTTGCACAACTCCAAGACATAACTAGAAGCAATAACATAACGACTCCATCTATTAACTGGTACACTAAGGTGTAATCACTCCTGCCCCTCCCCATCTGTATGGGTGTCGTCACTTGCATAGCCTGGAAAGGGGGAAAACAACGGGGTGTGAGCTAACGCTCAGTAGGAGATAACAGACATGTATAAGTGATTAACAGTTTAATTACATTTTCAAAATGTCAAGCTACAAAGGATAATGCAATAAAAGGATAATGATTATATAATGAAACAAAATTTAAAGATCTTACAAGGTCAAGAAATATAAATGAACAGAATGGTAATACTTAAAAGGAATAACAAAGATAAGAATTTACTGCAGGAGATAATGATAAAGAGTTGGCCATATCAAGACGATTCAAGTCATGTCGAGCATGTATGTAATTTCATTTCCACGTCCAAGTAACTGCAAGTAGAGTAACAACAAGTAGAGTAGGGAACAGTGAAGAGTGGAAAGTGAAAAGTAGTAGAGAGTAGTGGACAGTCCTAGATTTAACACATGTCCTAGTACTGGTGCCAAATGCCAGACCTAGTCAATCACCTCTCCGGGGGTACACGTAGTGTTCGGGCGCTCCTCCCAGGACTAGACCGAGCCCTTAATTGTTTGCCAGGCATTGATTTCTTTGGATCAAAGATCCCACGAATCTAGACTTCCACAATTTATGGCCAGAATTCCAAGGTTTAAACTTTGTAGCAATAACAATTTCAAGTAGGAAGGAGATTCATTTCAGAATTTCAAGGTAAGCACAATCATCAAGAAGATCGATAACCAAGTCACAATAAGAGTTATATATATAACTTTACTTAAATAGATTACCATTTAATCAATGGATTTCTAAATAGGGATACTAAACATGGGAATTAATGGTAATTCCGCCGGATCGAGTTTCTGGGAATAACATGCTATTTAACACCTTAGCGACTTACTAGAAGTCGGGAAATTAATCGTGATGTGCTACTATAGTACAGCAGCTATCCAGCAAGTTAAATTACTCATATTAATCCTATTTTCATGTTAATCCATCAAGCATTATCATTTAGTTTAGTGCATAATCTAGAAAGATGAATTAAGCTGAAAGAACGAACGAATAAGGTCGCGTAGAATTGAATAACATGCAATTAATAAAATTTTTAATTACATAATTAAACTTTAATCATGTGGGTTTTAAAATTATTAATTATCCTTAATGACACTAAAATGAATGCATTAGAACTAGTTTTAGGTCATTTACTGGGTAGATAAACTGTTCTGGATGGACCGTATATCTATCGGGCCGAAACGGGGCTGAAACGGGGTGCTGGGAGTTGGGCGGCCAGGGGCATGGCCGCCCAACCCCTTGGGCGGTCTGGGATGGGCCGCCCATCCCAGGGATGTGCGGCCATGGGCAGGGCCGCCCATCCAGATGTGCGGCTAGTTTCCTGGCCGCACAAGTTATGTGGTCCAGAATGGACCGTTTATCCTGCTGGGGTGGATATGTTTTTCTGACCGTTTAACTAGGTTAAGTGGTTGGTTTGGAACCGTTTAACTCCTGTCTAAGCTAGGGTCAGGTGTGGGCTGGAGTTGGACGGTCTATCGTAAGACCACCCATCTCTGGGTGTCTCCGGTCGTCCCTTCCGCGGCCGGTGAACGTCGGGAAGATGGGGGTTTGCTAGGGTTACACAAAAACACTAATAACTAAGGCAATTGGACTCCAATCAAGGGGCTTTTGGTACCGTTGGAAAGCTAACAGAAAATACTATCTAACAGAAGTGTCAATTGCATGATTAATTACTGTAATTAGGATTTATAACTACTGGAACACCGAAACCCTAGTTCTGGACAGGCAGTGACTAAAAATCAAAATTCTCCTATTATACTTAATGAAATTTAGAGATCTATATATCAACAGAAAGCTGACAGGCTAAGGATTCCAACCATATAAGATATGCTATATGAATATTTCATTTAGTCACTTAAAATCATGAGATAACTCAACTTAATGCTGTTGGAACGTCGACAGGACACACCTATGAAAACTCAGGAATTCTATTAGCATGATCAATAAAAATTAGGGCTTCCAATGTCAAAATGAAGCTAACATGATGCAAATTTCATTGATATATAGAAATTAGGTTGGGTCCATTATCACCTACCTGAATTGAAGATTGAAGATCGAAGCTAGAAATAAACCCGATCCAGAAATACCCTCCAAGGATGCCTCTAAATATCCCTGAATATCCAATAAGAATTGGGGCTTTTACTATCATTGGAAAGATCTCATCGAGCTGGTCAAGATACTATATTTACAAGTCTCATTTGGTTAAGGGTACCTACCTTAATCGACGGATTAAAGGGCTGGTGATGAAGAACGACGAACTGCCGACACCTTCCACCAAATCGACGAATACTCCCAGATCTGGACTCCCCGTCGAATGACCCAGCTACCAAATGGAACTAGACATCTTAAGCTTTCTTTTAATACCTAATAGAGCTTCTGGATCCTTCCGTGGAGGGAGAATTCCGCGTTGGAAGTGGCGTGATTAAAACGCCGCCGAAATTGTTGACCTACCCAAAGCTCTCTTGATTTTACATCCCATGGTTAATCTCCGTCGAAATTAGCTTGGGGAAACTAATCTACCCATTCTTATCTTTCATTTGCCACCAGTTTCACTTAATTTGGTTGAGGGATGAGGGAGAATTTCACGTTTGAAATAGGGGTTTACTATTACGGTCACTATTGGGGTTAGGTGGGTTAAATCTTGGCTTAATTTGCTAATTTGACCATGTGAATGATTTATTTTGAGTCAATCATAGAAGACAAAATTGTTAGGTTTAATGTCAGTAACCAATTTATCATTTTTTCGGATTTTTTTATGTGGTGGGTGGGATTTTGACCTATCACTATTCATTAAATAATAAAATATTAAATCTGAAATTTAAACCCTTAATGATGTGACACAATGACGGGAATGCAAGTGGCTATGGTTCCTTGGACTTAACTCGCAAACACAATCACAAGATTCGAGCAAACTTTGAAGACGCCGTCTCACCGTGCGCACCCGTACCCCGTGGTGACTCGATGATGCCGAGTCGAGGTGGTGGAGAAAGACCCTTGCTGGTAGAGGGCCAGCACAACTAAGGTTCACCCTCCCGAAGGTATGATGCCCACAATCAAGGGCGGCTGGGTGCCTTGGGGGCACTAGGTCACTCACTCACTATTGTTCACGATGACCACTCAAGATGGTGGATCCGGGAACGGGCACTCTCTTACTAGCCAGCGGACTAGCTTGATGGATATTAAACAAACAGAAGTAAATGGAGCAAGGGCAGAAGCTCACCTGGTTGGTTTGAAGAAACCAACCCCGGTCGGAGACGATGGGCGAGCGGGGAAGTGTGGGTTCCCCGCACACTGCGCCGGTGAAGCTTGAACCCTGTTTAGATAATTACACTCACTACACCTCTCGCAGGAGGGTGGACTTGGGGTGGGGAACTTAGAGTTACAATTCAAACACTACCTCCGCACAGGGAGGGGCGATAAGCTGGCCAGGCGGGAAGGGGAGAGTCGCCGAAAACTCGAGCGGAGAAGCCGATGTCGAATCTGCCTGCACTCTGCGACGAATGACTGACAGTCACTTTTGAGGTCGTAACTTCTAGTCCGAAATTCTGCTGATGATGAGACCAGAGGTGAAATCTTCGTATCTGGGACTAGGATGCCTCTGAATTTTGCGGAATTCTTCTATTGCAGTTGCAGGCCCGGGACGAGGTTAGATCAGGGAGATAGAATCTGGGCGCGGCAGCTTCCTGTTTCTGACAGTCGTTTGCAGAGAGTGCCCCGACTGCTCCCGGACTCCGATTCATGAACCGCTGGAGTTTCTGGAACCATGGGCGAGCCCTCTTCGCAGCAAAACTGACATGGAATCCGTCTGATGTCAGAGAGGACTGGGGGACTCCGAATAGTGGAGGCAGGTCGTTGCAGACTGTGGGAGGCAGACCCGCGCAGTCGAGGGAGAAAAATGGTAATGTCGGACCACGAATGTGGAACGAAGCTCCGCTTCTTGATTCTGAACGTTGACTAGACGAGGGAGAACTTTGTAGAAGAGCTCAAGGCCGAATTCTTCCGTGGTCCATCGTGGTACAGGCTCTAACCTGCTTCAGGTACTCTGCAGGGGTGACTCTACGCTGTCGGGGGAGATCGGTCCTCCCGGACAACCCCGGACTCAGAATGGGGCGGAGTCACCTCGCCTGTGAAGCTGATTGGACGAACTTTCCAGCAATGTATGATACGACTTCAGATGTTGTCGTATGACTCCGTGGTTGCTTCTGCAAGTCGACCCTTTCTGCTACACTCGAACTGAGAGCTTTAATTTGAAGAAGATGGGGGGGAAAAGGGGGTTTATGGGAGGGGAAGTGAGGTGGATGGGTATGGGGATGACCCTTGGCTGTGATGGGGTCTGGGAGGGGGTGTTCCAAGAAGTGGGAGGAGGAGAATGAGGCCTGGAAGGAGGTGTTTGCAGTGGCTGAGAGGGGAGTTGCGAAATTGGGCTTGGAGGGAAAGGGGGAAGGTGAGGGGGCACAAGTGGGTGGGGGGGGGGGAATGGTTTCCCTCCTTTGGATTTGGAATGGGTTTAATGGAAAGGGATTAATGGTAGCCTAGAGAATGGGAAGGGTTGCCTTGGGGAGGGGAAGAGGTGTTTGGGAGAATGGATTCCCCCTTGGGAAGGTGAAAGGGTGAATGGGGAAGGGGAAAGGTGTCTAGGAGAATGGTATTCCACCTAGGAGGTTGGGGGGGAGTAAATGTGAGGTATAGGGAAGGGAGAGGGGTTTAATGAGGAGTGAATGAGGAGGAGAGAGAGAGAATTTCGAAATTTTGGGGGGAAGAGAGAGAAAGTGGCACCCTAGAGAGAGAGAGAGAGTAAGAGAGAGAGAGAAGAAGAGAGAGAGAGAGCTAGAGAGAAAGAGAGAGGTGCACTAATGCTTGGCAAATTCTGTCAATACTTCATTAGCTTCAACTGGTGGGATTGGGGTCCTATTTATAGGATTCCCATAATCAACATAAGTCCCTGACTTTTGGACTAATGACAACTAACCAAGGGGGAAAGGGGCGCCCCTGGGCCAAGCCCATATAACTGGGCCCATTAACCAATCTAACTGACATAATGATAATAAACTTAGGTAGATGACTCATTAACCTAGGGACTTGACTCAAATAAAAGAAAAATTACAATGATATGACTCCAGAAAAATATGAAAATTACATAACTCGACTCAAGAAATCAAGATGAACACAATGGCGATCATCGGGACCCATGGAGAAATGGGAAGTGGTAAGCGATGTCCCCATCACTTAATTTAAGCCATTTCATTTACATTTCATTAGTGTTTCATTCTACTTAAATTTTATTTTCATTTGGCTTGCATTTCATTTCAATTTCATTTCAATTTAAGTATTTATTTAAATTTCTTTTCATTTAATAATTCAATTAATTCATAATAAATTCAAGGAAATTCCCAAAAAATTTTAATCTATGGAAATAATTAATAACTAATTCAAATAAAGATACGGGGTATTACATGCTCCAGTTCTATTATTTCCACCGCCAGCAGGGGCATTTGGTTGAGGATTGTCTCGCGTTCCGAGATTATGTTTATGATCTAGAAGCTAAGAAAAGGATTGATTGGGCCGCTATTCACAAAGTTATTTTACATCTTCGCAGCCAACAACAGCAGCAAGAAGTGCCGCCCGGGCAGCCATCTCTGTTACTTCATGACCAGGGGCACCCCTGTGATTCCTCATCTAGTGCTGCACTTGCTCTGTCACCTACCCCATTACCTTCGCCATCTCCTACCCCGGATTCATCGCCGCCACAAACCCAATCCTCTACTCAGGCTAGTGCCTCCCCTTCTTCTCCCGTCGCCACTACTACTACTTCTATCCCTAACACCGCTCGGCGTGTTGTATCGATACGTCAACGGTGGACACCACGACCTTCCCCTTTGCCTATATCACCTTCTCCACCTCCATCACCATCTCTATTGACTATTCCATCACTTCCGCCATCTCCGCCGCCTTTGTCATCCCCTTCATCATCTTCACATGAGCCTGAGCGAGCTCCACCTCTGCCTTCACCTTCACCCACAACGCCTTTGCCTCCACCTAAACACACCATCCCCATTAAACCTTCCATGCCCTCTAAGCCTTTTACATCCATTTCTTCATCCACTTCCACCCCACGGAGCGGGTGTGCGCTCTCTTTGGTGCCCCTCGGGTCTGGTCCCCAGAGAGACAATGAGCCGAGTCAGGGTAGTTCGGTGTAGGTTGTTCCATTCATGATTCAAGATTTCATCTACCGCATACCGATCTGGGTCCTGATCTCGGGCTACTTTGGGACTGATGAGCCTATACTTCCGAAGATGGTTGTCAAGAAGAGTTCCCTCGCACTAGTGCCAGTTTCTTCACAAGAGAGGCCGGTGACAATCTCCTTGCTCCCCGGTGGGTTTATCGTTGATGCTGTTATTTCCTCTCGCTCGATTGCTATTCAGTTCGTTGGTCAAGAAGGGTTCTCTACCCGCATTGTGCTAATGCGTACGGCTGCCAGAAGATTGATGAGTTCTATATTCAAGGGGCAGTTTGCCGTATCTTCTACACTTTCCAAGGACATTCTGCACATCCTATGCAATATCCCTCGATTTATTAGTACGCCGGCCACGTCAACGCCATGTATTATTCTCCCTCGGTCTCGTCTTGCTCTTTTATCAAGGGAGCTATGCTTCAGGCCTGATTTCCTAGTAGAGTTGCTTGATCTCATGTTGCTTGTGCCGAGAGACAAAACTCCATGGTTTTCTGATATTCATCATTCTAAGGAGTCACTTGCTCAAGAATGTCCACACACTGTTAACACCGGGTGTCTAGGGGCAACCACCCCGAGAAAGTTGCATGTTCACAGCCGGACCAGGCCGTCTGCCAGGTGGGCCCGTTATTTGAGAAGGTATTACAGATTAAGAAGCCCGAAGGTCCAAGCCCGCACCAGGCGGGTCCATTTTCAAGAGATTTCTTCCAAGAAGAGGCGGCGACACAAATTCAATGGCCGTCGGTTTTGCATTCAGGGGTCCACTTCTTCTTCTTCTCCTTTCTATTCATCGTTTCTTTTGCTCGGCTCCCACCCTTGGGTGGTGTATCTTCCCTCTACAGATTCGGCTTCTATGATCTTCTCCTCTCTTCTGGGGTCCGCAAGCCCCTACTCTTCCTCTTCTCCTCTCCATCCGGAGTCTCCAGATTATCCTTCCTCTCACGATTCTAGGCCTCGCCCTAGGCCTATGTCATCCTTCCATCCTGATCTTAGGACTTCCCCTGATTCTTCTTCCCCGGGACTTTCGGCTGTTGCTTTTGATTCTTCCCCGGCTTTGTCAGGTGATTACAATTCTCCTTCTCTGGCCCTACCGGATGACTACTACTCTCCTTCTCCGCCCATGTCGGATGATCATTCTTCTCCTTCCTCATCTTCACAGCAATCCTCTCATTGTCTTTCTATTCTCTCCTCTTCTCCCTTTCGGGGGCGTTGCCCTTTTTCTTACTATTTTTGAGGCTTTAGCCCACCTTGATCCCAGCTAACCTTTGCTTATTCTGTATTTGGTTCCTTGTTATCAAGGTCTCTGCACCTTAACGAGGGAGTTCTAGCCCTCATCTCTCTTCCTTTTATTCCTCTTCATCCAGTATGATGTCTGCCACTCCTCCGTGTAGAGGAATCTTTGATCCTTTGCTTTGCTCTCATCTTTGTCCTGTCAAGCAAGGAATACAAAGCTTGTGCTACTCATAAGCTCGATGGTCAAGATCGCTTTAGGACGCTGGTTTTCATTCCATGGATTTGCAAGGTATTTTTATTTTGTGCAAGAACATGCTATTATCTCTATCACTGTTATTCCTGTGCATGGTTAACATAACGTTGGTTCCTCAACATGGTTGAGTGGCTTTAGTTGAATTTACTAAATTAGTCAAGAAGAGTCGCTTTTACAGTACACCTTAGGCTGGTAATAACTCTGCACTGGGAGTCTGAGTTCTTTCCCCGATTGTTAAGGGTGACCTTTTGAATATGGGTTTTTCACACACTACACGGCGAGCCGTAGCCTATCTCTCTAAGGCACACCGTTGCTGCTTTGGCCATACTTTGGGTATGCACGAAGGCCTTTTCTCTTCTCTGCTCTGCCAAGTGCAGGGGCAGGAGATTGATGGATAAGATGACTAACCTAGGCACTCCCTAATACGAGAGAGGTCTCAAATAGGGGCAATCTTGACCCTCAAAAGTGAGCTTTCATGCTATGTCTAGCCAATAAGAGCTGTCAAAAATAAATTGATGAATCAATGCAAAATTATGAATCAAAGGCATGGCAAGAGTGGCAGTACAGTTCCCCGTGGGACGTCATGAGCCCGGCCGCATGCGTGCCTGATAAATATGGGTCTAAAAATATAAGACACAAAGTCCCGGCACAACAAGCTATCTCTTTGAGGGGTAGTGCCCTGGAAGGAATTCCAGTCTTGATATCTCCCATCCTGCACGAAGCTTGTCTCCAATTTTTCTTCTGCTTCTCCCTCTTAGGCTGGGTTGTATCCCGGGTATGGCCTTAGTAGAGGCACCGTTCTTTAGAAGCGGTTGGTTGTGGTAAGCCACCCTCACAAGCATGCCCTGCTCAAGGGAAGTCTTTATTGAGAGGGGAGGGACGACGATCCCTGGCCAGTAGTTCGAGCCTGTCTTTGGGTGTTGCGGATTACTATTTCAAAATTCAAAAAATGAGATATTGTCAAAAATCTAAAAAAATGAGATATTGTCAAAAATTCAAAAAAATGAGATATTGTCAAAAATCCAAAAAAATAAGATATTGTCAAAAATCTAAAAAAATGAGATTCCAAAAAAATGAAATGTTAGTCAAAAATTCAAAAAAATCAAATATTTTCAAAATCTAAAAATATTTATCTTTTACATTTTATTTTGAGAACAAATACGTAATCTATTTACTAAGTGTGCAGGTTGCAGGTACTCAAGCTTTCCTTGCTATATCTTTGTGCTCTGCCTCCTGTCCACATCTTTGATCTGTTCTTTCCTTCTTCAATCATATCTTTCGATCTATTTTGAAGCTTGTGTCCTTCTCAACTTTTATTTGCAATGATTATATCTATATGAGAGGGTTTTGCCTCACGATTATGAACCTGGAGGTTCTGCTTCATTCTGATCTTGGGTTTTGATTGAATGGTGTATTTGTTTATGTCTTTTGTCCCGCCGTGTCCTTGTCACGTGTTTATGTCCCACCGTGTTGTCCCACACATGTTTTGTCCCTCACCGAGTGTTGTTAGTTGTCTTGAACATGTTGTTAGTCACCCCTTTATGTCCCATGTTCTTGTCCCAACCGTGTGGTCATCTGTCATGTTCTTGTCCCAGCCGTGTATTGTCCCACCGCATTGTTGTCTTGTCACACCGTGTTCATGCATGCATGTTGTCTGTTCATGCCATTGCATATGTGCTCGTTTGTCTTTGTTATGTTATGTTGTATTGTCTCCCATTTCATTTGATCGTTATGTTATGTTATGTTGTCTGTCGTTCAGTTGATCGTTATGTTCATGTTATGTTCATCATGGTTGTCTTATTTGAAAATCTATAAAATTAAAAAAAAATTAGAAAATCCAAAAGATGCCGCTTCGCTTGACAGGTAAGTCGAGTATGGCTCTCTATCCCTTCTCATTGTTGCATTACTATATGGTATATATGTTATTACAGCCTCTCACGGATCGGCTGGTTGGCCATGTGTTCTGGGATCTGATGTTCTCCTTTAACAAAAATGATGATGATCTAGGAGCATACGGTTAATCGCTGGATAGGCCGCTCGGTTGAGTCAGGTGGGGGACGATGGACTCTGTCTCGCACGCCGTGGTTGCAAGAAGACTCTTGACCCCGTCCTGGCTCAGTCTAACAATAATATCCTTGAGTACTTTCTATTTTATGCTTTTTTGGCATTCGTTTGGATGATTTCTTTATTTTAACCCAGCATGCATCATGTCATTTTTTGAGCATTCACGCCTCGTGATCCGTTCAAGGTTTCTGCTCAGCAATGGTTGATTGCACTTCAACTCTCCTAGGTAAGAGATTCTTCATTTCACTCCAAATTTGAACGATTTCACTTATCTTCCCGCTTGGTCTGGTTGGCCAACGTGAATCCTGTCTGGATTTTATCTCAGTCTTATCTTTTCCTTTTCCAACTCTTACGTTGTGTTCCTTTCGATCCCCTCATTGTCTGTGGATTGTGTCCCCGATGAGGTTGGTCGTGTTTCCTTTTCCTCCCTTAGTTTATTTCTCCAGACATGTCTCATCCTTGTCAACCATTCTGGGCGGTTAGTTCGGCATTTTCGGGAGAATTCATGTCGTTTGTTGGTTGTGATGGGTGTCTTTTGCCTTGATGCCCGCTTATCATTTCTCTCCGCTTCATCTCCGCTTCATCTCCATTTCACGTCGCTATCGCTTTCACTCCATCTCCTTTCCATTCCGCCTCCGCGTCACTTTCGCTCATTCCCTTGCAAAGCGGACATCAAGAAGGGGCATCTGTTGACACCCGTTTTTAGCCCGCAAGTTACGTCATTTCTCTTATTCATCATTTTTGATGTCCCGAATTACCCACTATTTTTGGAGCCTTCCTTAGATAGATTTCGAGCCCATTTTCATTATTCCAGTCTCTTTGAGCCCTAGAGATCATGATTTCTTAGAATCCCTAGAGCTTATCTTATCAACTTCTGACTTCTTAGTCGACTTACGGCCCATTTAGGTCGGCTTCCATCAAGCAATCGGCTCTCTCTCACTGCGCAGTCTTGAAACTTGTTCTTTTGCACCCTCTTCCAGTCCTCTATTCAAAAAGTTGTTCTTCTTTCAAATCTGTACAACTTCTTCTTCTACGCCATTGGCTAGTTCTCCACCGATTTCATGTTATTTACATTTTTCTAGAGTGCTGTGTTATTCACCTGCATCCCAGAATTCTCTCTCTGTTCTAGCCCTATTTTCTCCCTCTTATGATCATTTTCTCAACTTACTTTTTTCATGAATGTTGTTCCTCTCTTTGTTATCTACAATTTCTTCTTCTACCACTTTTGCTATTTCTGCACCGTTTGAGAGATAGGCTTCAATTTAGGAAGTCACGCGTAGTCTGCCCAAAATATTCTTTCATCGGTCTGAAGGTCTATTAGTAGACCCTCAAAGACCATGTGAAGGTCTATCGTAAGACCGTCACAGCCCAAGTGACGGTCTATTAATAGACCGTTACACCTAAACTTGTCTGAAATCATCCCGTTCGACCCCCGGAGCCTGACGGTCCTACCCTAGACCGTTTGTTGCCTCTGGCGGTCTTATGATAGACCGTTACACACACCGAGAGTCCAATTCATGCTGAACTCTGCTCCATTTCTGTGTGACGTGGCTCTCTTGCAGAGCCCATAACTTCTTGAATTCTACTCCGAATTGAGCGTCGTTTGTTCCTATGGTTTCTCCTTTATATTATCCTGTATTTAATCCATAGATCTCAGATTTTCATTGGCTATCTTGCTCAGAAATGCGGATGAAAGTTGGGGGTTTATGCATCTTAGTTCAACACAAACTCTGCAGATTAAGCTCCGGGGCTCCCTTCTAGAAGCTATATCTTCCATATCCTTCCACCAAATTGAGTCCCACTTGTTCCTACTTCTTATCCTTTGTATTATCTCGAGATTGATCCATAGAACACAAATTTTGGTGGACTCTATCCTCTAAAATCATGGGAGAACTTTCTGGGTTTTCTACAATCTCTATAAAAAACTGCCCAGTTCGCAGTTGCAAAGGAGGGCTCTTTCCGGACGTGGGGCGAAGCCATGCTGCAACTCCAACTCACAACTTCGACCCTGCCTTGAAGAGGGAAGTATTAGCTTTCAATTCCATCCTTCTAGGCTTAATTTGGTTGTCTATACGCTTAGTTCTCCTCCTCTCAAAATCACAAATCATCACAATTTTCTTCACTTTTCTGCTACACATGCAATTTTCCCCATTTTGCATCAATGATTTCTCTCTATTCTCTCAATCAAATCTCATGATTTCAAATCTCATGCATGCACAACACACACACCTATCTTTTCCACCCTTCCACAGGGGTTCAAAACCTCCCCCCGGTGAGTTTGCCCCCAATTTTTACCCCTATTTTATCACTCCGGGATTGATACTACACATGCATGTTCTAATGGATTTTTTGTCCTTGTTTTGACTTTATTTTGCAGGAGAGCATGAACACAACGTGAGGCCTTCTTCATCTAGCCAGCTGGAAGGAGAAGAGATTTGATTCCACAAGTTTCCCGCGTCCCATTCTTAAGCGCGATGAATTCTTCATATTTCCAAGGTTCACGGCACCGTTTCATTTATCTGTTCATCCCTTTGGCGTTGTTGTGACTTTTGTGACGATCACGGTATGTTTCTATGTCTATTTAACCCCCTTTTGTGTATACTTTCATGCTGGTTCATGCTTGTTCATGTGCATGTACACATGCTTAGTTGAAGGGGGCGGGATAGTCCATTAAACAAATCTACACCAGCCAGTCCAAGCCTTGTATCCTTCATCCTTTGCGGTCACACTGAGTTAAAGTGGGCCCATAAGGGGATAAAAATGAGATTTTATAGGGTGGGGACCCCCCTTTCTCTCAGACCCGTGTAAACCCCCCTGGGGGGTTAGGCAGACCAGACCGCCCCCCAAGGCTGTTTCGCCTTAACCCCTGGAATAATACAAAAGAAGTTTTTTTTTAATTAAAAAACCCCAGAACCAGTCCGCCTTAACCCCCCCTCGGGCAGACCAGACTGCCCACCCAGGGCTGGTCCGCCTAAACCCCAGTAAACAAAAAAAAAAAGTCTTTTAATAAAAAACCCAGCCCCAATCCGCGTAAACCCCCCTTGGGGGGGTTTAGGCGGACCAGACTACCCCCCTGGACTGGTCCGCCTAAATATCCCTCCCCCACTCTGAAACGTAAAAAAAAAACATATTTTCAAGGGTTTACGCGGACCAGGTTCCACCCTCAACCTGGTCCATGTAAAGCCCCCCTGACCCTTCGTATTCCTTTATAAAAACCCCCTTAGAAGCTCAAGGGGCATGCATGCAATAACATACGGACTGACGGCAGAACACTCGGACTCCCGCATGCACCCGACAAGGAGAAAGGACGCAAGGAGCTAAGTATGCACGTGGTTGGCTTGTTGATCGGCTCGTACATGCCGAGAGTATGTCACACGTACTCCCCTCACATGGCGTCTAACCATCTCACACATGTCCATCCTCGTCGCATATAAGGCGTTATGATAATGGCGAACACGCGCATGACACTCTACGGCGGCCATACATGCGCCATGATGCCATGTTTACCACCGTCGCAGAAACACGTGCCCACCGCTCGCTCCGAGTTGGCCACCGACTGCCCTGACCACAGAATCAAGTTAGCCGGACCCTGGCCCAGAAGTAACATTCCCGAGATCGGCCCCGACTCCCCAACATGAAGACACTCGCCTTCTAAAACCCGTACCCGATTACTCACCTCGAGCCGCGTCCAGCCTGCTATGGGTACCAGCCAATGACTACCCCTGCCATCTAGTCTTGCCCTCTCGATGATTTGGGGCCCATCTCAATCTCCTCATGGAGAGCCTCTGTAAAACACGTGGATACCCGCTTTATTACGCATTGACCCAGGGACCGACCCACGCGTCGAAATTATCCTGCGGCTTGCACCAATTGTACTTTGGCCTCCTCGGCC
The DNA here is from genome assembly GCA_022559845.1 of Amorphophallus konjac. Taxonomy (NCBI): domain Eukaryota; kingdom Viridiplantae; phylum Streptophyta; class Magnoliopsida; order Alismatales; family Araceae; genus Amorphophallus; species Amorphophallus konjac. The sequence continues at coordinate 128,121 of JAHNEJ010001899.1, read as the reverse complement.
CATTTGTAAAGCCCAAGTGGCTCTCATAAAGCATAAAACTTGTTGAATACACATACTCATACCCGGGTCTCAACCTCACCTCCACACCACCCAGTGTGTGTCCAGTGCCTCTAACTCCAGTTAATTAACGCTCCTAGTCAAGTGTGATGGTCCCCCTATAGCTGCAGGGTACCCCCGGTCCTTTATTCATGGCTTTAGACATATCCAGGCTCTTCTTCAGCACAGAACAAAGGTGTTCGGATTCAATCCAATATAAATAAACACCAACTACTTGCGGTCAGTGGGGAAAGACATCATGTACATGAATCCCCACAATCGCCTGCGCACTCGCACCCAAGGAACCTCTCCTCTCTCCACATGTCGCCCGATCTCCCGAGCCCACGTGCCGTGTGTTGTGTAGTGGACAGCGGATCTAGAGGGGAGGGGTGAATAGATCTGCCCCTCTTATCGCAATATAACCCTCTATATAGCTAGATGAGATAAATTGCAGCGGAATATAACTAGCTAAACGAAGGACACAACGATTTGCTTAGCAAGATGATTACTAATATATCGATTCGAACCTAAGCATGCATTTAGAGCGAAGCAATCACACGAACAAATCACAACACATGAGATTTTAAGGTGGTTCGGATTGAATCCCCAGTCCTACGTCCACCCCTCACCAAATCCGGTGAGGCTCCACTAGTGCCACGCACTGAACCGCAAATCGGAAAGACCACCGATTGCCTTCCTACTAACCACCTGGTAGGGATGTCAACAACGTAGATCGGACAACCTCCGATTGCCTTCCTACTAACCACCGATAGGGACGATTCTCAGATTCAATTGTTTGTATGAAATGAAAAAGAGAACAAATATGAAATCACTCAAACAAGATATAGAGTATGCTCAAAGAAAAGAATCTTGTCTGAGTTGCAGAAGCTTGAATCGGATGCTTTGACGGTGTCTTCTTTCTTGCGGGATGATCTTCCTTGAACCTCTTCTAGTTGATGAAGAAGACGAAGGATGTAGCTTCAATCTTCCTTTTGATCTTCTTGAGTCAATGAAGAGGATGTAGAAGATGTAGGATGCAGCTTAGATCACCCTTGAGAGCCTTGATTCCTTCTTCTTCCTTGGAGGTTGAGATGACTTCAAATCTGGACTTGAATGCCTTGGAATGGATGAAGAACTTCCTCCCGAAACACTGTTCACGGAGGTGCTACAGTACCTCGAAAATGCGCTCCCTTGATCTCCCTTGAAGCCTTGAAGCCCTTGTGTTTCTAATCCCTCAAGTGAGAGTTTTATAGACCTTGAATGGTCTATATACAAGCCTCAGACCAGATCCACAATTTGTGGGTGATTAGGTGACTTTTGGATTAAAGAAATCCATGTTGAATGGCCCTTTTCGAAGTTGGAAACAAAGTCAACATTGAAGGCTCGGGGCTGGCGGTCGACCTGCAGCTCCTGGCAGTCAACCGCTACTGTGAAATGCTGTAGACGAATGGCCCCTGAGATTTCCGGTCGACCGCTACTGGCTGGCGGTCGACCGCTACTAAAACTCGTGTAGGCTGACAGTTGCTGGCTGGGGCGGTCGACCGCCCCTGTGCTGGCGGTCGACCGCTAGCTGGGCAGAACCTGGATTTTCTCGGGTTGGTCCGTTAACTATCTTAGCTCCGCCACTTAACTCCTTTAGTAGTCCGTTCATGTCTGTGGCAACAACTTTGACTGTCTTGAAGTTTTATTACTGAGTCTTCAATCGAATTTTTGTTCCGGGGGCTCCGCCCCCGGAAACCCCCGCAAGGGACGCTGCCCCCTTGACCCCCGCGACCTGACCGGGCAGGTCAATCCCCGCGACCTTACCGCACATATCGATCCGCGTGCGAGGGCGCAACATTGAGCTTTCACTTGTCCATTCATTTGCATATCTGTCATGAACACAACAGCACATATGTCAGTCACATAAGAGTGAAAAACAACAATGACTAATAGTGTTTAGCCATTATCAAAACCAAGAATACCACAGAATGCATATGACCATAGAATGATGTCGAATGACCCAAGTGACCACAGAATGACTCAAATGACTTCAGGGACACAACATTCTCCCCCTTTTTGATGATGGCAACACTGTGAGTCATTATGTGATATGAATGTCTAAAATGGCACAAGTTATAACAAATGCAATATATGTAGCTCAAGATTCATGATAGTAATAGCATGGGAATGCAATTATGAATGCAGATATGAATGCTATGCAATATGAATGCTAGCAGTTATGCAAGCCCCAAGCCCCATCACATACACATATGAGATACAAAGTGATCAATGGATTCTCTCCCCTTGGACTCTCCCCGTACACCATTCATACGTCCCCCAATGACAACGCGAAATAACGCAACAGCTAACGTGATAAACACATAGCTAACGCATAGGACTCACACAAAGAATTCTCCCCCTTTGCCAACAGCAAAAAGGAGTGATAAAGTGAAAGGTCTGTGAGACCAGAGCTGAAAGGAGTGAAGAGCAAGCCATTATATGCAAAACTGAAGCATGCCATGAGCAACATATATGGTTCAAAGCTAATGAAATCCGAGATCATCAACAGAGTTTGAAAAGCAGCTACATCCAAGATTTAATAGAAATGAACCAAAGGTGCATATCATGGCAGTGTTTAACCTTCCCTTGTCTTATATATCCATATTCAATAATGACAAAGGTAATAACACAAAAGCATGTATTGAGGCCAAACAATCATGACTAAAGCATGGAATTTTAGGAATTCAACAAGTTTGATTATCAATATCATTTGCATTTGAAGGCACAAGACTCATATGTTACGAGCAATCAAGTCTAGTACATGCCTCCAAGCCGTAAGAATACACATTGTTTAGACGCCAGTATTCCTAGGAATTTGGTAAGACTGACTGTCATGCTTCAAGATGAACAGAGATAGCAAAGTCACGTCATGACATATCCTTTCTCAATTCTTTGATGAGGGGATATATTTCTCAGCAATCATGCCATTGCTCTGCCTGGAGTCCAAAAGTTTAAAGACAGAGATAACAAGGGCACATCATGACATATGCATTTGTCACTTGATTTGATGACATGACATGTTTCTCCGTGCAACAATATCATTGCTCTATCAAATTGATTTTCAAGAATTCCAGCTCATCAAGATGTTTAAAAACAATACTAAGCCTGAGTGTATCACCAAGATGGTCATGAACTTTGAATTTTCAGATATCAGGATAGTCATTCAAAGCACAATATGCAATCTCTAGTTAAGGTCTTTTAAAACCACAGAACATAGATGATTTCATAACCGATATTTCAGAACGTCAAGGAAATCATTAAATCTGAACCATTTTCATTGGATGGACAATCATTAGGGCATATAATAGAAAGCTCTTACACCATAGTGATGTCTGTCTCTTGAACTTATTCTCACATAGGAGACCATTGAGGATCAGATACAAAAAGGATGAATGACCCCTCTCGACCTTTAGTAAAAGGCAAGTGCTCGGTGCCGTCGTGAGAGGTATACCGCAATGAAGGAGGATACCCGAGATATATCAAACTCCCATGTTTTTCTTTTCTGCTTTATACCTTCCCTCATCCTGGCCACTGATACCCCCCCCCCCCCCCCGACCACACCCATGGACCTCTAGCCTTAGAGACCAGTCTTTCCTGGTAGACTTGCTAGCTACACGATTTGTCGAAAACATAGAAACACGTAAATCGAACGAAAATCATTCTTGCATATTCTAACATGTTCATTTGTAAAAGAATTTCAATGATGGAAAAGACATTGGAATAAAAAGATATCAAGCTTTTAGATAGAGCTTAGATTAAAATGGACAGGGTCAATCATGTATAGAAATTTTACGAAAATTCGAGTATAGTTGTTTAAACCTTTAACGATAGCCATATGAGTTCATTTATGTAGTCATTTCTTTCTCAATAGACTTTTTAAGGCAAGAAAATGATTTTAAAATTCAAATTTTATGTTTTGAAACAAAGCACATAAACGAGGTAAATTAGACGTGGTTACCATGTTCAAATCACGGTCCAAGTGTGGTCCTCGTTCTTAGATAGAAAATCGAAACTCGTTCTTACAATGAAAACTCCCATTTTTGGACTTTAAATCTCAAACTAAGGTACAAATACATGATCATGAAGAATTGCATAGAATCAAAATACTCGTGCAAAGAAACATATATGAAGATCTAATTAAGTTTTGTCTGAGAGAAAACTTACCTAGTGGAAGATCGAAGAGAAAGAAGAACAAGAACGAAGAACACTTCGAACACTCCTCCAAACTTCAAGATTTCCTCCTCCCTACAACTAGCAATTCCCCAATAGATTTATGCTTTGAGTATGGAAGATACCAGCCCTATTTATAGGCCAAGTCCCATAAGTATTTTATTGCTAATTTAATTCCAAGTTAATTTTTCACTTAATTTTCCTATTTCACCAACCCATGTTACTATTACACCAACTTAGGTTGACAATAAATTCCAACATGTGAATGTTGAAATAAATCTCCATCTATGACATTACCTGATTTATTCAATGATGTTTTATTACTAATTTAATTCTAAGTCAATTTTCACCTAATTTTTCTATTTCACCAACCCATGTTACTATTACACCAACTTATGTTGACAATAAATTCCAACGTGTGAATGTTAAAATAAATCTTTCTTTATGACATAATCAAATACCTTATTTATTCAATGATTTTTTATTGCTAATTTAATTCTTAGTCAAATTTTCACCTAATTTTTCTATTTCACCAACTCATGTTACTATTACACCAACTTATGTTGAAAATAAATTATAATATGTGAATGTTGAAATAAATCCCCCTCTATGACATAATCAATAACCTCATTTATTAAATGATGTAAAAAATGACATCATCCACTAATTAGGATTTAATTAGAGCAAATAATTCTCTCTTAAATCGGATGATACAATACTGCTATAGTACCGACATCTTCGCCTTCTCAGAATCGTGTTGCGAATCTCACCGTTTGTGTTAACACGTGGGATAGGGTTCACGTTTACATATTCTACACTTTAAAGACATAAAGAAAAAAATATTCATCATTTATTTTATTTTCATCTTTCATTATTATTTTTCACATATAAATGCATATATATAATTTTGAGTTGCTACTTCCTCCCCCACTTAAAAAAGAATTTGGTCCTCCAAATTCACATGATTCATTACAAAATAAGAGAAGTGCTAATAATACTAACCTGAAAATAATTCTGGATACTTTTTTTTAATCGCATCCTCTAATTCCCAAGTGGCATCTTCTTGTCCACGACGGCTCCATTGGATTTTAACCATTGGTATTGCTCTATTCCTTAGTTGGTGTAATTTTTGATCTAGTATCTTGATGGGTTTCTCTTCATAAGATAAATCTTTTTGCAGTACCACATCATCATGTTGGATCGCATGCGAAGGATCATAGACATACCTCATTAGCATTGACACATGAAAAATATCATGAACTCCTACTAGTTTCGCGGGTAATGCTAGCTTGTATGCTACTCTTCCAACTCTATCAAGGATCTCAAAAGGAGCAATAAATCTCAGACTTAACTTTCCTTTGACTCCAAATCTTTGGATTTCTCGAGTAGGTGATACCTTCAAGAAGACATGGTCACCGATTTAAAATTTCAGATCTCTTCTTCTATTGTCAGTATAACTCTTTTGTCAGGATTTTGAAATTTCTAGTCAGTCCCTAATCATCTGGACATTTCAAGTAGTATCTTGAATCATGTCAGGACCTACTAACTGCTTCTATCCAATCTCATCCCAACATATGAGTGATCTACAACTTCTACCATATAAAGCTTCAAAAGGTGTCATTTGAATACTTTATTGGTAGCTATTATTGTATGAGAACTCAATCAATGGTAGATGTTCATGCCAAGTACCACCAAAATCTATCATGCACGCTCTAACCATATCCTCTATGATTTGATTAGTTCTTTCTATCTGACCATTTGTCTGAGGGTGAAAAATTGTACTAAAATTTAATCTTGTTCCCAGATAAAATTACAATCCCATCCAAAAGTGAGAAGTAAATTTAGGATCTCTATCAGAAATAATATGATGGGGGCATCCCTTGCCCCTCCACATTTTTCCGAGCCTCGGATTGTTCGTCGGCATGCGTCATTGTGTTCGTTCTATTTTTCTGAGTCTAGTCATGTAATTTTTATATTTTTTTTGAGTCATAATTATGTAATTTTTCCTTTATTTGAGTCAGGTACCTAGGTTTAAGGGTCAATTACCTAAGTTCTCAGTCATTATGTTGATTAGATAGGTTTATGGGCCCAATTCATTAGGCTAGGCCCAGGGGCGCCCCCCCTTGGGACAGGCAGGTCAATTGTGGGTTGTCAGGGTCACTTTGGTGCTAGAAAAAGTATGGAGTCTATAAATAGCCCCCTCCCCTCTCTCATTTGTAACCTTTGATGAATATTTGAATAGAAAGAAACCCCTTGTGAGAATTTTCTTCCCCTAGAGTGAGACTCTCCACATCCCCCCTCTCTCTCTCTCTTCTCTCTCTCTCTAGAGGGGTGCACCCCTTTTCTCTCTCTTCTACCCTCATTCAAGAGGCTCTCCAACTCCCCACAACCCCTCTTCACTCCTTCCCAACCCCAAGGACTCTTCCACCAATCCTTGCTCCACCAACCACCCACTCCCCTTCCCCAAGCACCTCTTTCATCTCCCAATGGAGAATTCCCCACTCCCCAAGCACCCTTTCCCTTCCCCAGACACCTCTTCCCATCCCCAAGGCTAGAAATTAATCCAACCCTTAAACCCATTTTAAAATACTCCTTCCCTATCTCCCTCCCAACACCAAATTCGCAGCTCCCTCTCCCTCTACCTGCTAGACCCCCTTCCAGGCTCTATCCGCCCCCTCTCACACCTTGGTTCGACCCCCCCATTGACCCCCTCACAGCCAGGGGTCGCCCCCACACTCATCCACCCCCATTTCGCCCCCCTCTTACTCCATCTCCCATCGGCCAGTTGCAGACCCTACCTCGGACCGCAGGCAGTAGAGAAGCACCCAGTTGCAGAGCCTACCACATCTTCGTCCTGGAGCTCCTGGGATTACAAGAGGTACTATTGAAAGCGTCTTCCAGTCCTCTTCGTAACGGTGTGGTTTCGTCCCTATCCAAGTTCGTAGCTGCCCGGAGGAGCCATCTTTGGCGGACTGCGCTTCTTCCTCTTGACAGTCTACCTAAAGCCACTTTCAGAGTTTGCCATGGCCATCCTCTTGAGGATCTGGAGGCAGAGCTTGGTTGAGATCTTCTATGATGAGTTACCTTCCAATATCAAGAAGCAGCTCCCCGTTTGGACCCCGGACGAGTGATTTCTCAATTTTCTCCCCCGGGTGCGCTGTTCTTTCCACTCTGAGACTGAGCAGACACCCGATCACTATTCAGGGTGTCTCTATCTACTCTGACCTCCTCCGGTGTCCCCGTGGGTCTTCGTTCGAAGAGGACTCGACAACAAAACCAGAAACTCCAGCCCCACCTAAATCAGAGCTCAGGAGCGCCTATGGTGACCTTGTCTTTTTGCTGTAGCGGTGCAGAAGTAGTCAGAACCGGAAAGTAGAGACCCTTTTCACGCCTCTGCCCCGACCAACGACGTCAATCAGAAAATCTCCAAAAATTCTGACGTCCTCCTGGATTGACTACGAAAGTTTTGCTGCTAGTTTCATCGTAAACAGAGTTCGGGGAAATACGCAATGACGCCGACAGTGATAGTCTGTCCCCTGTTCCTGAGAGTGGATAGGTTCGGTGAGCTTCTTGTCTTAATCCTCTCAGCTAGTTCCCCCCCCCCCCCCCCGCCTGGCCGGCTGATCACCCCTCTCTGCGTGGAGGTACATTTTGGTTGTAAAACACTTCCCCACCCCTAGTCCAACCCCCTTGCAAGGGGCATAGTGATTGTAAATTGATAATTTGCAGGTTTGTAGCTTCATCGGCTCGGCGTGCGAGTAAGCCCACGCTTCCCCGCTCACCCCCGTCTCCGGCCGGAGTCGGCGTCTTCACGCCGACTAGGTGAGCCTCGATTCCCCTCTTGGCTGGTTTCAATTCATTGCTTAGCATAGTATTATCTATGTTGCTTCGTCAGACGGAGAGTGAGAGCTCGGCCCAAAATTGCTATTGACGTGAGTGATCACCGCGGGCAAGTTGTGAGCGATCCCCTACATCCCATGCCCTTGGGGTGCTGGACGCCCGTGAATTGGGCATCCCTGGCCCATTTGGGGTCCTCCCCAAGCTAGCCAACCCTTGGAGCATCAAGGTCCGACCTTGGACCCTCTCCATCATCGCCGAGTCGCCTACGGGCACAAGTGTGTGCTACGCGAACGTTTTCGCTAGAGTGAGTCCGCTGCTCAAGTTACTTGCTTAAAATTTAGGTCCATTGGTGGTGTCACATCATTATAGATGAAGGAATGCCATGCAATCTTACAACTTCCTTGATGTATAGAGCTACCAGTATATCAACCGTCCACTTACTTTTGATGGGTAAGAAATGAGCAGACTTGGTTAATCGGTCAACTATTACCCAGATTGCATCAAGTCCTCCTCTAGTTTTGGGCAATCCCATAATGAAATTCATACCAATGCTTTCTCACTTCTACTATGGTAGTCCAGAGGTTTCAATTTATCAGCAGGTCTGAGATGTTCTACCTTTACTTGTTGACATGTTATGCAACGGCTCACAAACTCAGTCACTTCTCTTTTCATATCCGACCACCAAAAATTTATTTTCAAATCTTGGTATATTTTAGTGGCTCCAGGATGAATGGTATAGTTGGATTGGTGCCCTTCTTCCATTATCTTCTTCTTGATTTTGTCACTATCAGGTATGCAAGTTCTTCCTTAAAATAATAATTTTCCATCATTAGTCAGTTGGAAATCGGGCCTTTGGCTCAAATTTTTCATAATTTCAACCAATAAAGGATCATTACCTTGTTGCTCTTTTATTTCAGAGAACATATCAGGTTGTACCCTTATACTGGCAATCAAGACTCGTTCCTCCTTTAGTTCTACATTTAAATTTAATCTTGTAAATTGCTCTAGTAGTCGCCACTCACTAATCATCAAACTTGATAATAGTGCCCTCAGCTTCCTACTAAGAGCATCAACCACAACATTACCTTTTCCAGGATGGTATTGAATAAAAAAGTTAAAATCTTTCAAATATTTTAACCATCTTCTTTGTCTCATGTTAAGCTCCTTATGAGAAAATAGATATTTTAAACTCTTATGGTCAGAATAGATAATGAATTGTTCACCATATAAATAATGTCTCTATATCTTGAGAGCAAAGACTACTGCCGTCAATTCTAGATCATGCACAAGATAATTAACTTCATGAGTCTTCAATTGTCTAGATGTATAGGCTATCACCTTGTCTTGTTGCATTAATACGTAACCTAGGCCAATTCCAGAAGCATCAGTATATATCTTGAATCCTCCTCCCACAATAGGCAGAGTAAGAATAGGTGCAGTTGTCAAGCGCTATTTCAAAGTTTGAAAACTCTTCTCATGTTCTTCAGCCCACACATAAGAATTTTCCTTCCTTGTTAATCTAGTCAATGGCACGGCAATTTTAGAGAAGTCTTTGATGAATCTCCTATAGTAACCGGCCAATCCTAGAAAACTTCAGATTTCTGTCACATTTGTAGGCCTTTCCCAATTATTGACAGCTTCCACTTTAGAAGGATCAACAAAAATATCTTCCTTAGAGTTCACATGACTGAGAAATGAAACTTCTTCCAACCAGAACTCGCATTTACTCAATTTAACATATAGTTGATTCTCCCTTAATATCTATAAGGCCATCCGCAAATGTGCTTCATGTTCTTCCTTGGTTTTAGAGTATATTAATATATCATCAATAAATACCACCACAAGTTGATCTAAATATGGCCCGAACACACTATTCATGAGTTGCATAAATGTTGCAGGTGCATTAGTCAGCCCAAAAGGCATGACAACAAATTCATAGTGCCCATACCTACTCCTGAAAGCTGTCTTATAAATATCTTCTTCCTTAATTCTCAGTTGATGATAACCAGACCTAAGGTCAATCTTGGAGAAATAATGAGCTCTAGAGACTTGATCAAACAATTCATCAATTCTTGGCAGAGTTGATAGTCAATTGGTTCAACTGCCTATAATGAATGCATAACCTCATAGATCCATCTTTCTTCTTCACAAAGAGAACAGGTGCTCCCCAAGGTGATGTACTAGGTCTGATGAATCCCTTCTCCAACAATTCCATCAATTGCTCTTTTAATTCTTTCAACTTAGCAAGTGACATTCTATAAGGAGTTTTGGATACAGTGCCTGCTCCTGGTATCAAATCGATAGAGAATGAAACTTCTCTCTCGGGTGGTATGCCAGGTAACTGTTGGGTTCGGTGCTAGGGATTCAGAGGGGGGTGAATGAATCTCCCCTTAAAAAATTTGCCCAATTAAAACTACCTCCTGACTAAAACTTAGAACACTCAAGAAAGCTGAGGCAAAAATAGATTCAGATCTACCGAATCTAAACTACTATAAGGTGTTCAATCAAGTAGTAAATGTGCAGTCAAATAGCTCAATGAACATGTGAAAGCATATCAAGCCTAAACATTCATCTAGCGGAAGCAAATATGAAATCAAACCACTGCACAATGATTTTTAGGTGGTTCGGTCCAGCAGACCTACATCCACCCCACACTCAAGCCGAGTGTGGATTCCGCTGACTCATAGCTTGAACAGTTGGGCATCACAGCTTGCCTACAACCGCTGATACACAGCTTCGCTGGGCTTAACATCTTGCCGACCAGAGGAACAGATCCTCTGCAATCGCTGAGCAACACAACTTGCTGTCCTAGGTATCCACCTCGCCTGCTGAGCAACACAGCTTGCTGTCCAGAGAAGAACATTCTGATGGGGACATCGCCCGTCCCTTCATCTTCTTGAGAGCTACATCATCATCCATCTATGCCACTATGTTCTCCATGTGTCCGTTGATCGAGTCATGTAATTTTTACATTTTATTTGAGTCTTAAATTATGTAATCTTCCTTTTATTTGAGTCATGTCCCTAGGTTCTTGGTCATTAAGTCCTAAGTCTTGAGTCATAGGTTAATTAAGAGGCTATTAGGCCCAACCCAAATGGGCTTGGCCCATGGTTGCCCCTCCCCTCTCTCTTGTGTCTTTTGGCATTCTGTCATTAGAAGTTTTTCCAGGGTCTTATATGTAAAAGGGGGTTTCCTATAAATAGGACCCCAAATCCCCATTTGGAGGCAATGACATTTTGAATGAAAAGTTTATGAAATTTGGTTGAAGCCTTCTTGAGTTCCCCACTCTCTCTCTAGTTCCCTCTCTCCCTCTCTCTCTCTATCTCTCTCCAATTCTCTCTCATCCCCACCCCAAATTCGAAATCCACTCTCTCTCCTCTCTTTCACCTCTAATTAAGACCCCTCCCCCTTCCCTATATCCCTCATTTAAGTCCTCTCCCCTCCCCTAGGTAGAACTCCCACTCCCTAGGCATTCTCTCCCCTTCCCCACACAACCTTTCATCTTCCCAGGCACCCTTTCATCTCCCCAAGGCCCAATTTCGAATTTGGGTGTTCCCTCCTCTCTCTCTCACCACCCCATTACCTCCCCACCTCCCAAAAGCACCCCCCTACAACCCCAGCCACGTTCATCCCCCCCTCCCTTAACCCAAACCCACAAATCCCTTCCATCCCCCTTAATCCCCCCTCCACAAACAGCTCCATTCGCAGGCAGAAATCAAGCCCGAGTTGCAGTCGATATTGGGAGCAGTTCCAAGCAGAATCGGCTTCCGGGTTCTTCATCAAAAACGTGCGTGGGCGAGTCTTCTGACCAGGCGAGGTGGAATCGTCCTCTTCCGAGTTCGTGAGCGTCGGCAGCGGCCAATCTCCCACGACTGCACAGGAGGCTCCTGAACCCGACCAGAAGCTGAGGGAGACCACCACCACGCCCAACCCTGACGGAATCCGACTCCGAGCCGTTCAGCAAAGTTCCTCCCCTCTCTGTCAGCTCTCAGGAACAGAAGGCGGTTCGTCGATCGGAGCTCAAGGTGTGAAGTTATCAATTTCCTACCACTGTTGGGTCATTCTGTCCACCGATCCCCTCCTCCGACCATTCCCCACTCAACGGGACCTGCACGTCCACACCGACATCCGACTGAGGCGAGACCAGTGCCGCTGGAAAGTAGTCGTCCCCACGATTCCAACGCCACCTGCCGCGCACCAAACGGAGCTCGGGATTGCTCGTGGTGTCCCTGTCAAGCCGCTGTCCAGAAGCTGCCCCTGCACAGAACCAGAACGGGGTCCCCGCTCAGTCGTCCGTGGCGACCAGGTTCGGGCGGAACCAAAATTCAGAAAAATTGTGCTGCATCCCTACCCTGTTACGAAGCCAACGGCACCAACCGCGCCTCCGGCAAAATTCCAGAGTGCGATCTACAGCCACTTCAACAGCTGCTGGTCACAGATTCCAGAACCGGACAGAATCGACGTCGGCATTTCTTTCGAAGTTTTATTCGTCGTCTTGTGCTCCCGCTTGGCCGGCGGAAGGCCCCACCCTGCGTGGTGGTATTACCCTGTATCTATTCAGTTCCCAGCCCCCTAAATCCCAATTTCCTTTGGGGAATTATGCTGTAATAATACAGGTCGCCGTTCAAGCTTCATCGCCGCGGCGCCGGGTCCGAACCCGCGCCTCCCGGCGCGCCCACGTCTCCGACCGGGACCGGTTTCTTCAAACCGGTCGAGTAAGTTCCCTGCCCTTGCTCTAATTATTTGTGCTTTCCATTCAATGTTAGTTCTTAGCTCCGCTGGCCGGTGAGAGAGTGCTCGAACTCATAATTTGCCACGAATCCGAGTGAGCACCGTGGGAGAGAGTGGGTACCGAGCCTTCGGCTCCGGGTCGGCCCCGTTGAATTCGGGCTCTCCAAACCCTTTGGGATACCCTCAGACCTTGCTGGCCCTCTACCAGCAAGGGTTCAGCCCCACGAACTCAACTCGGCATCGCCGGGTTACCCCCGGGCTTGGGTAAGCGCCGCGTGAGTTGGCCGCCGATATCGGCCCGTTTGGTGTGCGTTTGTGCCGGTATGCCTAAGTCCTAGGTTGTGTCGCATCAAATGGTATCAGAGCAAGTTTTTGGCTTGTTCTCACAAGTCAAGTCTTAGGGCCGTTTCATTCGGAGTCTTCATTGCATGGTCCCATCATTAGCCCTCTTGCATGACCACTCGGAGTGGTACCTCATATCAACCCCCTTCATCATCTTCAACCCCTTTCATGGATCCCAATCCCCAAATTCTCCAAGATAACCATGAAGCCATTAGGGAAGCCCCTCAACAGCCCCGTGATCCAAATCTAGACATCATTAGGGGACACCTTGAAGCCATCACCACCCGACTAGACCGGTTGGAAGCCCATGTCCTACCCCGGGACCAAAGACCAAGGGCACGGTCACCCCAAGAAAGGTTGGATAGAGAAGTTGAGAACCCACCTCCTAGGAACCATGGCCCTAGAGCTCGACCACTAAGGGAAGAAATTGAGAGAGAATTCTATGACACCCCACCTAGGAATCAAGGTCCTAGAGTTCGGCCACCTCGGGATGAAGTTGAAAGGGGACCTAATGAGCCTCCACATAGGCATCATGACTATAGAGTTAGGCCTCCCTATGATGACTTTGATAGGGACTATGACCCCTATTATGATTTAGAGAGACCCCGACACCATGGGCGTGATGAAAGGCGCCCTCGGGAGGACCCGGACCACCACTTACTTAGAATGATCAAGGTTGAGGCACCAACTTTTGATGGGTCCCACAACCCAAATGCCTACCAAGATTGGGAAAATGCCATGGACCAATACTTTGAGTGGTACCCCATGAGTGAGGAGAGACGGGTAAGGTTAGCCAAGATGCAACTTACAAAACTTGCCAAGACCTATTGGTTGAACCTAGAAAGTTTTAGGGTGGCAAGACGTCAAGAACCCATTGATACTTGGCAAAGCATGAAGGACCACCTTAGGACTAAGTACCTACCCCTCTCCCACACTCAAACCCTCCTAGATGAATGGCATAGTCTCACCCAAGAGGGTATGACCGTGAGTGAGTATATTGAGAAATTTGACTACTATGTCCTAAAGTGTGGAGTCCGGGAAGAGCACTCGGTTACGCTATCTAGGTTTAGAAATGGCCTTCAAAGTCACATCAAGAAGGAACTCTACATGAGGGATGTTGAAACCCTTCCACAAGCCTACCGGATAGCCCGAGATGCCGAACGCTTTGCTAGGCCACCAAAGGTCTTCCCACGCCTACCCGACTCCAAGAACATGGGGTCCCATGCCAACCCAACACCTTTGTTGAAAACCCCACCACCCCGGCCCAACCCAACCCCTTTATTGAAAACTCCACCCCAACCCCCATTCCGACCAACCAACTCCCTCCCCACCATTCCCCAAACCAAGACCACCCCTAACCCATCCATGCCAAGGCAAGATGAGAATTCCAAAGGGCAAAGGAACCAATGTTTTGGGTGTAAGGGCTATGGTCATTTCATCAACCAATGTCCCTCAAGAGCCATGTCCAACTTGATGATTGAAGGAGCCCCTACCCTAGGGGACTCTCAAGAAGAGACCGAGGTCTATGAGGCTTCCCAAGAATGGGAAGATGAGTATGAAGCCCAATACCAAGGAGAATCATCCTTAGGCAATGAGAACCCATTGAGCCTCATTAGGTGCCTCTCCCTCCGTGTCTTATCCCATGACGCACCATGCCTCCCCACCCAACCTTCCATGAGCTTTGTGAACGTAGGAGAGCCCCTCATCCAATGGCTAAAACAAGGCCTCCTCCTCCATGCCTTACAACCCCACATAGAAAACAACCTCCCAATCATTACCACTCCCCCATTCCACACGACCTACCAACCCTCCTACCTTGTAGGGACTTTGAGGGATGTGATTAGTGGGATAGTGAGGCAAGTGATGGTAACCAATTTGTTGGCCTTAGGAAGAAATACCATGGGATCTCTTAGCCTCTCCCATTCCTTAATAGGAACCCTCACCTCCATCTACACCAAGGGTCCATACATAAGCAAGCTTCTCATAGTTCTACCCATGACCGATAGCTTGCCCCAAAGAAGCCCACATGGTCCCTTCCCACCACCCCATTACCATCACATCCCCTTGCCCACCTACACCTTCCCCAACCCCTCAAACTACCTTGATCCATTTGACCCCTCACATTGGAAGGCCACCAACCCTTGGACCTCATCCCCAACCCTTGGAGACATCATGCTCCTTGCCCACTCCCCTCACCCTAAGATCATCTCATGGCACAAAGGGAAGAAGTCTCATACCACCCCATGCATAGAGTCATCACGGGTCCAAGCATTTAGGTGCATGAGTCCACCCCCACCCCTCCAAGAGAGTCGGGTCTTCACTACACTTGGACACTTCCCTTCCCCAATTCCCAAGGTCCAAGGTAAAGTCACCTTTGAACATCCAAGTCTTCCCATCATATTTAGAAGGTCACCATTCATAAAATTGCATAATGTCCTCTGCAAGCATGACCACACTAACAATGGGACGTACATTGGATTGGCCGACTTTCGCCACTACTCCCAACATCCCCATGTGGGTGACCCCGCGATGGCAAGGATGGAGTGGCTCACCTCGGGAGCCACCCCAAAAGTGAGGAACCATGAGGCTGGCCCCTTGCTAGATGTGAGGCACATCGGCGCTTATGAGGAAATCCTCCACAAGTGGTATGGAATGAGCTCCACTTTCAAAGTGGCCGACTTGTTTGCGATGAAGGCCCCCACGGTGGAACCTAGTGAGAGGCTTGAGCCCCCTTCCCCCCTTGAGAGAGCTCCCACCCGTGAAGAGAGTCCACTAGCCAAGAGAGCCCAGCGTGAGCCAAGAGAACAAATATTGGGTGGACAAGTCACTACCAACATGAGCAAGGTGTATGGATGCTACCTCACCGGGTGGAAGGAACGGCCTCCGTAGGAAGATTGGCGGCAACACCACACCCCCGGGGGAAGAAAGACTCTAACTCGACGGAGTCGAGTTTTCCGCACCCCGGGAGTATGATGGGGACATCGCCCGTCCCTTCATCTTCTTGAGAGCTACATCATCATCCATCTATGCCACTATGTTCTCCATGTGTCCGTTGATCGAGTCATGTAATTTTTACATTTTATTTGAGTCTTAAATTATGTAATCTTCCTTTTATTTGAGTCATGTCCCTAGGTTCTTGGTCATTAAGTCCTAAGTCTTGAGTCATAGGTTAATTAAGAGGCTATTAGGCCCAACCCAAATGGGCTTGGCCCATGGTTGCCCCTCCCCTCTCTCTTGTGTCTTTTGGCATTCTGTCATTAGAAGTTTTTCCAGGGTCTTATATGTAAAAGGGGGTTTCCTATAAATAGGACCCCAAATCCCCATTTGGAGGCAATGACATTTTGAATGAAAAGTTTATGAAATTTGGTTGAAGCCTTCTTGAGTTCCCCACTCTCTCTCTAGTTCCCTCTCTCCCTCTCTCTCTCTATCTCTCTCCAATTCTCTCTCATCCCCACCCCAAATTCGAAATCCACTCTCTCTCCTCTCTTTCACCTCTAATTAAGACCCCTCCCCCTTCCCTATATCCCTCATTTAAGTCCTCTCCCCTCCCCTAGGTAGAACTCCCACTCCCTAGGCATTCTCTCCCCTTCCCCACACAACCTTTCATCTTCCCAGGCACCCTTTCATCTCCCCAAGGCCCAATTTCGAATTTGGGTGTTCCCTCCTCTCTCTCTCACCACCCCATTACCTCCCCACCTCCCAAAAGCACCCCCCTACAACCCCAGCCACGTTCATCCCCCCCCTCCCTTAACCCAAACCCACAAATCCCTTCCATCCCCCTTAATCCCCCCTCCACAAACAGCTCCATTCGCAGGCAGAAATCAAGCCCGAGTTGCAGTCGATATTGGGAGCAGTTCCAAGCAGAATCGGCTTCCGGGTTCTTCATCAAAAACGTGCGTGGGCGAGTCTTCTGACCAGGCGAGGTGGAATCGTCCTCTTCCGAGTTCGTGAGCGTCGGCAGCGGCCAATCTCCCACGACTGCACAGGAGGCTCCTGAACCCGACCAGAAGCTGAGGGAGACCACCACCACGCCCAACCCTGACGGAATCCGACTCCGAGCCGTTCAGCAAAGTTCCTCCCCTCTCTGTCAGCTCTCAGGAACAGAAGGCGGTTCGTCGATCGGAGCTCAAGGTGTGAAGTTATCAATTTCCTACCACTGTTGGGTCATTCTGTCCACCGATCCCCTCCTCCGACCATTCCCCACTCAACGGGACCTGCACGTCCACACCGACATCCGACTGAGGCGAGACCAGTGCCGCTGGAAAGTAGTCGTCCCCACGATTCCAACGCCACCTGCCGCGCACCAAACGGAGCTCGGGATTGCTCGTGGTGTCCCTGTCAAGCCGCTGTCCAGAAGCTGCCCCTGCACAGAACCAGAACGGGGTCCCCGCTCAGTCGTCCGTGGCGACCAGGTTCGGGCGGAACCAAAATTCAGAAAAATTGTGCTGCATCCCTACCCTGTTACGAAGCCAACGGCACCAACCGCGCCTCCGGCAAAATTCCAGAGTGCGATCTACAGCCACTTCAACAGCTGCTGGTCACAGATTCCAGAACCGGACAGAATCGACGTCGGCATTTCTTTCGAAGTTTTATTCGTCGTCTTGTGCTCCCGCTTGGCCGGCGGAAGGCCCCACCCTGCGTGGTGGTATTACCCTGTATCTATTCAGTTCCCAGCCCCCTAAATCCCAATTTCCTTTGGGGAATTATGCTGTAATAATACAGGTCGCCGTTCAAGCTTCATCGCCGCGGCGCCGGGTCCGAACCCGCGCCTCCCGGCGCGCCCACGTCTCCGACCGGGACCGGTTTCTTCAAACCGGTCGAGTAAGTTCCCTGCCCTTGCTCTAATTATTTGTGCTTTCCATTCAATGTTAGTTCTTAGCTCCGCTGGCCGGTGAGAGAGTGCTCGAACTCATAATTTGCCACGAATCCGAGTGAGCACCGTGGGAGAGAGTGGGTACCGAGCCTTCGGCTCCGGGTCGGCCCCGTTGAATTCGGGCTCTCCAAACCCTTTGGGATACCCTCAGACCTTGCTGGCCCTCTACCAGCAAGGGTTCAGCCCCACGAACTCAACTCGGCATCGCCGGGTTACCCCCGGGCTTGGGTAAGCGCCGCGTGAGTTGGCCGCCGATATCGGCCCGTTTGGTGTGCGTTTGTGCCGGTATGCCTAAGTCCTAGGTTGTGTCGCATCACATTCTCTACAACTGCTGGGGATTACAGCTTACCCATCCAGTGGAATCCTCCACTGCATCCGCTGACTAACAGCTTGAAGAAATGGTGTAAAATGGAAAGGAAAAACATAGACAACAGCAATCGGAAGGCTGTAAACGATGAAGCACAATGTGGCTCAGAATGAGCTGACTGGCCTGGATTTGATCCATGGTCCAGTGAAGACAGATCTTCAGAACGAAGCTTCTCTCTGCCTTTCTTCTTCTTCAGATCACTCAGTCTCTCTTTCTTTCTCTTTCTCACTCTATCTCTCTTTCTTTCTCTTTCTCTTCTTCACTCTCTTTCTACTTCTCCTGGATTGTGCTGGCGCTCTGCTCTTCTACTCTTTTTCTTCTACTCTTGCTATTTCTCTGTCTCTCTTCTACTAGAGCTCTCTGTCTCACGATCTCACTTTTTCAGGTGGAAGAAGCTTCATATATATAGAGCAGCAGGAATTGGGCGTGTGGCATTTGAGTTCCCGCCCAATGACTTGAACACGTGGCAGCATCTCCGCATGCTTCAGTACACGCGTCACCATTCTGTCAGTCCTTCCAGCCTCGGATCACGTGCCAATCATCAGTCTCTGTAAAGTGTCCCTGTCAGACATTCGAACAGAGTTATCAGTATAAGGTTAAAACCTTGTACAGACTTAATGAAGGCACTGCAGAAGCGATGTACAGACTTCATGAATGTGAAGCAATGCAATGTTCAGACTTTATGAATGCGTGGCTATGGCATTGTATAGACTTGGTGAATGCAAAACAATGCCATGTACAGACTACATATATGCAGTGCTTTGGCCTTGTACATACTTCACGCATGCAGGACTGTGGCATTGTAAGGCGTGTATAGACTTCGTGTATGCGAGACTGAAGCGTGTACAGACTTAGTGAATGTGACACTGAAGCATGTACAGACCTCACGTATGCAGACTATGAGCATGTATAGACTCAGTGAATGCTAAGCAGCAGCATGTATAGACTTCATGTATGGCATGTACAGAGTTAGAGTGAAATGCATGTTCAGCTGCAGACAGCAAAGTATATACATTGCAAGTGAATGCATTGTCATGCTGAAAGAATGTACAGACTCTGTGTTATGCAAGCAGACAATGTATAGAGTTGATGAAATCATGCTTAACAAAAAGATGCCTTACACCAAGACATTTGTTTCACAAGTGACGCCACTGTTGGTGAGCATCAAATGCCAAGCGTAAGGAATGTATAGACTTGCTACGGCACAAGAACAACATAATGATGTACAGACTCCGCGTTGAACAATGCACAATGCCTATAAGAATGTATAGACTTAGACGTAGGTAAAGATACCAATGTTTAGACTTTGTGCAATGTATGGACTTAGTGTGTGCGAGCCTGCTGCAACCTGTGTACAAACTTTGAGTGCTGCAAGCCGTTGTATAGACTTGACAATATGAAGCACACAGGCTGTATAGACTTCTGCTAACGCTGCAAGATGCAAGTGTACAGACTTAGTCATGCGTGCAGCTATGCATTGTACAGACTTGATGTTGCTGATCACAGGCTGTACAGACTTGACTCATGCACAAGACACTAAGAGAGACGGTCCAGTGTATAGACTTCAAGTCCACTTGAGACACTGGATGAGACAGACTAGTGTATAGACTTATGCTGTGCTGCAAGATGGCAGTGTACACACTTGGTGTCCACTTGAGACGCTGAGTGAGACGGTGAGCAATGTACAGACTTGCTGACACACCGTTGTACAGGCTTTGCTACCCACAATGTGCAGACTGCACGATGTATGGACTTGCAAGTCCTACGTAGGTAAAGATGCCTAATGTACAGACTTGCTAGTGTGCATGCCACAATGCAGTGTATGAACTTTGAGTGTGCGTGCAGTGCTGCAACCAATGTATGGACTTGGGTTAATGTTGCAAGACAACAGCCAATGTATAAACTTCACAAATGCAAGCAATGCACCAATGTATTGACTTTGAACTTTTCCATGCAATGTATAGACTTGCTAGCCTGCGAGCCATGCATATGTATAGACTTACTAGCCTGCGAGCCATGCAGTGTACAGACTTGCTAGCATGCGAGCCATGCACTGTACATACTTGCTAGCCTACGAGAACTGCGATGTATGGACTATGCTATCTGCGACACATGCAATGTATACACCATGTGAATGTGCAACACGTGCAATGTGTAGACTATATGAATGCATGAAACAGCTGTGCCTGCGAGGAATGCAGTGTATAGACTTACTGTGCCTGCGACAAATACGTTGTATAGACATTGTGAATGTGCAACACATTCAATGTATAGACTTAAGATGTCTGCTACGCATGCAATGTAAAGACTGTGCTGAGAGTGATTATGCATGAATGTATAGACCGTATAGACATAAAAATTAACATATGCACAGATCTGAGATTAGATAGAACATTACCTGATCTAACTGTGTATTGACTGTACCTGTCAGAGATTTGACTTTGACATAGGTTGACTTCATGAGTGTGAGTCATCCTTAAACCTGTTCTGACAGTTCCTCATATTTCATCAGGATTATATCATCAATACATAATGAGCCATAACAGTTGTCATCATCAAAACCACAGAACCCCATAACATTTGTCATCATCAAAACCACAGAGCCACAGGGCACACAACAATCTCCCCCTTTTTGATGATGGCAATATTATGAGCCATTGCCTTAGATTCATCATGATGAATATGAAGATACACAATAGAATGGCTCTTTCAGAAATAATGAGCATGTAATGCACCATGTATGCAAATGATGACTCACAAAAGTTTCTCCCCCTTTGACAACAGCAAAAAGGATGGAATGATCATTGATTGTTGAAGGAGATGATATAGGAGCTTTTATGCAATGCTGAAACTTCCCCTATCAACATGAATGTATGACTACTCTCCCCTTAACTACACATGACCCAGAAGTTCTCTTGAAGAACAGAAATGAAGTCTGGTTAACCAATGAATCAATCTGAAATCCATCACCATAAGGATTCCGAAGTTCAGAAGACTGCAAGTGAACAAGGTAATAATGGGAGTAGCATCTCATATTTGTATGGTCAGATAACTGATACCAAGAAGGACTGATACCAAGGTATGAAGAAGATCATGAGGGATTGTAGAGCATGCATAACTACAATAAGTCTTAACATGAAAGGACTCTCTTATCATAGAGGGTTATGAATTTGCAACTTGACCAGCCTGATTTAATTATGATGTATACCAATCTGTCAATTAAATTCAATACTCATATCTGAAGTCAAGTTTTAATAAAGGTGAACCAAATAACCAGGTAATAACCATGACTAATCATCTTCATCTTGCTCACAAGATCTCAATGACTACTTTAAGAGTTACACAGATTAGTATTGAGATTAAACACTTTTTACAGGAGCATGAATTGACAGATTTTGCAAAATATTTTTATTTGAAACATATTTTACTTTACCTGTGCAATTTCGGTTTATCAACACCTTTTTACATGAGGCACAACACGTCTTAGGTGAAGTGACCCAGTTACTCAGTGTGATAACTGTCATTGCCTCTCAACATTGAGACCAGAGTTAGTAAAACAAATGTCTTTTTACGTGAAGAGACACCTTGATCAGAGGCCAGACTCCCCAGTTACTTAACACAACTATGCCATTGCTCTGTCAAGTTTTTCAATAATTTTTACCAGAGATAACTATGGCACTTCATGACATAAGTTACTTCATTTCATTGATGAAGAACTCAGTTTCTCAGTGACCAAGTCATTGCTTTAAATTCACAGTTTTTCAATTAGTCAACATTTCTCAATGGTGAGGACACGCGCCGCCTTTCTCGACGGAGCACGCGGAGCACGCCGGCATCTCTTTGGCTCGGCGACTACGGCATGGTTTAGAGGACCTTCTTTTACATGATGGCCATACCAGGCCTTGGTTTAGTCCCTGCGTGGACATGTTTATTCTTTATTGTGGACCTTTGTAGGCCAATTGGGGCCAATTAGACCTTTATTGGGTGTGCTAGGCTCATTGGTTGGGCAATAGGACTAGTGGGCCACTTCTTGGTCCAACCTTTTGGCCCATTAGGGTTTTGGGCGCCCCTCTCATCTCCTCCAAGAGGAGGAGGTGGCAGCCGCCCCACTCCTACTTTCTAGGAGTGGAGTGTGCGGCCCTCTCCTAGATTTTAGGAAGAGGGATGCGCATCCCCCTTTCCCTTCCCCATCCGGCCACCCCATCCCTCCTTTGGCCGCCCCCCCTTCCCCAATTCCCTCCTAGAATCTAGGAGTGGTGCGTCCCCCCCCTTTTCCCCCCTAGCCAATGTGCGCACCCCCCCTTTCCCCCATGCCACATTGCGCACCCCCCCCTTTCCCTTGTGGCTAGGGTTTCAACCCTAGCCTTCCCCCTCCCCATATAAAAGATCTCTTGTATTTTCTTTAGAGAATGAATGAATAGATGAAATGTTTTGATTGAGCAGCCATTGGTGCAGCCACCCCTTGGAGAGGGCGACCCCCTCTTCCTCCTCTGCTCCTGCGACGGGAGCAACCCCGGGGTGCGACTCCCCATCCCCTCGGTGCGACGCCGAGGTTCTTCCTCCCTTCTACTTCGTCTCCGGTTCGAGTTCGCATGTTCCAGATTCGGCCCTGAGTTGCAGCGGCGTCCCCATCCGGTGCGGATCGACTCCAAGCCCCTCCTTTTTTTGGTGGATACTTCTACGAGTCGTCAGCGCGTGGGCTTTGGTTTCGCCTCGATCCGAGGTCGGCACCACCCGTGGCGAGTTTTCTCGTGAGCTAGCGCAGGAGCCTCCCTCTCTGCGCACCCAGATCCACCCTCCTTCTTGCGACAATCCCACAGGACGGACGACTCCGTGTTTGGAGCTAAATTCTTCAGGGTTTGTACCTCTCGTCGTCCTCTTTCCAACGCCGCCAACCTCGTCTCGTTCCGACGTCCGAGCTGTTCGTGGCGTTCGTTCCCGTGAGGTCGCGTGGGTCTGCCCAGTCCGCCCGGTGCCAGGACAACCGGCGATTTCCAAAGTTCACAGCGTCCAACCACGACCAGATCTGATCGAGCTCTTTGGTCCGGACTGCTGCTCTGCGTCCCCGACGTCCTCCCACAAGCGGGGCCTCGTTCGCCTACCGGAGCAGCGAGTTACCATTTTCCCCGCTCGACAGCGCAGTTCTGGGAGTAGATTCCTTGTCCCCACTTGCAGGTGCGGCCACGGCTTCCACGGACGGAATCTGAGCACGCCTTTTGGCCGAGGCTTCCTCCTGCGACCTAACTACGCGCCCTCGCTGACGGCGCCCCAATCGGACTCCGGATCCATTCGTGGGAACGTTTACCACCGAGTCGCGCGTTGCTGCGATTCTGCCGATCGTCATCCGGACCCTCCTCGTGGCCAACCCTTCACCGAGTGCTGCCCGTCAGCCCGTGTATCGGCCGCCCCGAATGGAATTGTTGTAGCCTGTTATCTCCCTGCGAGGAGTGGGCACCATTGCTGGCTTGTACCTATTCTTTCATTGTGTGTATCGGGGTTGTCGGTCTCGGCCGGGGTTCCTTCCCCACGCCTAGGCGTGGAGGTACGTGCGACGCTCCACCCCCTTGGCATTTTGCTTTACTAGTATGTGATCTTGTATGCCGCGTAAGAGTGTAGGGATCCTAGCTAGCATTCAACACCGCGAGATCGTGAGTGAGAGTATCCCATTCCGTGGCCCTAGTCGAGCACCGAGCTCGGACTAGACTCCTATAGTTGCGCGTCGGCTCCTTTGCCGCTTTGATCCACTCGCTTCCCTCATAGGGACGACCGTGGACTTGGGTTTCTTGTTGAGAGACGCCTCTCTTCGGAGGAATAGTACGGAGGTCGATCACTCGGCTTGCCTTGTCACGTGTGAGTGCTGGCCGCACTTGGTCTTCATCATAGGTTTAGTCCATTTGTCAGTTCCGTCCCGCATCACTCAAGTTAATGTTTAACCACAGTACTCACTCTATGTATCTCTACCAAAGTAGCCTTGATTTCCAATTTTCAGATATCAGATGAGAGAGTCTAAGGTTTTCATGACACAAGTGGTTAAAGTTATTTAAATCTTATCATTCAGATATTTTCAAGAAATTTAAGTACAAATCTGAGAATTTATAATTCTTATATCAGTCTGATTCAGTGGTTATTCTTAAACCTATATGATAGAAATTTCTACATGATTCAGACTAGATTGTATGACATGCAATTTGTGTTCCTCAGATCAAATCGAAAGAATAACTGACCAACTAGTTAACAATAGAATTAAGTCTGTCACACCAGCTAAGAAGAATGTGAAGGATGTGTGTAAGCTGGTGTAATAGTCAACACATATAGGAATATATCAGAAGAGTGTATATCAACAAACAGTAGCTTAGTCTGGAGTTCAGACCGATCAGCTGACAGGTAGTAACATGAAGAAAGTTGAAAGAGACTCTTCTTTGACAACTCAGCGAATAGAAGGCAGAATCTATTTTCAAGAGAGAGAAATATGACATCACATGAGAGTTGATCAATTACTAGACAAGAGGTGTTCAAAGTGTGACAAACTAAACACCAATTTTAAATGTTCCCCCTGTCTAGATGCAATGGAATATCCTTTTAGGTTTTTCAAATGCACTACTCTTCATATGCAACATCAGTCAAACTCCCCCTGACTAAGTGCATGAAATACAATTGAAGCACTGCTCATGATTTTAAAATATGCTCAAGGAGAATTCATGCTTGTTCAATCAGGGAGAGAATTTACCAAATGCATCAATTTCATTTCAAATTTTCAGATTTTTCAAATTTTATGATATTCATTACACTGCTTTTAAATGAAGACATGACCCTTGGTACTTGGCGGAGAGCTTGGTCTCAAGGACCATCTCACACATAGTAAGAACGACCAGATAGATTACATCTACCCTTTAGTAACTTACCATTTAATATACCAGGGTTATGCAAAGAGATGCAGTGCAAAGCAGTTCTATATGCTTTGAATGACTTCCTTGATGGACACATGCATTGTCTATATGCATTTAAATGAATCATTCAACCTCAGTACAACACATGAATTAGCTCAGAATAAAGTACATGCACAAACATGTGAGAAGAGCATCAGATATGTTCAGAATTAAATTCAGTAGCTGAGTCTGGAATGCAGACTGATCAGCTAGACAAGAAGAAGACATCAGAAATCAGACAAGCATTTCAACAATTTCAGATGATAAAATTTAAACACAGTTTTTCAGAACTGACCTGAATAGTGCAATTCTGGAGGTTTCATTCTTGAGTGCCTTGGCTTATTAATCCCCCTTTATTCATTCCAAGGCACACCTACAGCAAAACAATCATTTTGATCTTGCAGGAACCCAAGCAGCCTTGGGTCCTGTATTATCCCTAACAGGTGTTCTAAACAATTTCTTAGCAATATTGTCATCAAAGTCCATCAGATGACAATTGGTCATGGAGTGGCCAGATTTACCACAATATCTACGTGATATAACAACCCTTGAATTCTTTTTGTGAACATTGTTATAGTCATGTAACCTATGTGATTTAGCATGAAAGTTTCTGTTACTTGCATGAACCTTTGATTTACCATTACCGGCCCACCAGCATTCAGAAGCCCGGTGGCCAGGTTTTCCACATTCAACACATGCAAGAATCTTTTCTTTAAAAGCAGCTTTATTTCTTCCAAAAAAATTTCTATTTGCAGGGAATTTGACAAATTTGGAATTAAAGTGATTTCCCTGAACATACCAACAGTCCTTAACTACATGCCCATACTTACCACATTCAAAGCACCTAACATGCTTACTTCTAGATCCAGAATTATTCCTGTAATTCCCTAACCAACACTCAACAGCCTTATAACCTGGCTTGTTGCAATTGAAGCATGTGATGTGCTGGTTAAACTTAAGTTTGTTTCTGTTGTACCCATGATGATCAGAAGATCTAGCATGGAGTTTATCATCTTGTTTCATGATGAAACATGCATCCATGATATGACCATGCTTACCACAGTAATAGCAAGAAGCATTAGATTTCCTAGGGGCATGGTTTCTATCAGATGAATTCCTAGATGCATGCAAATGAGTACATGAGGCATGCGCATTTTGCATTCACCCACCAAATTCAGCCGAGCTAACTGATTTCATGACACAAGTAGGGACATTTTTAACCCCATCTTTCTTTCCATTCTTGTTCAATTGTTTAACTTTGTTTACAATTCTTGTTGGTTTTTCAGCTTTCTGTGCCTTAAATTGAAAGACAGATGATGGAGGTGATTTCAGATTTTTGTTTATTTTGGGGATTGACTTGAGGTACCAGCTACATCAGAGCTTTGCACAAAGGTAGTGTATAGCTTGTTTCTGGTAGTTTCCTTAACATCAGAACTACAGATTGTCCCCCTTTTTGAATTCTTGTCCTCACTTTTCATGACAGATGTCATTTTTCCTTTTATTTTAGCAGACTCAATTACTGAATTTTCTAGATCATGAATTTTATTTTCCAAGCTAGCAATGTGAAGTTCATAACTGGCTATCTCCTGTTCACTGCAATTAACACATTCGCTTAGAACTTTGTTTGCAGTTTTATACTTCTCAATTTCTTGTTCTAGACTGTTCAACATTTGTGATTCTCCATCACAAGTGAACTTTCCCTTTTTTGAGGTAAGAAGTGTTTCAGATAAGCCAATATTTAACAACTTTAACTTTTTAACTTCAGCTTTCAGTTCAGTATTTTCTTTCTCAAATTTTTGAGATTGAGCTTCCTTAAAAATAGATTTCTCTTTTTCGATAGTCAGAAACCTCTGTGAGAAAACAGTATTTAAAACCATCAGTTTTTTGTTTTGTTCCCTCAATTCTTCGTTCTCTTCAGATAGCTTCATGACTCCTTCATTACATTTTCCATTTCCAGACATAAGCTACAATTTTTCAATTAGTTCATCTTCTCTTTCCTCCACTTTGAGTTTATCAGCAAGCAAATTTCTGTGATCTTCTTTAAACAAGATAATTTGTTTCTTCATCCATTCATTCTCATTATAAAGATCTTCATTTCGTTCTCTTATAGCAGAAATATGCATTATTTCCTTGCTGACTTTATTCAAACTAGCCTTGAGATCTTCAATTTCCTTTTGACCCTTAACGTTTTCAAGCTTTAGTTTGTCCATTACATAATTTGTTTCAGTCAACTCTTGAATGTCTTTTAAATGCTCATTTTTCTTATCATTCAGCTGATTCTCAATTTCTGACATTTTGTCCAAGCATGTTTGTTTTTCAATTTTTAGAGAATCATTTTGTTTCTTAAGGTTCTGAACATCTAGCATACATGCATCATAAGATTGTTTCAGATTTGGACAGTTTTCACAAGAAGCTTTCAAATTTATTTTATCACATTTCTTTTTCAACTTTTTATTTTCAGATTTCAATTTTTCACATCTATTAGAAAGTTCCTCATTTATATCCCATAATTCATCAATTGAAATCTCTTCTGATTCAGAGCTTACCTTGGATGAGGTATCCTCATCATCATTACCCCGGTTGACCATTAAGCATTGATCCTCATGCAGTTAATCAGAGATCACTCTGTCATATATCTCCTTTCCAGAAGTGCACCTGAGCGCAAAAGGATATATGTCAGTATTAATAGCAGCTCTCATGATATTAAGAACTATGACATTATCACGGTTCTTTATTTTATCCTCTCTAGACCACTTGGTCTCACCATGAGGTAATTTGTGTGGGCCTTTAGACAGTAGACTCCACAGATTTGGATCAACTGAGTCTATGTAAACACATAGGCCGCCTAGCCAACTATTTAAGTTCGAACCATCGAAAACAAGAGGACGACCCATCGAGAGATGATAAATGCACAGAAATCAAAAGAGCAAATCAAGACACTAACTCGGTGAAACAAAACACAGAACACAGGAAACCCACTCTGCAATGCACCAACCAGAAATGCAGGATCTACTGCGGATTGTTAGATCCTATGCACAGTAACCCGCTCTAATACCAAGTGCTGGGTTCGGTGCTAGGGATTCAGAGGGGGGTGAATGAATCTCCCCTTAAAAAATTCGCCCAATTAAAACTATCTCCTGACTAAAACTTAGAACACTCAAAGAAGCTGAGGTAAAAATAGATTCAGATCTACCGAATCTAAACTACTATAAGGTGTTCAATCAAGTGGTAAATGTGCAGTCAAATAATTCAATGAACATGTGAAAGCATATCGAGCCTAAACATTCATCTAGCGGAAGCAAATATGAAATCAAACCACTGCACAATGATTTTTAGGTGGTTTGGTCCAGCAGACCTACATCCACCCCACACTCAAGCTGAGTGTGGATTCCGCTGACTCACAGCTTGAACAGCTGGGCATCACAGCTTGCCTACAACCACTGATACACAGCTTCGCTGGGCTTAACAGCTTGCCGACCAGAGGAACAGATCCTCTACAACCACTGAGCAATACAGCTTGCTCTCCGAGGTATCCACCTCGCCTGCTGAGCAACACGGCTTGCTGTCGAGAGAAGAACCTTCTCTGCAACCGCTGAGGGTTACAGCTTACCCGTCCAGTGGAATCCTCCACTACATCCGCTCACTAACAGCTTGAAGAAATGGTGTAAAATGGAAAGGAAAAACATAGACAACAGCAATCGGAAGGTTGTAAATGATGAAGCACAATGTGGCTCAGAATGAGCTGACTGGCCTGGATTTGATCCACGGTCCAGTGAAGACAGATCTTCAGAACGAAGCTTCTCTCTGCCTTTCTTCTTCTTCAGATCACTCAGTCTCTCTTTCTTTCTCTTTCTCACTCTATCTCTCTCTCTTTCTCTTTCTCTTCTTCACTCTCTTTCTTCTTCTCTTGGATCGTGCTGGCGCTCTGCTCTTCTACTCCTTTTCTTCTACTCTTGCTATTTCTCTGTCTCTCTTCTGCTAGAGCTCTTTGTCTCCCGATCTCACTTCTTCAGGTGAAAGAAGCTTCATATATATAGAGCAGCAGGAATTGGGCGTGTGGCATTTGAGTTCCCGCCCAATGACTTGAACACGTGGCAGTATCTCAGCATGCTTCAGTACACGTGTCACCATTCTGTCAGTCCTTCCAGCCTCGGATCATGTGCCAATCATCAGTCTCTGCAAAGTGTCCTTGTCAGACATTCGAACAGAGTTATCAATATAAGGTTAAAACCTTGTACAGACTTAATGAAGGCACTGCAGAAGCGATGTACAGACTTCATGAATGCGAAGCAATGCAATGTTCAGACTTTATGAATGCGTGGCTATGGCATTGTATAGACTTGGTGAATGCAGAACAATGCCATGTACAGACTACATATATGCAGTGCTTTGGCCTTGTACATACTTCACACATGCAGGACTGTGGCATTGTAAGGCGTGTACAGACCTTGTGTATGCGAGACTGAAGCGTGTACAGACTTAGTGAATGTGACACTGAAGCATGAACAGACTTCACGTATGCAGACTATGAGCATGTATAGACTCAGTGAATGCTAAGCAACAGCATGTATAGACTTCATGTATGGCATGTACAGAGTTAGAGTGAAATGCATGTTCAGTTGCAGACAGCAAAGTATATACATTGCAAGTGAATGCATTGTCATGCTGAAAGAATGTACAGACTCTGTGTTATGCAAGCAGACAATGTATAGAGTTGATGAAATCATGCTTAACAGAAAGACGCCTTACACCAAGACGTTTGTTTCACAAGTGACGCCACTATTGGTGAGCGTCAAATGCCAAGCGTAAGGAATGTATAGACTTGCTACGGCACAAGAACAACATAACGATGTACAGACTCCACCTTGAACAATGCACAATGCCTATAAGAATGTATAGACTTAGACGTAGGTAAAGATACCAATGTTCAGACTTTGTGCAATGTATGGACTTAGTGTGTGCGAGCCTGCTGCAGCCAGTGTATAGACTTTGAGTGCTGCAAGCCGTTGTATAGACTTGGCAATATGAAGCACACAGGCTGTATAGACTTGTGCTAACGCTGCAAGATGCCAGTGTACAGACTTAGTCATGCGTGCAGCTGTGCGTTGTATAGACTTGATGTTGCTGATCACAGGCTGTACAGACTTGACTAAGGCACAAGACGCTAAGAGAGACGGCCCAGTGTATAGACTTCAAGTCCACTTGAGATGGTGGATGATACGGACCAGTGTATAGACTTATGCTGTGCTGCAAGATGGCAGTGTACACACTTGGTGTCCACTTAAGACGCTCAGTGAGACGGTGAGCAATGTACAGACTTGCTGACACACCATTGTACAGGCTTTGCTACCCACAATGTGCAGACTGCACGATGTATAGACTTGCAAGTCCTACGTAGGTAAAGATGCCTAATGTACAGACTTGCTAGTGTGCATGCCACAATGCAGTGTATGGACTTTGAGTGTGCGTGCAGTGCTGCAACCGATGTATGGACTTGGGTTAATGCTGCAAGACAACAGCCAATGTATATACTTCACAAATGCAAGCAATGCAGCAATGTATTGACTTTGAACTTTGCCATGCAATGTATAGACTTGCTAGCCTGCGAGCCATTCAATGTATAGACTTAATAGCCTGCGAGCCATGCAGTGTACAGACTTGCTACCCTGCGAGCCATGCAGTGTACAGACTTGCTAGCCTGTGAGAACTGCGATGTATGGACTATGCTATATGCGACACATGCAATGTATATACCATGTGAATGTGCAACACGTGCAATGTGTAGACTATATGAATGCATGAAACAGCTGTGCCTGCGAGGAATGCAGTGTACAGACTTGCTGTGCCTGCGACAAATGCGTTGTATAGACATTGTGAATGTGCAACACATGCAATGTATAGACTTAAGATGTCTTCTACGCATGCAATGTAAAGACTGTGCTGAGAGTGATTATGCATGAATGTATAGACCGTATAGACATAAAAATTAACATATGCACAGATATGAGATTAGATAGAACATTACCTGATCTAACTGTGCATTGACTGTACCTGTCAGAGATTTGACTTTGACATAAGGTGACTTCATGAGTGTGAGTCATCCTTAAACCTGTTCTAACAGTTCCTCATATTTCATCAGGATTAGATCATCAATACATAATGAGCCACAACAGTTGTCATCATCAAAACCACAGAACCCCATAACATTTGTCATCATCAAAACCACATAACCCCATAACATTTGTCATCATCAAAACCACAGAGCCACAGGGGACACAACAGTAACTCCTCGAAAAATACATCAGGATATTCTTTAATAATAGAGATTTCTTCCAGAATAGGTTTCTTGGGTTTGGTTTTAAGGACAGAAGCCAAGAATGCAATACATCCTTTCTTCATCATTTTTTGAGCTTGAAGGGCAGAGATGAGAAGAGGGTGTCTAGGATGGCTATTTCTAGAGAAAGTTAGTTCAGGGTATCCCGGTTCACCAAAGGTTACACTTCCTCGCCTGTAATCCACCTTAGCATTATACTTGGTCAACCAGTCAGCACCTAAGATTACATCATAACCCTCCATGTCCATGCATATCAAATCAGTTGCTAAGTTACGACCACTAATCAATGCTTCACTAGAGGGAAAATAATATTTAAGCTCAGTGCTTTCTCCTAAAGGTGTGGAAATGACAAGTTCGGTTTTCAAAGGAACGGGTTTTTCATGTAAGGTGGCAACAAAATTTTAGGATATGAATGAATGGATAGCTCCAGTATCAAATAGAACAAAACTAGTTCTAGAATTGATAGTGAGAGTACCTTCCACCACTCCTCCTTCTTCAATAGGTGCAGGTTCTATCAGAGCTTGGGATCTTCCTTGAAGCCTTAGTCCTTCTTGACTTTTCTTCTCCGGCAGAGATTCCTTCATAACGGGACAATCAGAAATTTGATGCTCCCTACTTCCACAACGCAAGCATGCTCTCTTCTTTCTCCAGCACTCTTCGATTTTGTGACCAGCATTATCACAATACTTATAGATATCTTTTGATGATGATGACGGTGCAGCAAGGATGGCTTGCCCATTTCCATCTCGAGGCTTTTTGTCTTGTTTAGGAGTTCTTCCTTCGTTTGACCTCTTCTTTCCAAATATTGGTTTAAAATTTCTGACGCCAACGACTTGCTCTTTCATGACTCTTCCTTTGATTCTATCTGCCATCTCCATGGCATCTTCTAATAGGTGGGCCTTTCGGACCATCTCGACATATGTTTGGATGTCCATAGGTGCCAGTTGGGGAATATATTGGGGCTTTAGCCCATTCATGAATCGCTTGGCCTTCATCCTCTCTGTATTAATAAGATGTGGAGCATAACGGGCCAATTGGGAAAATTGGGCCTCGTATTTGTAGATATATTTTCTCCTCTTACTTGAAGGAAGATATGCTATGAATAAATCAACGTGCGATGAGTAAGTGAAGAATAGCAAGAGGAGAATGGAAAACGAAAGTGACCGTGATCGCCACCAAGGTGCCGTACGTGATGGACACGCCGTACCTTGGAAAGAGGGAAAGACACTCGCTTGACCTGCAGCGATGGGAAGATGAACGGCTCCTGAAGAATCGCCTATTGGGTTGAACAGCCCCATGATAGACCGCTCGTCAGTGCTGCAGAGGATGCGGGACGTAGAACGACAGGCCGATGGAGGGTTTAGGAACGACCGCAGGACAATGAAGAGCTGTCTAAGATCCGCCGCACATACCCTTGAACGGTCCTGAAAGAGCAGCACAAGTCCACCACGCCAGAAGTTGCAAAGGGGTCCAACCTCCACCCTCTCCAGCCGGCCAGAGGGGATGGGCCTCGTGCTGATGAAGTGCTGACCTGCAAAAACAACATAAAGACACAAGAATAACACCTAGATTAGAACTAAATGGTGCAGTAAATGTCAAGATAGTAATAGATAAACATAGATAAATGGAAAGGGGGATACATGGGGGGTTTTAAACCCCTAGGGTGTCAAAAACACAGGTGGATGTGTGCATGGTGATGAAAAAAATGAAGGAGGACGTAGGGGGAAAGCAATGCATGCAATGAACAGTGACGAAAGCTATAAAACACAAACGACTCTAAACATCGGCTACTCCCTGGACCGGAGGCTTGTATGGACGTAGAAAGCCTCCCTCCTTGGTGCTAGGTCGCTCAAGAATGCGGCAGGGCTTCGCCGTCGACCAAAATCTCCCCCCTTTTCAAAGTCCGGCCTTTAGGGTCTATTTATAGAGCCTAGAAAGCCAGCCCCGAAACTAGGGTTTAGAGCCATTTTCGGGATGAGATTATTGAAGATAAATCATAGATAATAGAATTATCTCTCATCCAGTCGAAATGGCACTCAAACTGGTTGATTATCCGCGAAGAAATTGATGAAAGAAATTGGGGATAAAACCATGGATAAAAGGATTACAATCTGTTAAAATTCAATAGTCGACGGGATGAACGGTCTTACGATAGACCGCTCAACAAGATGGGCGGTCACATACTAACCGTCCAAAGCCGTCGGTGGAAATTAAAAATAATTAGAAAATAATCCCCAATTATCCCTCGAACTCACCGAAACGCCTGCCGTTAGACTCTCATAGAAGAACGGCTCAATTGAGACCGTTCAAATGTAGAGCGGCCAACGACAAACCGTTCTAGCCTTGTCGGTGATAATTCAATTACTTGAGAACATTACCAAGCATAGGACTCTGAGATATGAGCGGTTAATATTCATCTGTCCATTATGTTGAACGGCTAGATTAGGATCGCATAAATTCTTGTCGGTGGAAATTCAAAAAATTAACCCAAAATGTTCCAAAAATATATGGACGGCCCGTAGTTAACCGCACATGGATTGAGCGGTCGTGGGTGAACTGTACATACATGTGAAACGTTGAAACTCATAGAAAAAGCCCAATCAACCAGAACCCAGGCCCATTTAAGCCCCGAAATGACTTGGACCTAACCAAGGAGGGAGGTAACCCATAAAACTAGCCTAAAATACACCTGAAAATAGCCCCAACGAGTGATGGACAATTCGAGGCATCAACAGGATGGGAGTAAAAGAAACGACACAACTTATCGGTAAAAAATGGGTGTCAACAGATGCCCCTCCTTAACGTCCTCTTTGCAGGGGAGCGAGCAGTGGTGAAGCGGAAGTGACATGGAACATGGAGGTGGAGCGGAAATGCAGCGGAGTGGACCGAAAAAGTGGGCGTTAAGGTAAAATGACACCCGTTTTCACCAACAAGCGACAGGAATCTTCGGGAAAACTCTGAACCAAACGTACGGAATGATTAAACCAAAAGCGACACCCGTCTGGAGGAACTAAACTAAATGAAAATAAACCGACAAGACCAACCTCATGGGGGACACAATCCCGCGGTCTAATGAGGAGGCCACAAAAGCAGGCATCAAACTTAAAGGAAACAGGCTAACACTCTAGACAGGGACCTTTCAATCAACCAAACCAAACGAATTGACCAAAGAGAACCTTCCAACTCAGAGTGGAATTAGCTCCTCTTACTCAAGCACTTGAACGCACAGCTGACCATCACTGATGGGACATTCTTCAAGCAAACCATGGGGCATGAAAGCTCAAAAGATGCGTATGATGCATGCTGGGCTAAAATAAAAGAAATCGTAAAAACGAATGCAAAGAAAGATTAAAATATAAAATACTTGAGAATAATATTGCTAAGCTGGGAACATCAGAGTCAAGATACCATCCGCAACCACGGCATGCGGGATAGAACCATCCTCCCTAGGTTTTCCCAACCTAACGGCCTATCCGAAGATTAAACATGTGAACCTAGATCATCATCGTTTTTGTTGAAGGGGAACATTAGATCCTGGAACACGTAGATAACCAAAAAGTTCTCAAGAT
Source organism: Amorphophallus konjac (assembly GCA_022559845.1). Taxonomy (NCBI): domain Eukaryota; kingdom Viridiplantae; phylum Streptophyta; class Magnoliopsida; order Alismatales; family Araceae; genus Amorphophallus; species Amorphophallus konjac. The sequence continues at coordinate 92,891 of JAHNEJ010001899.1, read as the reverse complement.
GATATATTATAATACCATATAATAATGCAATAAGGGTGATAAGGACAGAAGGCCATACCTAACTTACCTGTGTAGGTGGAACGGCACTTTTTAGATTTTCTTTCTGATTTTTATGGATTTTTCATGAATAAGATAAATAGGATAAACATAGCAGAGATAACACAATGATTAACTGAACGACAAACAACATGACATAACATAACGATCAAATAAAATGGGAGACAATGCAACATAACATAACAAAGGCAAATGAGCACGCATGCAATGGCATGAACAGACAACATGCATGCATGAACACGGTGTGACAAGACAACAACGTGGTGGGACAACACATGGTTCGGATAAGAAATATGATGGATGACCACATGGTTGGGACAACACATGGAATATAGAGAGACGACTAACAACACGTGGTGAGGAACAAAACAACAAGCGTGGGACGACACGGTGGGACATAGACGTGAGATAAGGACACGGCGGGACAAAAGATATGAACAAATACGCACTTTAATCAAAACTCGAGATCAGAATGAAGTAGAATCATCAGGTTCATAATCGTGAGGCAAAACCTTCTCACATAAAGATATGATCATTGCAAACAAAAGCTGAGGAAGGACATGAGCTTCAGAACAGATCGAGAGAGTGGATTGAAGAAGGGAACAGATCAAAGACGTGAACAGGAGATAGATAGAACAAAATACGGAGCAAGAAAAGCTTGAGTACCTGCAACCTACACACTTAGCAAACATAGTACGTATCTGTTCTCAAAATATAATGTAAAAGATAAATATTTTTAGATTTTTTTCAAATTTCTTGATTTTTCAGATTTTGAAAATGATTGAAATTTTGAACAATATTTCATCATTGTTTTTATTTCAATTTTTTTTATTTTTGACCATATCTCATTTTTTTGGATTTTTGACAATATCTCATTTTTTGGATTTTTGACAATAGCAATCTGCAACACCCAAAGATGGGCTCGAACTATTGGCCAGGGATCGTCGTCCCTCCCTTCTCATTAAAGACTTCCCTTGAGCATGACGTGCATGTGAGGGCGGCTTACCACAACCAACTGCTTCTAACGAACGGTGCCCCTACTAAGGCCATACCCGGGATACAACCCAGCCTAAGGGGGAGAAACGGAAGAAAAATTGGAGACAAGCTTCGTGCAGGATGGGAGATATAAAGGTTCGAATTCCTTCTAGGGCATTACCCCTCAAAGAGACAGTCTGTTGCGCTGGGACTTTGTGTCTTTGATTTTTAGACCCATATTTATTAGGCATGCATGCGACCGGGCTCATGACGTCCCGTGGGGAACTGTACTGCCACTCTTGCCATGCCTTTGATTCATAATTTTGTATTGAAATATTTTCTCATTTCGGTAGCCCTTATTGGCTAGATATAGCATGAAAGCTTACTTTTGAGGGTCAAGACTACCCCTATTTGAGACCTCTCTCATATTACGGAGCGCCTAGGTTAGTCATCTTATCCATCAATCTCTTGCCCCTACACTTGACCGAGCAGAGAAAAGAAAAGACCTTTGTGCATACACAAAGTATGGCCAAAGTAGCAACGTTGTTGCACTAGAGGGGTCGGCTATGGCTCGCCATGTTGTGTGTGAAAAACCCATACTCAAAGGTCACCCTCAAGGATCAGGGAAGGACACTAGACTCCCAGCGCGGAGCTATCACTAGCCTAAAGATGCTGCATAAGCTAACTTTTTTATTTGACACAAAGTTAAGATCTAATTAAACAAAGACTCCTAAAGCCACTCAATCATGTTAAGGAATCATGTGCAGAAACAATAAAAATAATGGAAATGAAAGCACGTTCTTGCACAAAATAAAGATACCTTTGCAGATCCATGGCATGGAAACCGACACCCTGAAGCGATTTTGATCATCGAGCTTTGAGGAGTGCGAACTTTGTTTTCATTGCTTGTCAGGATAAAGGATGAAAGGAGAGCAAAGGATTGGATTCCTCGACATAGAGGAGTGGCAGACATCATACTGGACGAAGGAGGGATAAAAGAGGAAGAGAGACGAGGGCTAGAACTCCCTCGTTAGGGCACCGAGGCCCTGATAACAAGGAACCAAGTACAGAATAACCATGTGTTAACTGAGATCAAGGCGGGCTAAAGCCTCGAAAACAACAAGAAAAAGGGTAATGACCCTAAAAGGGTGAGACAGAACGAACAGAAAGACGACGAAAAGATAACTGTGAAGACAAGGACGAAGGATAATGATCATCCGACGTGGTCGGAGAAAAGGAATAGCGCTCACCCGATAGAGGCGGGGAAGAGAATGTATGAACACCTGACAAGGTCGGGGAAAAGAAATGGAAACCACCCAACAAAATCGGGGAAGGATCAGAAAAATCACCCGACAAGGTCGGGGAACGAGCGTAAGGGATTCCCAACACGGTCGGGGGAAAAGGAGGAAAAGCGGTGAAATCCGGATGTATCCGGGGAGGAACACTAGAAGATGCCCCTAGATCAGGGGAAGAGGAGGACATAGGCCGAGACCTAGAATGGTGAGGACAGAAGAAGATGGTAGAAATATAGTCAGGTGGTGGAAGGTACACCACCCACGGATAAGAACTGAGCAACAGAAAAGACGAATGGACGGAAGAAGGAGATGAGGCAGTGGACCCCCGAGTGCACAACTGACGGCCCTTGAACTTATGTCGCCGCCTCTTCTTAGCCGCAATCTTCTTGAAACAACTCCGCCTGGCGCGGGCTCGGCTTCCCGGGCTCCTCAATCTGTAATGTCTTCTCAAATAGCGGGCCCACCTGGCAGATGGCCTGGCCCGGTCATGAATATGCAGCTTCATTGGGGCGGCTGCCCCTAGACCCCCAGTGCTAACAAGATGCAGACATTCTTGGGCAAATAGCTTCTCAACTAAATGAATATCATGAAGCCACGGAGTTTTGTCTCTTGGTACTAGAACATAGGGGTTCGGCACCTCCACTCGGCAATCAGGCTTGAAGCCTAACTCCCGTACTAGAAGAGCAGGACAAAGCTGAGGGAGATCAATGCGCGGCGTTGACGTGGCCGGCATGCTAATAAATTGAGGGAGGTTGCACAGCAAGTGCAGAATGTCCTTGTAGAGTGCAGAAGATGCAGCCAATTGCCCCTTGAATAGGGAATCCATCAGGCCCTGGGTGGCCATATGTGTTAGCATAATCCGAGTAGAGAACCCCTCTCGGCTAGTGACCTGAATAGCAATCGAGCGTGAGGTAATAACAGCATTAATGATGAACTTCTCGACAAGCAAAGAGATTGCTACCAGCCTCGCCTTTGAAGAAACTGGCACCAACACAAGGGAACTCTTCTTTGCAATCGTTCTCGTAGTAAATGCAGGCTCACTACCCCTAAAATGGCCATGAACCAGAACTTGGATTGGCATGCGGCTAATGAAATCTTGAGGCTTGTAATGCATAATCAAAGCCTGGCTCGACTCCTTTTCTCTCTGGGGACTAGACCCGAGGGGCACCAAAGGTAGCGTGTACCTGCTTCGCGAAGTGGGAAGTGGCAGAGGGAGGTTAGAAGGAAGAGGTTTGAAGGGCGCGGGTGGCGATGGTGCAATCGATGGGGAAATACTGATGATGATGGGTATGGGTGGAGGTAAAGAAAAAAGTGGAGGCATGGGTTTAGGGTCGGCCTGCTCGGGCTCAGAGGATGATGGCGAAAGAAGTGGCATCGGTGAAGGTGACGGAACAGGGATTATTACAAGGGTAGGTGATGAAGACAGTGGTGACGGTAATGGGGATAATGGAGAAAGTGATGATGGAGATGTGGCCAATGGAGGCGGCGAAGGTGGAGGTGGAGAAGGTGGTGGCAAAGGGGATGATATGGTCGATGGAAATGGTGAAGGGGAAGAAGGAGGAGAAGGAGGTAGTGGTGTAATGGAGGAAGTGGCGGGTGGTGGCGCTCTTCGGTGTATCTTTACAACACATCGAGAGATGTTGGGGACGGGCGTGGTGATGGAACCGGAGGGTGAAGGAGAAGTTGCCCGAGCGAAGGCTGAAGTAGGTAAAAGTGGTGGAGGAGATGGGATAGAGGAAGAAGCGGGTAACGGAGTAGGTACCTTATCAACTAGAGAAACACCAGGGTGCCCCTGGTCTTGAAGTGGAGATGGTCGCTTAGGTGGCACGGCTTGCTGCTGTTGCTGCTTGCTGCTGAGATCTGAAATAACTTGGCGCATGATAGCCCAATCAATCATCTTCTTATCTTCCAAACTATAAACAAGTTCCTGGAACTCGGGGCAATTCTCGACCACATGCCCCTGTTGACGATGGAATTCACAGAAATGGAGCAAATTCCCGATGGTAGGTCAGCAAGTCATAACCGGAGGGAGCTGTAATGCATGGGTGGCCATCAAAGCCCTGAAGATGTCTGTAAAAGACTCCAGCAACGGGGAGTGAAAAGTCCGCTTAGGGCAAGGTGGATGTCGAGGGGTGTGAAAAGGTAATGGAGATGGTAGCGGGGGTTGCGTAGGCAAGGGGGACTGCGTAGGCAAAGGCGGAGGGTTATAATGATGTGGAGGCGTGGAGGGAGTGGGAATATAATGAACGGCATCTACCCGTTCTAGGTGTAGTGTTTCCTTGACCGGAGGTGGAGGGGTATGGTGAGACGAAATAGCGGAGGGCTGACTCATGGAGGGATGTAAGGTGTAACGCATGGAGGCATAGGGGTCTGTGGGGGCGGAAGGCCGACCCGTGGAGGGATATGTAGTGGAGGGCTGACTCGTGGTGGAGGGCGGAGGGAAAGTGTATATAGAAGGTGACGGTGGAGGAGGCTGATGGTCAAAGGAAACTAGGAGTGTTGGTTAACAAAGCGGGCTCTATTGTAAAGTTGTTGCCAGGATGTAATATCATTCAGGGCTAAAATGCACCTGAGCTCGAGCGTTGCATTAGAAATAACCATCTTGATCTGCTCGCCCTCTAGAATATGCCCCGGGACTTGCGCGGCTAGGCGACGCCAGCGATCGGTAAACACGGAGAATTCTTCACCGGGCTTCATCTTCTCTTGGGCCAGATCAACCATAGAATATTTGGGCCCCACCTGGTCTCGGTACTGCTGAATAAACATTGCTTGGACGGCTTCAAAATTCATCATCTGCTCCTGCGGTAATGTGAAGAACCAATCCTTGGCTGAGCCCTCTAAAGATAGGCCAAACAAATAGGCCATCAAGCGTGGATCATGTTGGAACTGGGCCGACTCATATAAGAACTCCTTCAAATGGGCATAGGGGTCACCAACTCCACCATAGCGGCGATATGCAGGAATCTGTGAACAGGGTGGAAGTTGAAGACCTCGAAAGGTAAGTGGGATATTCGAAGAAGTTTGAGGATTGATTCGGCGTCGCAGTTCATCAAGCTGGCGTTGGGCCCGAGCGAACATCTCCTCGGTAGGAAGAGTCCGAGAAGGATATGAGCCAGCCTGAGCAAGGGATGGTGAATTTAAACCAGGGTAATGATGATGGGCCAGATAAGGGGACCCATCCTGAGAAGAAGGAAAGCCCATTCCAGGAATGGAGGAATGCGTGGGCCTGGAAGAATCATGTATGTAAGAATGAGGGTGGATTGGGCTAGCAGCAGCACGGGCGGGGTAAGAAGGCCCGTTTAAAGAATGGGGTCCAATGGAGGAATAAGGAGACGGGCCCGCATGGGAAGAGGAATCCACGCGGGGGTAAGAAGATGGAGAGGTGCAGGAATAAGGTACAGGGGAGAAATGCTCCATGGGGAAAGTGGAGACTTTATACAGTGAATTTCAAATGAATATAAGGATGGGAATGAACCTAAGATAAATGTAGCTAAATGGAGACACACAAAGATGAACTAGACCTAATGAGCCTAATCTGACCAAAAGATGCGAATGACGACACTATGCAACATACAATGGAGAAGAGAGATGAGAAAAGAATCAACCAATTAGCCAGACAAATTCCAAATGATGTGCAAAGATTTTTATAAGTTCTCTTAGGACCTTAGTGGATTAATTAAAATGTGAGTTCACTCAACCACAAGGTACCTAAATAGGGTGAGAATGGAGAACTGACAGACTCGAAAGGACTCTCTCTCGCACGAATGCAGACCCTGGACTGGGGGGGTGGTATGGTACAACCTGCCCGGCGTCCGCGTGGGAATCCACGGCTCACGGGGGCTTACGGAGGTCCTCAGCAAGGTCCCCTAGTCGGCTCCAAGGAGTATGGAGACGAGAGGAAACCCTACCTTGGTAGGAATGCAGCTAGATGTGAATGAAATGCATGAGTCCTATGTGCACCGGAGTGCATGCAAAATCTAACCTAGAAACTAACAACCAATGACCAAAATAAACAAGCGAGGATGAAAACAAGTAGACAGCAATAACATATAAGCAAGGGAAGATCAATAGATGGCACCAAGGAGAACAAAGACAATATAGATATGGCAATCAAAGCAACCTCGGGTGCACTGTGGCATCAGAAGGACGGTCTGTGGGAGACCGCACAATAAGATAAACGGTCTGGGGTGGACCGCATAATCCAGGGAGCAACAGAACTACAAAATAACTATAAAAGAATCACAGAGTGCTGGAAATGAAGGGTGGCAGAGATAAGAAACATACCAAGAAGAGCGGTCTGTATATAGCCGCGTAAGCTATGGAACGGATCCTCACAAACCATGTACCTACAGTCAGAACACCAAGAAGCATACCTGTGCTAGAAATATGGACGGTCAGGAACAGACCGTTCTGTGGTTTGGACGGTCGATGGGGGGTCATCTATGACAGGACGCTCGTAGGAGAACTGGCGCTGTTCGCAGGGAAGGACGGTGGATGATCAGCCGCCCAAAGAGTGAACGGCTCTGTGAGAACCGCTCACGTTCCAGAAGGCAGAAAATGCAACTTAACCTGCAATCACTCCAAAAGGGGACTAACACAACGAAAGAGGGGTCAGCAAATCACAAGCACGATGGGCACTAGTTGTCCCACCGTGATCGCCATAAAAAAGGGGTGTAGATATATTTTCTCCTCTTACTTAAAGGAAGATATGCTATGCATAAATCAACGTGCAATGAGTAAGGGAAGAATAGCAAGAGGAGAATGGAAAACAAAAGTGACCGTGATCGCCACCAAGGTGCCGTACGTGATGGACACGCCGTACCTTGGAAAGAGGGAGAGACACTCCCCTAACCTGTAGCACTGGGAAGATGAACGGCTCCTGAAGAACCGCCTATTGGGTTGAACGGCCCCACGATAGACCGCTCGTCAGTGTTGCAGAGGACGCGGGACGTAGAACGACTGGCCGATGGACGGTTTAGGAACGACCGTAGGACAATGAAGAGCTGTCTAAGATCCGCCGCACATACCCTTGAACGGTCCTGAAAGAGCCGCACAAGTCCACCACGCCAGAAGTTGCAAAGGGGTCCAACTTCCACCCTCTCCAGCCGGCCAGAGGGGATGGGCCTTGTGCTGATGTAGTGCTGACCTGCAAAAATAACGTAAAGACACATGAATAACACCTAGATTAGAACTAAATGGTGCAGTAAATGTCAAGATACTAATAGATAAACATACATAAATGGAAAGGTGGATACCTGGGGGGTTTGAAACCCCTAGGGTGTCAAAAACACAGGTGGATGTGTGCATGGTGATGAAAAAAATGAAGGAGGACGTAGGGGGAAAGCAATGCATGCAATAAACAGTGACGAAAGCTATAAAACACAAACGACTCTAAACATCGACTACTCCCTAGACCGGAGGCTTGTATGGACGTAGAAAGCCTCCCTCCTTGGTGTTAGGTCGCTCAAGAATGCGGCAGGGCTTCGCCGTCGACCAAAATCTCCCCCCTTTTCAAAGTTCGGCCTTTAGGGTCTATTTATAGAGCCTAGAAAGCTAGCCCCGAAACTAGGGTTCAGAGCCATTTTCGGGACGAGATTATTGAAGATAAATCGTAGATAATAGAATTATCTCTCATCCAGTCGAAATGACACTCAAAATGGTTGATTATCCGTGGAGAAATTGATGAAAGAAGTTGGAGATAAAACCATGGATAAAAGGATTAAAATCTGTTAAAATTCAACAGTCGACGGGATGAACGGTCTTACGATAGACCGCTCAACAGGATGGGCGGTCACATACTAACCGTCCAAAGCCGTCGGTGGAAATTCAAAATAATTAGAAAATAATCCCAATTATCCCTCGAACAGACCGAAACGCCTGCCGTTAGACTCTCATAGAAGAACGGCTCAATTGAGACCGTTCAAATGTAGAGCGGCCAACGACAAACCATTCTAGCCTTGTCGGTGATAATTCAATTACTAGGATAATTATCTGAGAACATTACCAAGCGTAGGACTCTGAGATATGAGCGGTTAATATTCATCCGTCCATTATGTTGAACGGCTAGATTAGGACCGCATAAATTCTTGTCGGTGGAAATTCTAAAAATTAACCCAAAATGTTCCAAAAATATATGGACGGCCCATAGTTAACCGCACATGGATTGAGCGGTCGTGGGTGAACCGTACGTACATGTGGACGTTGAAACTCATAGAAAAAGCCCAATCAACCAGAACCCAGGCCCATTTAAGCCCCGAAATGACTTGGACCTAACCAAGGAGGGAGGTAACCCATAAAACTAGCCCAAAATACACCTGAAAATAGCCCCAACGAGTGATGGACAATTCGAGGCATGAACAGGATGGGAGTAAGAGAAACGACACAACTTATCGGTAAAAAACGGGTGTCAACAGTATTCAGCTACAGATAGGCTTCTTTCTTTAAGGGTGGCAAATTTCGCTGCCTTCCTTTCTTGCACTCTTTCTGAAAAATACTTGCCATTGAAATATTCCATAAATTCCTCCCAAGTGATTTGAGGATCGGGCAAGATCGCCTCCACCGATTGCCACCAAGCTCTCGCGTCCCTTTCCAGTTGAAAAGTTGCAAGCAAAACTCTATCTTGATCCGAGCATTGCATGACTCTGAAAATTCTTTCTATTTCTTTGACTCGATGTTCGGTTTCATCCGGGTCAGTGGAATCACTGAATCTCGGGAGATTTATGTTCCTAAAGTTGCGGTGTAGGTCTCCTGCACCATAGTGATTAGCTCCTCCTTAAGCCACTTGTTGTAGGGCTTGAGTTAGCCCTTGGACAGTCCTTTGCATTTCCCTCCACTGATCACGTTCAGTGACCATTTTCAACAGCTAAGAATTTCTGCAAAACAAGCTATGGGGATTAAATATCTTAACTATACATGTCTTAATATTTAGCCCAAGTCTCTACCCAATCTCACGGGTAAAGTATCACTAAATTTTAACCTACAGTGTGAAGAACCTAGGGTTTTCAATAACTATGTCTTGATGCCCTACACTCTTTTTTTAACCATAGGCTCTGATACCAAATAAACTGTCACGCCCCGAACAAGGCGGAAATATCAAGGCGTGAACAGTTATATGAGTGGGTTAATCAAGAGACTCAAATGATGAGTATGAACAACAAATTGACAAAATCACATCTTTATTTCATAACCTGACATTTCCAACAAATATTCTTCAAGGACTTTTGATACTATTCAAATCTAATACATTCATTTCTAAGTAGATAGACTGGGAAGAAATCTAATAAAAACTATCAGCACTCTCGTCACTCCAGCCCATTCCCGTCATCTTCAGGTTTTCCTAAAAATTGACAAGAATACACAGGGTGAGCTAGAAAGCTCAATAGGACTTATATCTCTTTACCATGTCACTTTAAGTAATTAACATTTTGAATCACCTATATGCTCTTGAAATAAAACAACTAAATAAAACAAATGACAAGTATAGTAGAGAATAAGATTAGGAAGTCAATAATTCAGAAATGGATATTATAGAACTCAAGTGTAAGCATGAGGATCAATAACAAGTATAGAATTATAAAATTGGCCATGTAACAAGAATATTAACACTCCCGGTCAAACATGTCATGTACAGAAAGTCAAGCATATAACTGTTGCATCTTTGTGATTTTGATGATGTCAAACACTATAAGTCAAATGTCAAACACCATAAGTCAACTGTGAAACACAATAAGTCAAAAGTCAAATGCCTTAAGTCAAACAGAACATGTCTGAAGCCTTCATGAGTCTATGCATTGAACTCGATGCATATTTTCATCCCGCATGACTAAGGTCGGTGCAAGTGTGTCTTACGCATGACTAAGGTCGATACATATTTCGCATCCTGCATGACAGAGGTCGGTGCAGATTTTAGCCATATGCATACAAAGTCGGTGCATATTCGGCCTTATGAATATAGATGGTCAGTGCATTCTCGATTCTACAGCATATCAAGTCAGTGCACTTTTTCCTTGTGTATTTACAAGGCCCGTGCACATCTACATTAAGCATAAAGAAGGTTGGTGTAGTTTTTGCCTTGCACTAAACCAGGTCGTGCACACTTTCCTTATGCGATACAAGGTCGGTGCACATTTGCCCTTGTGCGATACAAGGTCGGTGCACATCCCTTGTGCGATACAAGGTTGGTGCATACCCTGTTTGTATACACGCAAGGTCAGTGCATATTTTCTTATCACGCATGCTAAAGTCAATGTATATTTCTCATCGTACATATAGAAGGTCGGTGCATCCTTTGTGATATACTACCTAAGGTCAGTGTACTTTTTGCTTGAGTATATTGAAGGTCAGTGCAGTGTATTTCTCGTAAGCATTTAAAGGTCAGTGCAATATTTGCATCATGCATATATATATATATATATATATATATATATATATATATAGGTCTGTGCATATCTTCAAACGGCTAACACTTATGACTGTTTGATTGCTAGGACAGTCATATGGTCGAGCATCTACTAAGCAACCTACCTCACGTGGAATTTAAAGTACTAGGTTAATGGCACGTGATCCAAGGCAAGGAGCGGACCAGATGATCCTGCCACATGGACTACTACAGCACCACGATTCTGACACGTGGAACCTCAAAGGATCAGATTTGCGTGAAAGTTTGGGTGGAAAACGTGGTATCCACGCGCCTATCGTCTACTTATAAAAGAGGATCGAAGGCCGAAAAAGAAGATAGGAGAGAGAGCTGAGCTGAATAGAAGAAAAGAGAGAATATTTGAAGCCTCTGCCAGTGTTGAAATTCCACCCATTCGAGACGAGAGAAAAGCCCAAGAGAAAAGTCAAAAAGAGAGAGAACCAGTTCAGAAAAAGAAGAGCTTGAGTGATCGCCAGTCTGGAGTCAGAGAGTCTGCTTCTACGGAAGCTACATTGTTATTGTTTCTGGGTGATTTTTCCCTTTGTTTATTTTCATCTTCAAGTTTTTCACCTTTTCAATTCTACTTTGTTACCCTCTAAGTTCACTTGGAGGAAGGGAGAGGTACTCCGGTTTCCCTCCATCGTGTTTGGAGGAAGAGAGGAACGATCCTCTGGTTCGTGAGTTGTAGGGAGCAATTCATGGGGTTCCCTTTGCTGATTGCGAAGGAAGGGAAGTTGGACCTCCAGTGATTCTTCTGGTCTTCAGAAGAGCGAGGAGAGTCTTCCTCGAGGCAAGCTGTCTGGCAGCGGGTGTAAGCAAACTGAGTTTGCAGTTCTTGATTGCTTAGTGTAAGGAAGCCTTACTTCGGAGGAGTAAGGGGTGGACGTAGATTGCGGATCGCAATCGAACCACCTTAAAAGCTCTATGTCTCATCTGTGTGGATTGGTTGTCTGATCTCTCAAATTGGCTTTGGCACGTCAGCTGTTTGATCATTGTTTCATCACAACTCTCTTTCTCGATAAACTTTCGTCTATCTGTTTGTTACGTGGTTAGTCTAGAAGGATTTCTTCATTGCATTTTAGTTTACATAATTTGTTTATCGAATTCTCTGAATTGGGAGAGATCTATTCATCCCCCCCCCTTCTAGCTCACTTTCTGTGTGAACTATCATTTGGTATCAGAGCAGGTTACCCAACATGTGGTCCAATGACCAGGGTAAATCTGGATCTAGCACTCCTCATAGTTTCATGGCTGAGGGACAGTCTATTAGTCACCCTCCTTTTTTTGATGGTAATAACTACTTTTACTTGAAAAATAGGATGGAAGTATTCCTGAGAGCGCAGAGCCACGAACTCTGGAGAGTGATCACCACAGGACCATACGATCTCCCACCAAATGATGATGGGTGGACAAAAGATCACATCAGACTTTCAACGGTCAACTGGTCGGCTCTAAACATAATTCAATGTGCAGTACATCCAGAAGAGTACGCCAGGATTTCAGCCTGCCAGACAGCCAAGAAAATATGGGATGAACTAGTGCTCATCTACGAAGGTACATCCCAAGTCAAGGCCACCAAGGTAAATATGCTCACCTCTGAGTATGAATTGTTTAAGATGAAATCTGAGGAGAATATTATAGAAATGTATGCTAGGCTGTCGCTTATCACTAACAATCTTAAAGGGCTTGGGAAATAGGTTTCAGAAGGGGATCTAGTGAGGAAAATTCTTAGGTCGTTAACCCACGCATGGCACACTAAGGCCATTGTGATAGAGGAGTCTAGGGATCTGTCAAAACTGACAGTCACTGAGCTGATAGGATCCCTAATGACATATGAAATAAATTTTAAAAGAAATGGTGAAGGAAGTGACAAGAAGGGCAAGAACATAGCTCTCAAGGTGTCCCGTAGTAGCAGTGGGAGTAGCAATAGCAGCAGTAGTGTGGAGTCTGACGGGTTCTCAAACCTTGATCAAGAGGAGCAAGCTATGCTCACTCGACAATTTCGGAAGTTCTTAATAACTAAGGGTAAAACATTTAGAAGAAAAAGATCGCATACTTCTGGCAAGCATTTTGATTCTAACAATGATAAAAATAAGAATGCTAAGAAGATCACATGCTTTCATTGCAAGAGGACTGGACACATGAAGGGAGATTGCCCTGATCTCCAGAAGAAAAGCTCCAAGGTGCAAAAGAAGAAACCTCAGGCTATGGTCTACACGTGGAGTGATGAGGAGGAAGACCCTGAGGCCAACTCTTCAGAAGAAGACGACCAAGGAAAATGCCTTATGGCCAACAATGACGAAGAGGTAACCAACATTTTTGAGAATTTCTCAATTGATGACTGGGAATATGCCTATGCAGAACTGATAGATAAGTTTACTGCTTTGAGTAAAGACCATAGGGTGTTAAAGAGAAAACTGAATGTTGCTACTGAAGAACAAATTCCAACTAACAAAGAAAATCATAAGGTCAAGGAAGAATTAGAAGAGATGAACTCTCTCAGAAAGGAAAATGAAGACCTTAAGTCTGAAACCAAAGAAGTTCAAAAACAACTTGATGAATTCAAGATAAAACTTCAAGAAAGCCAAAGTGAAAATAATTTAATCACTGAAAAGTATGAAGCTGTTAGGAAGGTGAATTATAAACTTCAAGAAAATTGTGAAACATTGCAAAAAGAATTGGAAGACAAACAAAGAACTCTAGAAAAATTTGTTCAAGGAAAAATGAACTTGGATACAATGCTAGGTGCTAGGGTTAATTTCAACAAAGAAGGTTTAGGCTATAACCCAACACACAAGAAATCCTTTGAATTCACAACAATAACATTCTGTCCAGAAAAAGGGAAGGAAAAACTAGACACACCATCTAGCTCCAACAATGCTCAGAATGTCCAACAACCAAGGAATGATTCGTTAAACCATACTGGACAACAATCTAAAATTGGAAAGTACTCAACTAGGCAAGCCCCTGTGTGTACCCCCCCCCCCGAACAAGAACTTTTACAAATCAAGACATATGACCCATAATAGAAATTCATTCTTCTATAAAAACATGGGTCAATACAAGAAAAACTGGGGAAATCCCGTTCCACAGAAACTCTTTAATGAATATGTCCATCTTAGACAGAATGGGTACAAAAGATACCCGGGGAATGAACAGTCCAACAACAAGAATAGATTCCACATCAGTAAGCCAAGTGGACAGAATCCTAGTCATAATTTCCACAAAACTGTTAACAACATGCAAAAGAAAAATACTCTGAAATAGTTTTGGATTTCAAAGTTTCTGCTTAGAGATTTGAACAATGACTTTGGACCCAATCTATCTTGAGTTCCAAACTACTTTACTTGATATGTCCCTCTGCAGGTTAGCCTAGCAACCGAGCACAACAGGTGGTATCTAGATAGCTGCTGCTCTAGGCACATGACAGGCGACCGATCCAAATTCAGCAAATTGGAAATGAAGGTAGGGGGTCTAGTCAAATCTGGAGGAAAGAATAGAGGTAAGATTGTTCGAATAAGAACAGTTGGTAAGTCTTCCACAAACTCTATTGAAAAAGTTTTACTTGTAGAGGGTCTTCAACACAACTTGCTTACTATTAGTCAATTATGTGACAAGGGTCACATAGTTGTGTTCGACAATAATACATGTTTAATTCTTGAAATAAATTTTGACAAGGTCAAGTTTGAAGCACATAGAGTCAATAATGTATATATTGTAGTTTTAAATGAAAAACCTGAATCAAATCTTTGTTTGACTGCTGATCTTGAAAATAATGCATTTAATTGGAATAGACGTTTAGGACATGCTAGCTTCTCTACATTGAATAAACTGGTCAAACATGATTTAGTTAGAGGCATGCCTAAGATTAAATTCAGTTCCATTTCAAAAATTTGTGATGCCTGTGCTCTAGGCAATCAAACACGTAAATCATTTAAGCTTAGATCTGAGCCTTTGTCCTCCAAGCCAATGGAGCTTTTACATATGGATCTCTTTGGCCCAACCAAGACTCAGAGTCTAAATGGGAAGAGATTTGGGTTTGTGATTGTAGATGATTTTACCAGATTTTCATGGTTATTTTTCTTAGCAAATAAAAGTGATACTTTTCAGAAGTTTGAACACTTTTTCAATAAAGTTAAACAAGAAGGAATTCACAGAATTACCATAATTCAATCTGACCATGGAGGAGAGTTTGAGAACTCTATATTTTCTGAATTTTGTAATAATGAAGGACTGACTCACAGATTTTCCTCTCCCAGGACTCCAGAGCAGAATGGCATAGTGGAGAGAAGAAACCGTACAATCATTGAAATGGGCAGAACTATGCTGGTGGAGAGTCAGCTACCCAGAAGATTTTTGGCAGAGGCAGCTAACACCGCTTGCTACACCATCAACAGAGCCTTGGTAAGACACGTCCATAAGAAAACCCCCTATGAACTCTTGAAAGGTAAGAAGCCAAATGTTTCATACTTTAAGATTTTTGGTTCAAAATGCTTCATTCATAACAATAATAAAAAGGACCTAGATAAATTTGATGCAAGGAGTACCCCATGAATTTTTCTAGAATACTCTGAAACAACTAGGGCATATATGGTTTTAAATGGTCTAGACCAAACAGTAGAAGAATCTCCCCATGTTATATTCGATGAAGAAAACATTGTCACTAACTTGGATGATGATGACATGAGTTCAAGGCATGATGGAAATTTTCTAGAGGAGATGGTGGAGGAAGAACCTGAATCACCTGAAGCATCAAATGATCCAAATCAAGTAAGCTCAGTCGAAATAGGTGAGACCTCAACTATTGTTAGATTCTTGAAAGATCATCATGTGAATAACATCATAGGCAACTTAGGAGATCCCCCTAGGACAAGGTCTTTTCTTTGAAATGTAAATAATCAAGACCTAGTTGCTTTAGTGTCACAGATTGAACCCTAATCTGTTGATGAGGCTTTGAATGATGACCCATGGGTTAATGCAATGAGTGAGGAGCTAGGTCAATTTGAAAGAAATAATGTCTGGGAACTAGTTCCAAGACCTGTAAATACAAATGTTATAAGAACAAAATGGGTTTTCAAAAATAAAATGAATGAGGATGGAATAATTTCAAGAAATAAAGCCAGACTAGTAGCCAAGGGTTACTGTCAGGAATTTGGGGTTGATTTTAATGAGTCCTATGCCCCTGTTGCTAAGATGGAAGCAATAAGAATCTTATTGGCTTTCGCATGTTCTAAAAATATAAAACTTCATCAAATGGATGTCAAAAGTGCGTTTTTAAACGATTTTATTAAAGAAGAAGTATTTGTAGAACAACCTCCTGGATTTTAATTGTCTTCACATCCTAACAAAGTTTTCAAGTTAAATAAAGCTCTATACGATCTAAAGAAGGCTCCTCGAGCCTGGTATGAAAGGCTGACAGAATTTCTGATCAGCAAGGGCTACAATAGAGGTAAAGTGGATCAAACCTTGTTTACCAAAAGTTTGAGTAAGGATCTCATCATACTTCAGGTATATGTAGATGACATAGTCTTTGGCTCAACATGCATTAAACTATGCAATAAATTTGCTCAATTAATGTCTGCTGAATTTGAAATGAGTTTGGTCGGTGAATTAAAATACTTCCTTGGTTTACAGGTATAGCAGCTGGAGGATGGATGCTTCATCAACCAGGCCAAGTATACCTTGGACATCCTCAAGCGGTTTGGCATGAATAATTTGAAGCACATCACAACTCCAATGGGTACCAATACATCACTAGATGCAGACGAATTAGGTAAAGAAGTTGATGCAAAGTTATACCGAGGTATGATTGGATCTCTACTCTATTTGACTATCTTAAGACGTGATATACAATTCAGTCTAGGTATGTGTGCTAGGTACCAATCAAGGCCTACTGAATTGCATCTAGTTGTTGTGAAAAGAATTTTTACATACATATCTTCTATACACACTCTAGGATTATGGTTTTCTGCATCACACATCTTAGATTTAATTGCATATACGGATGCATACTATGTCGGGTATAAGCTAGATAGAAAAAGCACTAGTGGACACTGTCAATTTCTAGTTGGGTGTTTAATTTCTTGGGCTTCCAAGAAACAACACTCTATGGCCCTCTCCACTACAGAAGCTGAGTATGTAGCTGTAAGGAGCTGTGGTACGCAGGTGATCTGGATTAAACACCAGCTTCAGGACTACCAAGTAGACCGGGACTGCACACCCATATACTGTGATAATACTAGTGCCATAAATCTTGCAAAAAATCTTGTCTTACATTCTCGCACCAAACATATTAAAATCAGACATCATTTTATTAGAGATGAGGTTTCTAAAAACACTTTTGAATTGATCCATGTAGATACTGCCCATCAGATAGCTGATATCTTTACTAAACCTCTGGACAATGACAAATTCACAACCTTGAGGAGAGAACTAGGGATTTTTAAAACCCCCTGAATTTCTGAATCTTGGAATAAAATGCATCCATGCTTCTGTGTCCATGTTGAGCTGCATGCTGACCTCATTTGCATGAATTTTCATCCAGTGTCTGTCATTTTTTTTATTGGCATGCATAACCTGTTGGTATATCGAATGATAAGCTAGGAGAAGGTCAGATTTCTTCTGACTGGAAACCCACATCATGTGTGAGGAGGTCTTCTGACCTACGTTCTCCACCTGGTACCACAGGCTCATTTACATATAGATCAGGTTCAATGTCCATAAATTTAGCTTTTCTGCATTTCAATACATTGTGCATTCCTACTGTCTGCTTATCTGCTTCATATTGTGAGGGGGAGGTATTCTAGGTATGCCTTTGTGTAGAAGGCATATGCATGTGTGAAGCTGATAGGTTTAAGTTCATCAGTCAATCAAGGTGACAAGGGGAGTTGCTTGTTTGTCAGTTTGAGGTCTTAGGACACTGATTCAAATGGACTTTGAGAGATCTTGACACTGCACAAAGCTTATTGAGAACCTTATGCAATTTTTGTTTTCACAAAAGGCTAGAAACTCTCAACTCTCTTAAATTTCCAAATTTGATTAACTGAAATTTAGCTAAAAAGCTTCTCTCTAATAATCCTGCAAAGACCTAGATAGAGAACCTGAAGACTGTCTTCCTACATCATTAATGAACATGGATCACTGTTGACATTTTTATGTCATGAAATCTCCTAAATGTTTGAAACTTAAATTTCTGGAAGCAAACCCTCTGAGAATCAATACATCTGGTATTGTCTTCAAACATCATGTAACAAACAAAATCAACTTGCTTAGGGGTATTTCAACATTTCAGAGCAATATTCTGGTTACCGAGAAACTAGACACTTCATCAAAGAAATGAAACACTCTCTATGTCATGAAGTGCCAGAATATCTCTGTTTAAAAAGTTTCGGAAAATTTAAAATTCATGGCAGAGCAATAGCATTAAAGTGTTAAGTAATTGGGGATTCAGGCCTCTGATCAATGTGTCTCCTCATGACAAAAGACACTTCTATTGCTAACTCTATTCTCTAAAGAGAAGTAATACGATTATCACACTAAGGAACTGGGAATTCTTGCCTCTGATCAAGGTGTCTTCTTATATATCAATATATGATTTACCAAAATTACTCAATGGCAATTTCGCTGCTCAGCAAAGAAAAAAATCTTTCACCCTTGAAAAATTTCTAGATTGTTTGTCCTCAATACCTTTGGACCATTCAACAGTAGATGAGCATCTAGTTATTTGATCTCTACAGCATTTAGACAGCTTTCTCTTGGCATAACTATTTCACCTTGGTCCTTATTCTTACATCTGTACGATGATAATCTTCAATCTTCTTCTTTGTCTTTCCTACTTATTAGCCTTGAGGTCTTTCAACTCGCTTTAGTGACCTTACTTGGATCTTTAAGGGTTGCATATGAGATTTCTCTACCACGTGAATTAATTGCCTCTGGTCTCACCAGCTTAGCAGTACCTTATTTTCTCCCTACACTCCTTATGATGATGTCAAAGGGGGAGAATGGATCTGTTTGGTTTGGTTTTGAGAAAATGGATATGGATTTGAGAATGTATTTGAGCATTTTTATGTTCTGGTTGGAAGTCATAGTGGTAGGGGGAGCTAGTGTGATTTGTCTTGTGTAAAGACAGTGTGTCAGGGGGAGTTAGTGTGTGACATTGTATGCATTAATGATCATCCTCATTTTTTTGACAACATTAATTTTGTTTGGCTCATAGTGTTGCCATCATTAAAAAGGGGGAGAATGTTGCATCTCTATGATTTTGATGATGTCAAACACCATAAGTCAAATGTCAAACACCATAAGTCAAAACTAAAACACCTTAAGTCAAATAGAACATGTCTGAAGCCTTCATGAGTCTATGCATTGGAGTCGGTGCATATTGTCATCCCGCATGACTAAGGTCGGTGCAAGTGTGTCTTGCACATGACTAAGGTCGATACATATTTCACATCCTGCATGACAGAGGTCGGTGCAGATTTTAGCCATATGCATACAAAGTCGGTGCATATTCTACCTTATGAATATAGATGGTCAGTGCATTCTCGGTTCTACAACATATCAAGTCAGTGCACTTTTGCCTTGTGTATTTACAAGGTCCGTGAACAGCTGCATTAAGCATAAAGAAGGTCAGTGTAGTTTTTGCCTTGCACTAAACCAGATCCGTGCACACTTTCCTTGTGTGATACAAGGTCGGTGCACATTTGCCCTTGTGCGATACAAGGTCGGTGCATACCCTATTTGTATACATGCAAGGTCAGTGCATATTTTCTTATCACGCATGCTAAGGTCAGTGCATATTTCTCATCGTACATATAGAAGGTCGGTGCATCCTTTGTGATATACTACCTAAGGTCTGTGCACTTTTTGCTTGAGCATATAGAAGGTCAGTGCAGTGTGTTTCCCTTAAGCGTTTAACGGTCAGTGCAATATTTGCATCATGCATATATATATATATACATATAGGTTTGTGCATATCTTCAAATGGATAACACTTATGATTGTTTGATTTCTAGGACAATCTTATGGTCGAGCATCTACTGAGCAACCTACCTCACATGGAATTTAAAGTACGAGGTTAATGGCATGTGATCCAAGACAAAGAGCGGACCAGATGATCTTGCCACATGGACTACTACATCACCACGATTCTGACACGTAGAACCTCAAAGGATCAGATCTGCGTGAAAGTTTGGGCGAAAAATGTGGTATATAGGAGCCCATCATCTGCTTATAAATGACGATCGAAGGCTGAAAAAGAAGATAGGAGAGAGAGCTGAGCTGAATAGAAGAAAAGAGAGAATATCCAAAGCCTCTACCAGTGCTAAAATTCCTCCCATTCGAGACGAGAGAAAAGCCCAAGAGAAAAGTCAAAAAGAGAGAGAACTAGTTCAGAAAGAGAAGAGCCTGAGTGATCGCCAGTCTTTAGTCAGAGAGTTTGCTTCTACGAAAGCTACATTGTTATTGTTTCTGGGTGATTTCTCCCTTTGTTTATTTTCATCTTCGAGTTTTTCGCCTTTTAAATTCTTCTTTGTTACCCTCTAAGTTCACTTGGAGGAAGGGAGAGGTACTCCGGTTTCCCTCCATCGTGTTTGGAGGAAAAGAGGAATGACCCTCTGGTTCATGAGTTGCTGGGAGCAATTCATGGGGTTCCCTTTGTTGATTGCGAAGGAAGGGAGGTTGGACCTCTAGTGATTCTTCTGGTCTTTAGAAGAGCGAGGAGAGTGTTCCTCGGGGCAAGCTGTCAGGCAACGGGTGTCAGCTAACTGAGTCTGCAGTTCTTGATTGCTTAGTGCAAGGAAGTCTTACTCTGGAGGAGTAAGGGGTGGACGTAGATTGCGGATCGTAATCGAACCACCTTAAAAGCTCTCTGTCTCATCTGTGTGGATTGGTTGTATGATCTCTCAAATTGGCTTTGGCACGTCAGCTTTTCGATCATTGTTTCATCACAACTCTCTTTCTCGATAAGCTTTCGTCTATCTGTCTGTTACGTGGTTAGTCTAGAAGGATTTCTTCATTGCATTTCAGTTTACATAATTTGTTTCTCAAATTCTCTGAATTGGGAGTGATCTATTCATCCCCCCTTCTAGCTCACTTTCTGTGTAAACTATCAATAACGAGTCAGGCATGTAATAAATGAATTGTCTAGTTCAATCTTACATGTCAGTTGGTGCAATGCCACGCCTGATCATTCAACTCCCTCGGGCACAAGTACTTTCAGGCTTTACTCGCATAGGACCAGATCAGGGCCCCCATATTTGTTAGGCATTGAGTGTTTAGGTGGACCAAGAGTCCCATGTAATTTCTAGAACAATTCATTTATATTTACGGCCAATCCTAGTTTAAAGAAAAGCTTAAGAAGCGTAGTATAGCGTACAACTAGACATTTAGTTATGGAGGACTCTAGAGGTGGCCCCTACAGGCTCAAGAGGTGGCTCCCGTTATGTAGCACTTTACACCATTCCAACCTCAAGAGGTGGCTCCCATAACGTAGCACTTTGCCCCGCATGGCACTTAGCTCCTACACTCCCAAATGGTAGTTTATAGCTAAAGTATAGATCTAGAAAAATTTTCATTTCTAAGGACAAGTAGTATGAAGAGTAAATGAAGTTTACAAGAGAAGTTCAAGGATGATTTAAGGCATCATGCTTAACAACATTAAGACAATAAAGACAATAATTTGCCAGTCAAGGCACGATCAGCTCTGTGTAAAATCTTGTAAATTAGGTTTAGATCAATTTTTTTTTTCACAGTCGGGTGCTTAGCAGAAAACCAAAGAGATCTCGGCCAGGTAGGAGGTGGCATAATCGGAGGTTCTCCACGCATTCGCAAGGTCCTAATTAAGTAACCACTTATCCACTTAAAGCGTTTGCCCGTGGACCTCTAGTCTTAGACACCGGTCTTTCTTGGTAGACTTGCTAGCTACACGATTTGTCGGAAACATAGAAACACGTAAATCGAACGGAAATCATTCTTACATATTCTAACATGTTGTATTGTAAAAGAATTTCAATGAAGGAAAAGACATTGAAAAAAAAGATATCAAGCTTTCAGATAGAGTTTAGATCAAATTGGACAGGGTCAATCATGTATAAAAATTTTACGAAAATTCGAGCATAGTTGTTTAAACCTTTAACGATAGCCTTACGAGTTCATTTACGTAGTCATTTCTTTCTTGATAGTCTTTTTAAGGCAAGAACATAATTTTAAATTTTAAAATTTAAGATTTGAAATAATGCACATAAATGAGGTAAATCGGATGTGGTTACCACGTTCAAATCACAGTTCATGCGTGATCCACGTTCTTAGATAGAAAATCGAAACTCGTTCTTACAATGAAAACTCTCATTTTTGGACTTTAAATCTAAAAATAAGCCACAAATATATGATCATGAAGAATTGCATAGAATCAAAATACTCATGCAAAGAAACATATATGAAGATCTAATTAAGTTTTGTCTGAGAGAAAACCTACCTAGTGGAAGATCGAAGAGGAAGAAGAACAAGAACGAAGAATACTTTGAACACTCCTCCAAACTTCAAGATTTTTTCCCCTCTACAACTAGGACTTCCCCAATGGATTTGTGCTTTGAGTAGGGAAGATACTAGCCCTATTTATAGGCCAAATCCCATAAGTATTTTATTACTAATTTAATTCCAAGTCAATTTTTCACCTAATTTTTCTATTTACCAACCCATGTTACTATTACACCAGCTTAAGTTGATAATAAATTCTAACATGTGAATGTTGAAATAAATCTCCCTCGATGACATTGCCTCATTTATTCAATGATATTTTATTACTAATTTAATTCTAAGTCAATTTTTCACCTAATTTTTCTACTTCACCAACCCACGTTACTATTACACTAACTTATGTTGACAATAAATTCCAACATGTGAATGTTGAAATTAATCCCGCTCTATGATATAATCAATTACCTCATTTATTCAATGGTGTTTTATTGCCAATTGAATACTAAGTCAATTTTCACTTAATTTTTCTATTTCACCAACCCATGTTACTATTACACCAACTTATATTGAAAATAAATTCCAATATGTGAATGCTGAAATAAATCCCCCTCTATGACATAATCAATGACCTCATTTATTCAATGATGTAAGAAATGATATCATCCACTAATTAAGATTTAATTAGAGCTAATAATTCTGTCTTAAATCGGATGGTACAATACTCCTACAGTACCCACGTCTTCACCTTCTCAGAATCCTGTCACGAATCTCGCCGTTCGTGCTAACACGTAGGATAGGGTTCGCGTTTATATACTCTACACTTTAAAGACATAAATAAAAAATATGCATCATTTATTTTATTTTCATCTTTCATTATTTTTTTCACATATAAATGCATATATAAAATTTCGAGTTGCTACAGACGTGGCGGGCCGGGTAGCGGCGAACACAGTAGCAGGACGGTGGGGCACTTGTCGTCAACAGGTCACGACCAGAGAGAGAAGGGAGTGAGTGAGTGAGTGAGTGAGTGACTGATTGAGAAAATAGAAAAAGCGTCGAAGGATAATATGGTTTTTGCGATGGATAAAATCTATCATAATTCCCTCTCTATTCTGATGCAATGTTGTCTACTTTGGCGCCAAATGAAATTTGCTTAGCGATGGCGTCCCTAATCCATTTGTAAAGCATTGCAAAATTTGTTACTCCTTTATTATAATTACTAAGATAATAAATAGAAATATAATTTAAATATGTAACGATTATTATTAACTTAATAGTCTATGTAAAAATAAAAATAATTTAAAAGTTAATAAAATCAATAAAAAACGTACTAGTCTAAATCTGTACATCTTAAATTATAATAGTTTATAGTTCAAAAAATAATAAATAAAATAAAATAAATAAATATTATCTTTAGTCTAAAGGTAGTTACTAATACTTAAATATTATAATAATAATAAAATATAGTAACAATTTAATAATTAATATAATAATAGTTGGATTTAAGTTTGATCAAAATCTAGCAGTTGATTTTAAATTGATCAGGATCCAACCGTAGGATTTGCTCCCGATCTAAATCTGACTGTTAGAATTTAGCTTGATCAAGATCCGATCGTTAGATTTAAGTTTGATCAATATCTGATCGACCGTTGGATTTGCTACGGATCGGAATTTGATAGTTGGATTCAAGATTCAACCATTGGATTTGCTCCCCATCAAAATCTAATTATTGGATTTGAGTTTGATTAAGATCTAACCATTAGATTTGCTCCTCATAGAAAATCCAACCGTTGGACTTAAGTTTGATCAAGATTTAACCATTGCATTTACTCCTCACCAAAATTTGATAGTTGGAATTAAATTTAATCAAGTTCGGATCGTTGGATTTAGGTTTGATAAATATCTGATCAATCATTGGATTTGTTCTCGATCTTTGACCGTTGGATTCAAGATCTAACTGTTGGATTTGCTCCTGATTGACATCTGATTGTTGGATTTAAGTTTGATCAAGGTCTGACCATTGGATTTGCACCCGATAGAAAATCCAACCATTGGATTTAAGTTTGATCAAGATCTAATCGTTGAATTTACTCCTCATCTGTCACGCCCTGACACGGATTATCGGAACACAGCAGTTGTATTGATCACGTCAATCAGAGCATGCACCAAAGGAATAACCAACTACAAGGGAAAAACTTATGGGGGAAGAACAACTGACATTAAATATAATAGAGTTTACAACAACACCAAGTTTTAAGCGGTCATAACTGAGAAACAACTAACAAACAACTCAAACAACTCTCAACTCTAGCTAAAGGGAGAGAAGATGATGATAAGACTCTTAAGGAAAACTAGAACACTCCAATTACTCTCGCCCAGCCTCGTCAGAGTGAGGTTACTCATCAGAGGTACCTAAAACATCTACAATAATGCAGGGTGAGTGAATGCTCAGTAGGATTCAGGCATCTTTAAGTGGTTAACATGTTTGATAATGTAAGTGCACTAATGTTGAGAAACATAATAAAATCATGGGACATGAACAAGAAGATATAAGGATTGCAAGCATTTGGGATCACAAATATGTTAAGGTATCAATAAGAGTGCAAGTATAGAATGAACATGTAACAAGTACTATCATTTCATTGGTCATATCACGCAAGCATGTACAAGTCAAGTATTTCAAGTATTTCAAGAATAAGTGGAATGTTGTAGACTAATCTAACATGCGTGTACTTTGGTGCAATGCCACACCAGGTCAATAATAGCTCCCATGGGCACGAGTACTTTCGGGTGCTCCTCCTAGGACCAGCCCGGGCCCCATTAACGCCAGACATTATAGTTATGGATCATTGATCCAAAGAAAATATCTAGACATCCACATTAACTTCATAATGGCCAAAGAATTTCAAGGTAAAGTTCATGAGAGCACATTTCAAGGGAAAGTCCCAATTTCCAGAGATAACCAGAAGGATACAAGCTTGTAAGGATGACAAACATGCTGATATACAGGTCAAACTTATGCGTGATTTTCTCAAGAAAATAGGGCTGAACGCAGTTTGGCTCAGGGGCGCGTTCAGGAGGAATGCGATCTGACCAGAAACCGCGATCAGAAAGTGTCTAGTATTGGCGATGCGATTAGAAGAATAGGTCCTTTTGTCACGACGCATTACCAGATGGTCTAACATAATGCTATGAGCGTGGTCTCTGGGTATACCAGCTTCAGGAAATAGAAGCCTAAACGTGGTCTCTGGGCACACCACGTTCAAAAACAAACTGATAGAACTAAACATAACCTTGTTCCCTGATTCCAAAGGCCAGTCAAATCATATCTTACACCAGTAAGACATGATTCTGATGGATTTTCAGGGTTTTTATAGTACAACCAGCTCGACAGCCATGATGGAATCCATGGCTCGCGGAGTCTTACGAAGGTCTTGGATGAAGAAGTTGCAGTCCGATGGAAGGGATATTCGGCAGAGGGTTCTAACTTCACCAAGAAGGGCTTTGCGAGAATCCAAACCATAGAGTGACATGATCTTCAACTATAAAATGTAATCTATACATTGAATTGCTGATCAAGAACGTTAAGCTATGCGTGTTTGCGATCATAATAGAGGGCCATGGAAAACAACTTCATCAGAATAACAAGATTAATATTTACTAATTTTAACATACTGGAAAGAGATAATAGAATCATGGAGATAAATTGATGACATGAAGATAACATGAATCAGAGAAGGGATTTATAAGCTCAAAAGATAGAGATTTAATCATCTTCCATGTACTTACCTAATCATGTGGTTGTTTAAATGGCATGCTTAAAGAAAAACATGATCTAGGACATCAAAAGTGACAGATCTAACATGTTGGATGAACTAGGGTTTCAGGAGAACCCGAGAAGAACACGGTCATGACAGAGGCCGCAATCCAGAACGTGGTTGGGAAAGACATCGTGATCTGAAATGGAGCTTCCAATACCTAAAGCATTCAACTGAAAACCGCGTCCAAGTTGCCAGACACTTTCATCAATACATGTCACCTTTGTAGGACTCATTAAAAATAAATATCCAATATTTAGAAATAAATGAGATGAAAAGCAGAACGTGGTCTCATGAGATACCACGTTTATGAGAATGCGGTCATGATGAGTGTCACGCCCCGAACCGATAGCAGCGGAACGTGTCGTTTGCTCGGAAGGTGGCAGTTAAACAGTCGTGAATAATCAAGAGCAGTCGCATAAGACCAAATAATTTGGAACAACAAAAAAAATTTCATTTCAAATGTAAGTCTCTTACAATTTCAAAATAAAAAAAATTTGGAAGACTCAACTACATCACAATGAAAGAAAGGAGACGACGCACTAACGGACTTAGACAAGATAAAAATAAGAGACACCATACTAGACTCAAGAAAGATAAAAGACTCGGGTTCACTAATTTCCAGAGCTCGCTTGCACACTTGCCCCTCCCGTGTGAGTCTCGGTCTCGCTAGCCACCTGATTACCTGAAAAATGTTGGAATAAAATTGGGTGAGCGAACGCTCAGTAGGAATTATATCTCAAGAACAAGCAATTGGTTTAAGTAATTATATTTTCACATGTAAATGCAGGTAAGACTATGCATGTAGAAATAACCGAGCAAGTGAACAAAACTAGCAAGAGATTTACCACGTCATGTAAACTTTCAAGCGAGTCTTAAACAAGAGATATTCAGGAGAAAAATTATAGATTATTGGCTATTTCACGAAAGTACTTGTCCATTCCGGGCCATGCAAGTCGAGTCACGCAAGTCAAGTCACGCACGCAAGTCATGAGAGAAAGAGAGAGAGTGTGGAATGCCAAAGATCAAGAGAGACAAGTACTTCGGTGCAATGCCAGACACCGTGATCAATATAACTCCCATGGGCACAAGTACTTTCGGGTGTTCCTCCTAGGACCAGATCGGGCCCTATATGCACAGCATTAAAAATAGATCTAGACATCCACTATAGTTCATAGCTAATAGAGAGTTCCAAAGAACAAGCTATAATGGAATGAGAAGTAGAGTTTATGGAACTCAAGGGCAAGGCCCTTGGGTAAGGATAGACTAGCGATAAAACCCATGCAAAGAGCATAGACAAACCGTGACATGTCGATAAACTAGGTGGAAATGGCACCTAGATAGGTTGCCATGATACTTTGAATAAATGACTAACAAGAGTCATGAATTCAATGGACATGAAGCAAGCTGAAGAATTGGCATCTAACCATAGGTTACCCAATTCAATAATTCGCCTAGTGAAATGATCACTCATTCCACTGGCTAAGAGAATTCTCTCATGGGCCAAGAATAGCACCATGAAAGGGCCGGGTTACCATGTTTCTCCAAGGTGACATGGCAATTAAAACGGTACAAGGTGTTTAAGGTACAACCAGCTTAGTCTATCTTGAGGGAATCTAAGGCTACCAGGAGACTTACGGAGGTCCCAATGACTAACTTGCCAATCCGTAGGAACGGAATGTCCAACGGAGGGCTCGTATGTCACCGAGAGTTAAGGCGTATAACGTGAACCAATCATGAAACATGGACTCCATCTACGGACGTGAGATGAGAGTTCCAAAAGACCCGCGGAATGGGTCAAAATCGGAAGAAAACGGTGAGAACATGAATGCGTTAATTATAGAATTTACGTCCATCCAATTCTAAAATTAACTATATTTAAATAAACTTATATTAATTGACGCCCGTGGTAGTGTCATTTCTTAATTTACGTCCACTTGGAGGGACGTTAATTCTATAATTTTTAACTTAATTTATTCAACAAGATTTCACGTCAATACCTATTTAATTGAGTAATTTCAAAGTATACATTCAAAGACACATTTATTTATATATATATAAGTTTAGAGAAATAGAATAGATGCTAATTAGGAGAAAAATATGAGGATTCCAGATATATAATTTTTATAATTATATGTTACATAGTTTAATAGATATAGATTTTCAAAGATATAGTTAGGAGTTATGTATTTATATATATATATATATATATATATATATATAATGAGCGGCAGTTATAGTTTTCGTTATTTAAATATTGTTTAAATAGTGAAATTGTCAACTTCTTAAAATCACCCGTTTCTCGGCGTAACCACGTCGGAATCACGCATACTATATACCGAAATGACGGGCTCGAAAAACTCTACCTAACCGAGTGTTCAAAATAATTTTTCGTTGAGAGATGGGGGATCTTGAGATAGGGGGCTCGAAAGATAGTGGTACTACCCTCACTACCTCAGTCTCCACCTCAATAATACGCTCGTAAAATCTCATGTCCAAAGGACACTACGGTACCCACGAAAAGGCCGATAAGATAAAATGATGTAACTAAGATGCTACAGTAACAATGCTATTCGCCGTGTAAATCATTTTAACTCATTTATTTTATAAATTTAATTTGAAGAGGGGCGATCTCGCGCTTGTCCTGAGCTGGGGAGATGATTACCGATCAGTGAACTGCAAGGAAGGAAAATTGATCAGGGGGCCCAGGGGTGGTTCCCTAGGGAAAATCCTCCGATGCCTAAGTCAGCAGAGCAGTGGTGGAAGCTATGAAGGGTGGAGGAAAGAGATGCACGAGATTTCTCTCCACCAAGGTGGTGAAGTGGTTCCTGCTCAGGGAATTTTAGGCGTGTGTAGGCCTTACCTTTCGCTGGAGGGAGTCCCATGTTTAAATAGTGCGCCAGCCTTACGAGTCCCGTAAGCTGAGGAGTTTTAGGCGGGGGTTACGTCCTCGACGTGGGCTCTTTACGTCTTCATCGTGGGCTCTTTATAGCCTTGAGGACTCATGGGCCCCCTTATCCTCGTAAACTCCTGTTCAGAAAGGGCTCTCAACGGCGGCGTGGATAAGCAACCGTCGGTCGACCCAAGCGCGAAGAGTACTAGCCCTGTCCCGGGTGATAGGCATAGCTCGGGAGAGAGTCGGTCGGAGTGGGCGCTGAGCGCTAGCCTTTATCCTGGTGAGGGGGATAGGTCGGGCGTGGGTCTTCCTCCGACCGGACCGACGCTCGGCCTTCCGAGCCTAATAGCTGCCTAGAAAGTGCTTGATCCCAAGCGAACTTATTGGGCTTTTATGCTAAGTGGACCCCACAGGGCGGTCACATAGATGAGCTGGGCCTCGTTTGGTCTCGCTGGACCTAGTTTGTACGCTCTTTGATGGGCTACAAAAATTCCCCTCTCCACTTGTCCCCCTCCTACTCCCGAGCCTTGACAGGCTCGGAAGAGTAGCCGTTGGGGTTTTGGACTAGCGTGGCTCGGGTGGGTGGAGATCCGGTGGTGTTGAGAAGCCATGTGTCGTGGTCACCTAGGCCCGTAATAATGATAATCCTGAGGCATTTGAAATGAGGGGGCCCCCCTTTCTCAGAGGTCGGAACGACGCGCCGCCTTCCGCGAGGGGATATAAGCGTAGTGCGCTGGCTACCATTCCATACTTCCTCCGCTTTTAGGGTTTTGCTCTCCGTTGAATTTGCTTTCGGGGCTGTTTGATGCGCCGTAGGGATACGGTGGAAGAGCAGAGACTCATGGCGGCGTTTGCAGAATTGGCGAAGATAACTGCGGAGGCGGTCTGACAGTTTCCCCTTCCTCCAGAGTCTTAAGGGTCTTGGGAGCCTTCCCTGGTAAGGTCCTCTTCAGACTTTATGGCGGATCAGCGTTCGGAGATCGAGGAGTTTGAGGGTGAGCCTGAGGCGAGGGTGATGGTGATACCGCCGGCTCTGAACTGCAGCGAGCTAGGGGTGGCGGAGGTGAAACGGCTGGAGCATCGGTTTCACCTGCCCTATCAGTATTACTTCACCGCGGCTACCCCAAATGAGATGAGCTTGGGTTCTCGTACGGGCCATTTCTAATCCTTCCTCCTATCGTGGAAGGGTGGGTTCCGTCTTCTCTTTGACCCTTTTGTTCTTAAGCTTCTCAACTTCTTCCAGTTGGCTCCTATACAGTTGGTAGCCAACTCTTATCTTCTTCTCTCCGCCTTCCGCATCCTCTGCCTCCAGTGTGGGGTTCCTCCTTCCTTGGACCTCTTCCATTATTTTTTTGAGTTGAGGGGGCACTCCTCGGCCAAGAAGGGCTTCTATTTCATCCAGGCGAGCCAAAATAGGAGCTATGTCTCCTTAGCCGTGAAGGATTCTTCCCACAAGGGGTGGAAGACTCAATTCTTCTAGGTGGGGATTTTTTCGGTGGAGGAGACTTGGAGGTATCATGTAATCCCCAACTTTCATCCGAACATCCCTCCGAGGCAAGATGAGTTCTCTCTGGACGTGGAGGAGTACGCGGCCATTTTGATGAGGCATCGCCAGTCCACGGAAGAGCTGGTGACCCCAGAGAACGTCGAGCTGCCTTCTCCCGCGGCTACGGCCGACAGGTATGGGCACCATGAATCAACTTTCTCATCGGATGATGAAGCCATTTTTTTTTCTTGACCATATCTTCTTTTGCACAGATGCCAAGCGGCCGGCTGTGGAGGAGGAGCCTGCGACCGAGCGGGATGTGATCGACCTAGGCGACGACTCGGCTGCCGATGAGTCGCGAGCTCTCGAGGGTTGCTCCCGAGCCCGAGATAAGGGCAAGGGGGTGACCCGGGAAGGGTCTTCCAGGCCGCGGGGGTCCAAGCACAAGGATCCCATGGAGGGGATAATACGGGACGTTGTGAAGACCAAGAAGAGGGCCAAGAAGGCCGGGGCCATCCTTACAGTCGAAGGTGGCTCTGGCTCGGCTCTCCCCGCTGCCGAGCGTGATAGGGCCGACCCTACTGGGCTGACTCTCCCATCCGCCGACCAAGAGGAGGCCGAGGAGGCCGGGGCCATTCCTGCGGTTGGTGGTGGCGATGGCCGGCTCTCCCCTCTACAGGAGCCGAGGGGGCCGGGGCCGACGCGGGTGACTTCAAGACTACGGCTGAGACTGGAGCGTCGGGCGAGGTAGGCGGCGCTCGGGTGGTGACATCCAGGCAGAGCCGGTCAAGGTCATGGGGTCGCAAGGAGAGGTGACGCAGCCCCAACTGACCGAGGTAAGAGGGGCGGATGGAGCAGCGGCTCAATCCGGGCCAGCCAGCGGGGCTCCCGAGGAGATGTCGCTCGGAGGGGGGGCCCTTATGTTGGCGGCTCTGGAGAGGCTGGGCATCCAGGGCCCTCTATACCAGAAATGTCACAGCATAGCTGCGAAGGTGGTGAAGGGAGGAGACAGGCAACGCTCCCCACCCATGGCCCTTGAGATGGTTATGGAGGGTGGCATGATCCTGGGCTAGATAGGGGCTTCTCTAGCTGAAGCCTACGCTTGGTCGGAGTCAGGGCGGGCGAACCTTGCCTGGACCCTTGGCACGTCCGATAGGAAGGTAGCTCGGCTCACTGAGGAGCATGATGGGCTTCGGTGGGAGCTCTCCTCGGTTAGAGAGCTAGCGAGGGTGAGCCAAGCGGAGGCCCGGACACTGACGGAGCAACTGGCTCAGGCCCGCGTGTCGCTCGGGAGGAAGAGCAAGCTTCTGGAGGAGGAGCGCGTGGCACGTGCCGAGCGAGATGGCCAGTGGGAGACCGAGCACGCTGAGCTATTAGACTGAGCGAAGGAAGCCACGCGTCTTCGGTTGGAAGCCGAGGCTGATCGGGCCGAGGCGGAGAAGCAGATGGCCGAGGCAGGGTGGAGGTTGGCCGAGGCAGAGTGGGAGAAGGCTGAGCTCGTTAGTAGGGTGGGATCGGCCGGGGTGGAGGCACTCGAGCAATACAAATGCTCAGAGGCCTACCAGGTCGACCTTAAGGAGGTTGCCCTCCCCTACTACGAGTTAGCACTTCGTCGGGGTATCCGCAAGGGCTTCAAGCAAGGATACGACCGGGCCATCTCCTACGTGGAGGAGTAGGCGTCTGGGATAATTGATTTCCCGTCCGGGAAATGCTACGACTCAGATTCAGTGCCCTCCAATTCCTCTGATTCGGTGTCGGGGGATGAAGGTGACCAGGAGGACTCATATTCGCCCGAGGGGTCGCCAACTCCGGAAGCCTTGGGAGGGCACGCAATCGAGGCAGTTCCCACGCAGGTGGGGTCAGTGCCAGGGTCGGCCGTCGCTGAGGGTGCCGGGGGCAGACCGTCCGAGCCTTCAACTTTCGAGCCTCAGGATGGGCCAGAGGCCTGATGTATCGGTTTTTGTTTTTCTCCTTGTACGTTTTCCTTTTTCGAAGAAAAACTTCTTTTTGTGTGTAAAGGAAGGTCAAAAACGTAAGGCAATAGCGTTATGATAAAGACTTGACTATCTTTTACCGCCATTGCCGTGGTTTGACCAGCGTATCTGCAGTAGTTGGAAAGTGTCGATACTTTCTGCGTGGATCTCGCATGATGGTTGGGCAAGCGTCTGATAGGGTGTCTTTTCGTTTCCCCATACTTTAAATGCCTGGCCGCTTCGTGTCTCCCGCTGGGACGGAACCGAGGAGTCTGAGATGACTCTTCGGAGGGAGAGGTCCATTTAGCGTGTTTTTGAGGGGAGAATCATTTAAGGCGAATAGCCTCCCTTCGCCTATAAAGGGTCCGAAGGGCGTCTCTCCCTCTCCATCGCTTAGGGTTTTTTCTGACAGTCTTTCTCCCCTCCTTCTTTACGAAGCGTTGTGCTATCAAATTTGAAGCATGGAAGACGAAGCTGCAGACGACGGAGGGCAGAGAGTCTTTGTTGCTTCGGGTTTGAAGGGAGTTCGACGGCTGGTGGGCGGGTATGAAGGGGGTTTGACGTGCGGGAGCACGTCGCCTTCTTTTTATCAGTTCCGACGGTGCTTGCGGGGAGGGGTGTAACGGCGGATGGATGGGGGGATCCGGCAGCCCTTTCTCTCATCCCTTCCCGCTCACTCTCTTAAGGGGGTCCCTCTCATGGTTCCTCTCCACTTCCTGCTTCTCCTCCCTTCTCCTGCTGCCTCTTTCTCTCTCTTCTGACCTTCTTATCATTTCTTACACTCTTCAGAGGGTGCCTCTTGACATCCTCTTCTATTAGTTGGCTTCCTGTTCCCCTTCATCTTCCCTGTGCGACTTGGAAGGTAGCCTTCCTCTGTCACCTTTATTCCGAGTTACCCAAGCCGACGGGGTTGACTCTCCTTTATCCGAGCCAGTTTCTGCACAAGGCAGAGTCAGTGGCTGGACACAAGAACGGTTAATCGAGTCAGCCGAGCGATGGGCTCGTACGGTGGCGCCAGCTGGATTTTTAGTTTTTGACATGTATTGTATTGGCTTCGGCCTTTATGATGTACAAACAATTGTTTGAATGAAAGAGGAAGGAAAATTTTGTTTTATCTCATATTGCTTACACAACTGAAGTGTTCAGAAGTAGAATTTGTGTAGTGTAGTCGCATTCCATGTCCGAGGGATGGGTTCTCCTTCCATAGTAGATAACCGGTACGCTCCTTTCCCGAGCGTCTCGACCACTCGATAGGGGCCTTCCTAATTAGGGGATAACTTACCTGCCGCCTCAAGTGGTCGAGAGGCTTCGACTTTTCTGAGAATGAAGTCTCCCTGCTGGAAGTGTCTGTCTCGGACTTTGACGTTGCAGTATCGAGTGAGGCGGCGTTGATATTCCGTTGCTCGGATGCTGGCAATCTCTCAGACTTCATCTGCTAGGTAGAGGTTTTCAAGCAGTTTTTGGTCGTTTGCCTTGGGCGAGAAGCAGATGACTCGGAGGGAGGGATTGCCAATCTCCAGCGGGATCACGGCCTCGGTGCTGTACACCAGCTGAAAAGGACTCTCACCGGTTACCGTTCTGGGAGTCGTTCTATGCAACCAAAGTACGATCGGTAATTCCTCTAGCCAACTGCCCTTGGCTTTACCGAGCCTAGTCTTGATGCCTTTTAAGATAGTCTTATTGGCATTTTTGACCAGCCCGTTAGCCTGAGGGTGGGCGACCAAAGTGAAGTGATTGTGAATGCTTAGGTCCGCACATCTGTCTCAGAAATAACGAGAATCAAACTGCCAACCATTATCACTCACTATCACCTGGGGGATGCCGTAGTGACAAATGATCGACTTCCAGACAAAACTCCACATGACTGTCTTGGTGATCCTAGCTGTAGCTTCGGTCTCGATCCATTTGGTGAAGTAGTCGATGGCGACGATGACGAACTTCTTCTTGGCCTGAGCCGTAGGGAACAGCCCAACGATGTCGATCCCCCAGCGAGCGAAAAAATAAGGCTCGGCAAGGGTGACGAGCTCCGTTGCTGGCTGATGGACCAAGTGGTCACTCGAGCCTTCTTCCTAATCCCTCTGTCACCTTTGTTCCACGTTACTCGAGCCAACGGGGTTGACTACCCTTAATCTGAGTCAGTTTCTGCACGAGGCAGAGTCAGTGGCTGGACGCAGGAAGGCTAACCGAGTCAGCTGAGCGATGGGCTCGTACGACGGTGCCGGATGGATTTTTGCTTTTTTGACATGTATTGTCTTGGCTTCGGCCTTTCTGATGTACAACCAAGTTGTTTGAAAAAAAGAGGAAGGAAACTTTTGTTTTATTTCATATTGCTTACACAATGCTCGGTGTTCAGAAATAGAACTTACGTAGTGTAGTCGTGTTCCACGTCTGAGGGATGGGTTCTACTTCCATAGTAGATAGCCGGTATGCTCCTTTCCCGAGCGTCTCGACCACTCGGTAGGGGCCTTCCCAATTAGGGGATAACTTGCCCGCCTCCTCAAGTGGTCGAGAGGCTTCAGCTTTCCTGAGAACGAAGTCTCCCGGTTGAAAGTGTCTATCTCAGACTTTGGCATTGTAGTATCGAGTAAGGTGGCGTTGATATTCCGTTGCTCGGACGCTGGCAATCTCTCGAAGTTCATCCGCTTGGTCGAGGTTTTCGAGCAGTTTCTGGTCGTTTGCCTCTGTGAGAAACAGATGACTCAGAGGGAGGAATTGGCAATCTCCAACGGGATCACGGCCTCGGTGCCGAACACCAGCTAAAAGGGACTTTCACCGGTTTCCGTTCTGGGAGTCGTTTTGTGCGACCAAAGTACGCTTGGCAATTTCTCGAGCCAGCTGCCCTTGGCTTTGCCGAGCCTGATCTTGATGCCTTTTAAGATAGTCTTATTGGCGTTTTCGACCAGCCCGTTAGCCTGAGGGTGGGCGACCGAAGTGAAGTGATTGCGAATGCTTAGGTCGATACATCTGTCTCAGAAATAACGAGAATCAAATTGCCGGCCATTATCGCTCACTATCACCCGGGAGATGCCGTAGCGACAGATGATCGATTTCCAGATGAAACTCCAGAGGACTGTCTCGGTGATCCTAGCTGTGGCTTTGGCCTCGATCCACTTGGTGAAGCAGTTGTTGAGTAGTGGACAGCGGATCTAGAGGGGAGGGGTGAATAGATCTGCCCCTCTTTTCATAATACAACCCTCTATATAGCTAGATAAAATAAATTACAGCGGAATATAACTAACTTAACGAAGGACACAACAATTTGCTTAGCAAAATGATTACGCAATATAGAGATTGAACCTAAGCATGTATCTAGAATGAAGCAATCACATAAACAAACCACAACACAAAGGATTTTAAGGTTATTTGGACTGAATCCCCAGTCCTACGTCCACCCCTCACCAAATCCGGTGAGGCTCCAATAGTGCCACGCACTGAACCGCAAATCGGAAAGACCTCCGATTGCCTTCCTACTAACCACCGATAGGGACGTCAACATCGCAGATCGGACAACTTCCGATTGCATTCCTACTAACCACCGGTAGGGACGATCTCCAGTTTCAATTGTTTGAAAGAAATGAAAAGAGAACAAATACGAAATCACTCAAACAAGATATAGAATATGCTCAAAGTAGAAAGATCTTGTCTGAGTTGCAGGAGCTTGAATCTGATGCTTTGATGGTATCTTCTTCTTTGAGAGATGATCTTCCTTGAATCTCTTCTAGTTGATGAGGAAGACTATGGATGTAGCTTGGATCTTCCTTTTGATCTTCTTGAGTTGATGAAGAGGTTTCAGGATGCAGTTTAGATCACCCTTGAGATGATGAAGAGGATGGAGGATGCAACTTTATCTTCTTATGACTTGGGCTTGATCTCCTCTTCATGTAGCTTGAATCACTTGAGGATTTGATGAAGAACTTCTTCCCAGAGTACTGTTCACGGCTACAGTACTCGAACTCCTCTCACCCTTGTAGCCTCCTTTGATCTCCCTTGGATTCACAAATGATCAACTAGGGTTTCTAACCCTCTTGCATGTGTTTTATAACCTTTGAATGGTCCTTAGACATCCCCCAGACCAGATTCATAATCTATGGAAGATTGGGTGACTTTGGGGTTAAACAAATACAAGGAAAGGGGCTCTTCTCGAAGTGGAAAACAAAGTCAACATTGAAGGCTTGGGGCTGGCGGTCGACCTACAGCTTCTGGCGGTCGACCGCTACTGAGAAACCTGAAAACGGGTGGTTCTTGGAAATTCCGATCGACCGCTACTGGGCTGGCGGTTGACCGCTACTGAAAGAGTTGCAATCTGGGGGTTGTTGGCTGGGGCGGTCGACCACCCCTGTGCTGGCGGTCGACCACCAGCTGGGCAGACCTCGGGCTTTCCCGGGTCGATCCGTTAACTGCTTTAGCTCCATCTCTTGACTCCTTTAGCAGCCCGTTCATGTCTGTGGCATCACCCTTGATAGGTCGATCCACGTGCGAGGGCGCAACATTGAGCTTTCACATTTGCCATCTCCACTTCATTCCTTGGCAATTCATTGGCATATCTATCATGAACAAAATATCACGTATGTCAATCATATGAGAGTTAAAATAATAATGACTTATAGTGTTTAGCTATTATCAAAACCAAGAATGTCCAATAACTCAAATGACCACAAGACGATGTCGAATGACCTAAACCACAGGAAGACTCAAATGATCACAGGGGCACAACAGTAGTCGATGGCGACGATGACGAGCTTCTTCTGGGCCTGAGCCGTAGGGAACGGCCCAAGGATGTCGATCCACCAGCGAGCGAAAGGATAAGGCTCGGCTAGGGTGACGAGCTCCGTTGCCGGCTGATGGATCAAGTGGTCAAATTGTTGGCATCGGTCACACTGTTGCACATAGGTCGAGTAGTCGCGATACAGAGTGGGCCACCAGTAACCCAACCGAAGTAAGATCCTAGTGAGCGACCTTCCCCCTTGATGCGCCCCGCACAGGCCTTCGTGAACCTATTGGATCGCTCGGCTGGCTTCGTCTGTACTGATGAACTTCAGGAGGGGAAAGGAGAAGGATCTGCGGTATAAAGTGCCATCTAGAATGACGAATCTTCGGGCTTGGTATTTTAATCTCCGGGCTTCCCGAGGGTCGAAAGGAACCTAAGAGTCTTGGAGCCATGATAGATAGGGGGTACACAAGTCGCCTGGGGAGGCCGAGTCAACAGCCATGAGCTCTGAATCAATGCTCGGTCGCTCTAGCTCTTCGAGAAGGACCGATCGAGTACTCTCGGAGTCAAGAGAGGAGGCCAGCCGAGAGAGGGCGTCTACTCGGTAATTTTCCTCTCGAGCTATTCGGACTACCACAAAACTCTCAAACTATTGTGCCACGGTTTTGACTAGCCAGAGGTATTTGACCATCGGTTCTTCCCGTGCTTCGTAATCGTCGTTGACCTGGCTAGTGACCAGTTGGGAGTCAGTGTGAAGTCTGACTCCCTCAGCCCCCAACCATCGGGCCATGCTGGCTCCTGAGATAAGGACTTCGTACTCAGAGGCGTTGTTGGATGCCTGGAAGTTGAACTTCAAGGCATATTGCAACTATGCTCCTTCGGGGGACTTCAGGAGGATACCGGCGCCGCTCCCGTCCGAGTTGGAGGATCCGTCGACGAACAATTCCCAGGTTGGCCCGGGCGCGGACGGAGATTTTTCTTCGGTCGGGATGGTGCTCTCGGTAATGAAGTCAACGAGCGCCTATCCTTTGATAGTTGAGCGAGGTCGGTACGATATATCGTAAGCCCCGAGCATGATGGCCCACTTGACGAGGTGTCCCGAGGCTTCAGGGTGAGCGAGGATCCTCTTCAGTGGTTCACCGGTCAACACGATGATGGAGTGTCCTTGGAAGTAGGGTCGGAGGCGCTTGGCCGAGGTAACCAATACTAGCACATGTCTCTCGGTTGCGGGGTACCTTCTTTCATCCTCGTTGAGCACCTTGCTGGTGTAGTAGACTAGTCTCTCGACTCCCGAGTCATTTCTGACCAGGACCGAGCTAACTGTGATGGAGTTGCCGAGAGGTAGAGATGTAGGGCTTCACCTGGAACAGGCTTGGACAACATCGAGGGCGAAGCTAGGAACTCTTTAAGCTTAGCGAACACATTTTGGCATTCCTCGTCCCATGCAAACGTAGTAGATGCCATTTTGGGCCCCCTCAATAGTTTGAATAAGAGTAGGCATCATTCGGCCGCACGGGACAGTGATACCAGAGCCTTATACTTGATGCATTCTTCTAGTTTACATCTATAGAATTTGTGTGGAAGGTCATAGCATATATTTATGATTGTTACATATACATTTGACAGAATATTTTGTGTGGGTGTTCGGAGAAAGGGGTCTCTGAGTGTGTGTGTGGTCTTATGTGTGTCGATTTGTGCGGAGTATATCCGTGTGTGTTGTTGGGAGTTTTCTCCCGTGTGGTTGTGTAGGCATTGCCCTACGTGTGTGTGGACAGAGCTGTATCTCCGTGTAAGGTATATTGTTCGGGGTGTGTTCCCCTGTGTGTGTGTATGTGTGTGTGTGCTACTGTGGCAGCAGGTTGAGGCAAGGCCTCGTGTGTGTGTTTTACTGTGAAAGCAGCGTGTGTGTGTTGGGGTTCGTCCCCGTGTTGCTACATTTTGTAGCGTGTAGTAAAGCCTCACCGGTTTGGTGAGGGGTGGACGTAGGGAACCCGTCGTGGTCCCGAACCACCTTAAAAATCCCCATGTCCTATGGTTTGATTCTTGTGATTGTGTGTTCACTATCATATCTGTTTGTGCTATCATGTGAGCTCGGCGAGATTGAGTGAATCAAGTTTAAACTTGTTTAGATTAATTTACTCAATCCTATCAATCTGGTAAATTCCGCTGTGTGCTAATTTGTGTTTTTAATTGGACATATTTTTTAGCAGTAGGATCTATTCACCCCCCCTCTAGATCCATGTTCCTGCACTACGGGACCCAACAATTAGTATCAGAGCGAGGCTCTGTTGTCCCTAGATCTTACGATCTACAGAGTGATCCCAGTGCATTCTACAATCATGAATTTTTCTACTGAACATATATCAATGAACTGTTTGCCAATCTTCACTAGTTTGAATTTTAATTCATGGCTAGGTAAATTGTGTATGGTGATCAATTCTATTAATCCTACTCTTTGGAAATTGATTTGTCATGGTCCACACATATTACCTCTAGATGAGACCAAGTGGTCTAATCAGGATAAAATGATGCATCATGATAATGTTACTACTTTGAGTTTATTAAAAGCTTCTGTAAGTAGTAACAAGTATCCATTTGCATCTTCTTGTAGGACGGCGAAGGAGCTAATGGACCGGCTGATCAAAGCTCAAGAGAAGGAAAGACAAAAATGTCTTATGGCCGATGATACAGATCAACAAAGTGACAAAGATGCAGAAGAGGTAAATTCAGATTCTGAAGAATTTACTCTTGAAGATCTTGTTGATGCTTATGATGAGTTGGCAAAACAATATAAGAAAGTCAAGTCGGAAAATAGAAAACTGAAAAAGAAATATGAAAACATGCTCCATGAAAATGGTTCTTATGATAAGTGTTCTGAGCTTGATAAGTTGAATGAACTTTTAGAGCATGATGTTGAATGTCACAAAGAAACCATTGCCTGTTTAAGAAATGAGAATGTTACCCTCAAGAATAAAATCAATCAATTGAAGAAAACTGAAAAAGATCTAAGAAACAAAATGGAATCAAAGTCAATTGATCAGGATATTTGCAATGAATTGATTATGAATGATAAACTTGCAAACGAAAATGAAGAACTCAAAAAGGAGAACAGTGCAATGCTAATTAAGATCTCCCTGCTTGAAAGTAGATTAAAAAATCTTGAAAAACTTGAAAAAGGGAAATCTGTGATTGTTGATGAATCTGACAAGATGCTTGTGTTAGAACAAAAGATGGAAAGCTACCAAACCATCAATGCTCAGTTGAATGAAAAAGTCATTTCTTGTGAAAATGAGATCATTTCCTATGAATTACACATTTCATCACTTGAAAAAGAAATTCTTGATCTGAATGCTTCTTTGTGTAAGTTTGTGAATGGGGAAGAAAATCTGAACAAGATATTGGGGACTAAGGTGAATTTCTAAAAAGAGGGGCTGGGCTATAATCCTGTGAACAAAATGAACTTTGAAAACAAAGTCTACACATCATTTGTCCATAGTTCTAATATAGCCAGCACATCAAATGGGTCTCCAAATCAATCTGTTCCTCAAACAACAAAGCAATCAAATGAAATTCTGAAAAAGAAACAAAACTTGCATAAAAAGGCTAAAAGTGTTGTTGGTGTCACGATGAATGCCAAGAAAAATCATGTTGCACACACACATGCATCCTCAAAGAAAATCTCATATTTTTATTGTGGTGAACTTGGTCATATGATGCATGATTACTTTTTGATGAAATCTGAAGATCTAGAAGCATGCAAGAAAATGAATGGCTTCACAAAGCCAAGAAAGCTTTTGAACACAAAAAGAACTCTTGATAACTCTCATGCT
Organism: Amorphophallus konjac; assembly: GCA_022559845.1. Lineage (NCBI taxonomy): Eukaryota > Viridiplantae > Streptophyta > Magnoliopsida > Alismatales > Araceae > Amorphophallus > Amorphophallus konjac. The sequence goes on along the minus strand of JAHNEJ010001899.1, from coordinate 51,962 downwards.
CATGAAAGAAGACCATTTGAGAGATTTTCTACATTGAACTATTTTCATTGTGGAAGGTTTGGTCACATGATGAACAATTGCTTTGGTTTGAAAAATGAGAACATCTCTTCAAACCCACAAAAATTTCATGCTCATTCTTACAAGAAAAATCTGAAGTCTTTTGGTTGTTGTCATTATTGTGGTGAGTTTGGGCATACCATGTATGATTGCTCTTTAATATATTTTGATGATATGCATGTCCAAAAACTGTGGAAGGCACCCTCTAGAGGTGTAACTAACCATCCGGGACCCAAGAAGGTTTGGGTACCCAAAACAACCAAATGAGAACTTTGTTGCAGGATTGCCTTGAGGCCATGGGGAAGGCTCTAAGTCGACTTGGCCAGTTCTGGTGTGATGCCTTGGTGAACTTGGGCTTGTCCCTGAGTTGATACTTGAAGCTCATCATTCATACTTGCAGCTCATAAGAGATTATCTTGTGGAAGAAAAATTAACATTGAAATTGATTTTCTCACTTGTATTGAATTGAGATTTGTTAGCGCAGCGAAGAGTGATATAGAAGGGGGGGATGAATAGATCACTCCCGATTTGAACAACTTCAGCGAAAAATCACTACTTCGAAATACAGCCCTTCAGAAATAGCTAAACAATATAGCTAACGCAGTAAGAAACTAAGACAGAATAATAAGGTGCGATTGGAAGAGGCCGTCCACACACAAACACAAGGCCAAACAGAAGGAGAGCACAAACGATAATAGCAAACCACAGAGGAGACAAGAGATTTTAAGGTGGTTCGATTGTAGTCCACAATCTACATCCACCCCTCACTCCAGCTAGAGTGAGGATTCCACTAGCCACTGCTAGAAAACTGCAGACTCAGTCTGCGAACAAAATGCTGCCACACAGCTTGAACAACCAAGGGAAACAAATCCCTCACCCAAACTCTGCTACCCACAGAGCTTGACACTTGGACCTGCTACCAGCAAGACCAGAACCGGAGATGGCTCTCCCTTCCTCCAACCCGGAGGGAACCTGCTAATGACAACCCGTCACTGGCAAAACCAGAGATCACAGATCTCTCTTCCTCTGCAGCCTAGAGGGGAACCGGAGTAACTCTCCCTGCCTCCAAGCACCGGAGGGTAACAACTCGAAATCAGAGATATGAAGAAATGAAAGGAAAAATAGAAATGTAAACAAGACCAACGATGAACACAAATCATTTCAGAAAAACCAAAATCAAATGTAGCTTCCGAAGAAGCAAATGGGACACTTCTCTCTCACTCAGACTTTTTTCTCACAGCAATACACTCAAATCTTTTCTCTCTGTCTTCTTTCTGGAACGTGGAGGCTCTCTCTCCTTTCTTCTTCTGCTCAGGGATTCTGCTCTTTAGCTTTTTCTCCAGTTCAGTCCATCTAATCGCAGAAGGCACCTTTTATATGGCATTCGACCTGACTTTCAAGCCTTCACACGAGTGGGTCTCGTTCCCTCCCTTTCCAGAGTATTCTCGGATCACGTGCAAGGCATCATCCTCGGTTCACGTGCCCAATCATTGACCTGAATCATCTACAGGCAGAGACAAGGAAATGTGATTAGTTAGTTCAGTCAGATATCAACGAATGTATATACTTTAGAACAGCAAATGAGTAAGTGTGTACACTGAGAGAGTGTATAGACTTGTGAGTCTTCAAGCAACCTCAGTGTATAGACTAGCTGAATAATGCATTATCATAACATAGGAAATGTGTGGACTTCTGTGAAGTGTATGAAGCCCTCGAGTGTATAGACTTAGGGATGTCAATTAGGCAAGTGTGTCAAGTGTGAGAGTGTATAGAGTTGAAGTTCTTCATGCGAGCTCAGTGTATGGACTTGCAGTAAAGTGCATTAACGTAACAAAGGGGAATGTTAGACATCTGTGAAGTGTATGAAGGAATAGAGTGTATAGACTTGCAAACAAGGGACTGTACAGACTTGATTAGAGAGTGCATGTGAAAGGCAGAGTACAGACGTGAGATGAACAAAGCATGAACGAGTCTATCCAATGTATAGACTAGAAACATTTGAACATATGAACAATGTATACACTTGGCCTTTGAGGAATGGTGTATAGACTCTGAACGTGAAGGCAGGCTGTATAGACTTGGAGACTATTGAAGCACTGTATAGACTTGGTAAACCTGAACCAATGCACATACTTAGAACGCCTGAGGACCAGTGTATAGACTTGGAATCAATGAAGACGTTGGCTGTACAGACTTGCATGAAGGATGTATACACTTTGCCAATGTGTAGACTTAGGGTGTAGCTAAAGAAGGAACGTAGGAATAGGTTGGAACGTATAGACTTACGTTCGATCAGCAATGTACAGACTTCAACTAGGGAAGCTACAGTGCTATGTCTAGACTTAATGATGCAAGCCTTGTATAGACATTGGAATGCTTGAAGCGATGTACAGACTTGGTGAGCGCCAAGCAGTGTACAGACTTTGATGAACGCCGCTCGCTGTACAGACTTCGAATCAAGGCATGAATAGTGAAACAATGTCTAGACTTGGATGCCCAAGCCAGTGTATGGACTTGTACAGTGCAGCGTAGTGTATGGACTTGTACAGTGCAGCGCAGTGTACAGACTTTGAAGTGTGACCTGGCAGGATGTGTAGACTTAGAACGCAACCACGGATATCTAGACTTGTTATGAAGCAATGCACAGGCTGTACATACTTGAGGTAATGATTGCAGAAAGTGATGTATGGACTTGGTTTGTGACTAGAGGTTGTACAGACTTGGGGTTCAACTGAGGATGTATAGACTTGGAAGATGAAAGGCGATGTGTAGACTTTGAGGTTCAACTAGATGTATAGACTTGGAAGATGAAAGGCGATGTGTAGACTTTGAGGTGAACGGGAGACTGTATAGACTTGGCCCCTTGAAGGGTGTATAGACTTCAGATGTGCAAGCTACAGTGCCGTTGTATGGACTTGATCTCAAGGATTGGCTGTACAGACTCTGAAGGCTTAGCGGAGGATGTACAGACTTTGAATATGAAGTTCAATGTATGGACTTCAGGTGAAGACCAATGTACATACTTTGAATATGAAATTCAATGTATGGACTTGGAAAGCAAAGGGGGCGTCGACCCATCAGAAGGGGGGCGTCGACCCATCACTGTCCAGACTATGCAGACAGTGTGTAGACATGATCAAGTAGTGCATATCTATCTGACAACCATATGAACTGCACAGTCCTACATGATGAAGCATGAATTAATCTAGAGATAGAAGATTGATTTATAGTGTGAGACATCATCAAAACCGTAGGGATGCAACAATCTCCCCCTTTTTGATGATGGCAACACTATGAATCAAGTAATATCAAAGCTTAGCAAGAAATTAACTGCAGTTTCAACAATCAAGGCAAATTCAAAGCAAGTGAAAGCACAGCCAAGTTAAGCACTACTGCAGAAGCACTTCTCTCTCCAAAACCACTCCCCACAACTCACTCTCAGCTCCCCTACAACCCATTCTCAGATAAAGCCATCACATGACAAGGTAATCTCCCCCTTAGCTCATGAACAATACTCCCCCACAACTCATGACAATACATGATCTACTGATATTGCATAACCTCTTCTCCCCCTTTGACATCAGCAAAAGGAAATGCAGAATATATGAAAGTGCTGGAAACATAAAGAAGAAGTACAGTAACTTCTTAGTGCAGAAAGGCACGTGCAAGTCTTAAGAAAATAAGTGAGGTGCTAAACTCAAGTGAAGATTCTTGAACTCCAGTACACACTAGAGAAATAGAATGATAGAAAAGTTTATCAGCATACATGGAGTATGATTTAGAGCAGGAATTAACAAGTATGGCCAAATATTACTAAACTGTCAACAATCCAAAAAGACAACAAGAGATAAAGTCAAAGAGGTGTTCTCAAGGTATTGAAGACAAGCAATCCATTAGTTGCATAACAACAAGGAATTTTTTGAGATGATTTTCAAGAAGATCAAAGAGTAAATTAGTAATTCACTCTTTTGACATTAGGGAGACACCTTGATTAGAGGCCTGAATCCCCAGTTACTCAGAATGAGTACCTCATTACTTCCCCCTTTTTTTTTATTAAAGGAGCAGAGTTAGAAACTGTGGCTTTTGACATGAGGAAACACCTTGATTAGAGGCCAGAGTCCCCAGTTACTCACCAGCAAGCCACCATTGCTCTGTCATGTCTTTTTCATTCATTTTAAGCATTTGACACCTCATGACATAGGAGAAATATTCATTTCATTGATGAAGCTCCTAGTTTCTCAGTGAACAAAACAAGACATGTTTGTTTAGTTAATCCCTTGTGTTGAAGAGATGGAATGATTGAAAACAATACCAGAAAGACTATTACTTGAAATGAATCTTGAAGTCTAGATTTCAAACTGATTAGGTCAGATATCAAAACATATAGGTTTTGGCCTGAACCAGAATCATTGACAATGTAGGAAGATATACTTTTTACAATTAATCCAGATCTCTGAAGGAATACCAGAGGAAAGATTCTAACTGGACTTTAGTATCACTGACTTATAGACTTAAGAATTAAGTGACATTCTACTGTCTGAGAGAATCACACTAGATCTGTCATGAAAACCAGCAAAGACACACATCTGGTCAATCTTTTTGAATCTGTCAAAGAACACTTCTTCTCACAGCTCAACCAGCTCCCCCTCACTCACAGCATTTCTGAAAGCTAACCAACTGTCATACAGAACTCCCCCTCACAAAAAGAACAGACTACACAATTAAGACAATTTGTATAAGCCTAATTCTCTACTCAGAGTTGTGAATTTTTTATTATCCAAAGGTTTAGTGAAGATGTCAGCAATCTGATTATCTGTGCCTACATGAATCAGTTCAAAATTATTTTTAGAAACCTCATCTCTTATGAAATGATGCCTTATCTCTATGTGTTTGGTGCGTGAATGCAAAACAAGATTTTTGGCAAGATTAATGGCACTGGTATTATCACAATAGATAGGTGTGCACCCCAGGTCTACTTGGTAGTCCTGAAGCGGGTGTTTAATCTAAATGACTTGTGTTCCACAACTCCCTGCCACATATTCAGCTTCTGCAGTGGAGAGGGCCACAGAATGTTGTTTCTTGGAACCCCAAGACACTAAACACCCACCCAAAAATTCACAATGACCACTAGTACTTTTCCTGTCTAGTTTACATCCTGCATAATCAGCATCTGTGTATGCAACTAAGTTAAATGTGTGTGATGCAGGAAACCATAAACCAAGAGAATGAGTAGCTGACAAATATCTGAAAATTCTTTTCACTGCAGCTAAATATAATTCAGTAGGTCTAGATTGATACCTTGCACACATTCCTACACTGAATTGTATATCAGGTCTAGAAGCTGTCAAGTATAGAAGTGATCCAATCATACCACGATAGAGCTTGGCATTTACTTCTTTACCTGTCTCATCTGCATCCAGTGAGGTATTGGTACCCATGGGTGTTGTAATGTGCTTCAGGTTTTCCATACCAAACCTCTTAAACAGTTCCATTGTGTATTTGGTCTGGTTGATGAAGCATCCATCCTCTAGCTGTTGTACCTGCAAGCCAAGGAAGTACTTTAGTTCACCAACCAAACTCATCTCAAATTCAGCAGACATCATTTTAGAGAATTCAACACATAGTTCATGCTTAGTTGATCCAAACACAATGTCATCTACATATACCTGAACTATGAGGAGATCTTTATGTGTACCCTTGGTAAATAAAGTTTGATCTACTTTACCTCTTTTGTAGCCCTTGCTGATCAGAAATTCAGTCAATCTTTCATACCATGCTCTTGAAGCCTGCTTTAGACCATACAAGACTTTGTTTAACCTGAAAACTTGGTCAGGTTGAGGAGAAAATTGAAATCCAGGGGGTTGTTCAACAAAAACCTCTTCTTTAATGACTCCATTTAAAAAGGCACTTTTAACATCCATTTGTTGGAGTTTTATGTTCTTTGAACATGCAAAAGCAAGCAACAGTCTTATAGCTTCCATCCTAGCAAAAGGTGCATAGGATTCATCAAAATCTACACCAAATTCCTGACAGTAGTCCTTGGCTACTAATCTGACCTTATTCCTAGAAATGATTCCATCTTCATTCATTTTATTTTTGAACACCCACTTAGTTCCTATGATATTGGCATTGTCTGGTCTTGGAACAAGTTCCCAGACATTATTTCTTTCGAACTGGCCTAATTCCTCACTCATGGCATTGACCCAAGCTTGATCAGCCAAGGCCTCTTCTATTGATTTGGGTTCAATTTGTGAGACTAAAGTAATTAAGTCTTCATTATTCACATTCCTAAAATGAGACCTAGTCCGAAGAGGATCTTCATGATTGCCTATGACATTATCTATCGGATGATCTTTAAGAAATCTAACATTTATTGAAGACTCACCTGCTTCTCTTGGCTCTTCCTGGTTGGGAGGATTTGCTGTTCCACTTGGCTGAGTGTTCTCTTCTTCTTGGTCTTCTAGGAATTCCCCATCATGATTGGAATCCCTGTCAAAATTTTCATTGTTAGAAACACCTTTCTTTTCACTAAAAATAATGTGTGGAGACTCTTCAACCTTTTTGTCTGTTATGTTAAAGACCCTATATGCCCTAGACACTTCTGAATATCCCAAAAATATTCCAGGGGAGCTTTTAGCTTCAAACTTGTCTAGATCTTTCTTGTCATTGTTGTGAATAAAACATTTTGCTCCAAAAATTCTGAAATGAAACAAGTTTGGTTTCTTACCTTTTAGAAGCTCATAGGGTGTTTTCTTGTGAATGGGTCTTACCATGGCCCTGTTGATTATGTAAGTTGCTGTATTGGCCGCCTCTGCCCAAAACCTCCTTGGTAATTGACTTCCAATTAGCATGGTTCGGGCCATCTCCACCACAGTTCTATTTCTTCTCTCCACAATTCCATTCTGTTCAGGTGTCCTGGGAGAAGAAAATCTGTGTGTTAGTCCCTCTCTTTCACAAAGATCAGAAAACATGGAGTTTTCAAACTCACCTCCATGGTCAGATTGAATAGAACAGATCTTGTGTTTTCCTTCCTGTTTGACCTTATTGAAAAACAGATTAAACTTTTGAAATGCATCACTTTTATTTGCTAAGAAAAAGATCCATGAATATCTAGAGAAGTCATCTATGATGACATAGCCAAACCTGTTCCCATTAAGACTCTTAGTTCTAGTAGGACCGAAGAGGTCCATATGGAGGAGTTCCATTGGTCTAAAGGACAATGGCTCAGATCTTAATTTGAAAGAATTCCTGGTCTGTTTGCCTAGAGCACATGTATCACATGATTTTGAAATAGAATTGAATTTTATTCTAGGCATGCCTCTCACTAAATCATGCTTGACCAATTTATTTAAAGTAGTAAAGCTAGCATGACCTAGACGTCTATGTCATTCAAAAGCATCATTTTCAGAATTGGCAGATAAACACATATTAGATTCAGATTCCTCATCTAGGTCAACCATGTAGACATTATTAATCCTGTTGGCTACAAATTTAACCACATAAGAATTTATTTCAAAGATTTTACATGAGTTATCATCAAACACAACCCTGTGACCCTTGTCACATAACTGACTAATGCTAATCAGGTTGTGTTGAAGACCTTCCACAAGTAGAACTTTTTCAATGGAGTTTGTGGAAGACTTACCTACTGTACCAACTCCAAAAATCTTACCTTTGTTCTTTCCTCCAAACTTGACCAAACCCCCTACCTTCATCTCTATCTTGCTGAACTTGGATCGGTCTCCTGTCATGTGCCTAGAGCAGCCACTGTCGAGATACCACTTGTTGTCTTCAGCTGCCAGGCCGACCTACACAAATAACATCAAGCAGTGTGATTTGGAACCCAAGATGAGTTGGGTCCAAGGACATTATTCAAATCTCTAATCAAGTGTTTAGGAATCCAAATTTGCTTCAGCATGGATTTCCCTGGCACCTTTACTTCTGGTTTATTGAAATTAAGTCCAGCTGGTCTAGAGAAGTAGGTTCTATTCCATTCATTAGGCTTGCCACTCCTAGGATATCTCCTGTAAGTTTGTTGATCAACAGATTTTTGAAGATGATGATCATTTCTCCAGTAGGTCCTCTTTGGACCCATCTGATTGTAGTAATTCCAGCTTTTCTTCTGATCCACTTGCTTGGTCCATTTACCATTTATGTTCTGATTGGTAGGCTTAGTGAAATTCTTCACAGAATTCATTCCCATTTTAAATGGTTGACCAGCGCTGTTTTTAGAACTTTCCTTCTGACCTTGAGTTCCCTTACTGCTGTTTGAGCCGGATGGTGTGTCCAGCTTTTCTTTTCCCTTCTCTGGGCAGAAGGTAATGGTTTTGAATTGTAAGGGTCTTTTGTTAGTTGGGTCATAGCCTATACCCTCCTTATTAAAGTTAACCCTAGCCCCCAGTATAGCATCCAGACTAGATTTTCCTTGGACAAAGTTTTCCAAAACTTTCTGTTTGTCTTCCAGCTCCTTTTGAAGGGACTCAGAATTTTTTAGAAGTTCACCATTGACTTTCTTAACAGCTTCATATTTTTCTGAGTTCACTCTACTTTCATTCAAGCTTTCTTCAATTCTTATTTTGAGTTCATTGAGCTGATTTTGACTTTCTTGGTTTTCTCCCTTGAGCTTATCATTTTCTCTTCTAAGTGAGGTCATTTCTTCTAGTTGCTCTTTTAGTTTCTGATTTTCCTCACAGACCTGGGTTTGTTCTTCAACATTAGTATTAAATTTTTTTTTCAGAATCCTATACTCTTTACTAAGAGAATTGAATTTATCTAATAACTCAGCATAAGCATCTTCCCAGTCATCAATCGTAAAATTTTCAAAAACATTGGTTACCTCCTCTTCACTGTTTGCCATAAGGCAAATTCCTTCTTCATGCTCCTCTGAGGAAGTATCTTCAGGATCTTCTTCCTCCTCGCTCCATGTGCAGACCATCGCCTGTGGCTTCTTCTTCTTCTGCACTTTTGTGTTCTTCTTCTGGAAGTAGGGACCCTTCTTCTGAAGATCTGGGCATTCGCCTTTCATGTGTCCCTGTTTGTTACAATGATAACAAGTCAGTCTCTTAGGATTTCTATCCCTATGATTGGTAGATAAAACATTCTTGTTAAAGGAGTATGGCTTTTTCCTCCTAAAGGTCTTCCCCTTTCTCCTTAAAAATTTACTGAACTGACGAGTGAGCATTGCCTGCTCCTTCTGGTCGAGATCTGAGAAGCCATCAGACTCACCGCTATTGCTGCTGCTACTACTACTGCTACTCTTGTTGCGGGATGCCTTGAGAGCTACATTCTTAGCCTTCCTATCACTTCTTTCACCACCTCCTTTGAAATTCATCTCATAGGTCATGAGGGATCCTATGAGTTCATTCACTGTCAAGGTCGTCAGATCTTTTGACTCTTCAATCATGATGGCCTTAGTGTGCCATGCTGGGGATAAGGATCTAAGAATTTTCCTGACTATGTCTGCCTCAGCTAGATCCTTCCCTAGCCCTTAAGTGTGTTTGTGATCAAGGACAACCTGGTGAAGAGGCGAAATCTCGCGCTGGTTCCTGAGCGGGCTGGTAATCACCAAGTTAATGAACTGCAAGACAGGGAAACGGGTCAGAGGGCCCAGGGGGATTCCCTGGGGCAAAGCCCTCCGACGCTCAAGTCAGTAGAGCAATGGTGGGAGTAGCGATAGGGAGGAGAAGGTGAAGGCGCGAGATCCCTCTCCACCAATGGGGTGAAGTGATCCTTGCTCAGGAATTGGGGGTGGATCAATGCCCTTTTGGACTTACCTTTCGCCGGAGGGTTTCCCAGGTTTAAATAGTGCGCCGCCCTCTGGAGTCCTGCAAGTTGAGAGGTCTCCGGTGGAGGTTACGTCCTCGTCGTGGGCTTTTATGGCCTCATTGTGGGGGCGTTATCCTCGCGGGGAAGCCGGATCTCCTGGACTTCTTAGCGTCCGACCCGCTGTGGACTCTAACGGCTGCAGTGATGAACATTTTATCAGTCGTACCGAGCTTAGGGGGGCCGACCCTATCGGGCGATAGGCCTAGCTCGGTGAGGAGATGGGTCGGACATACCGGCTAGCGCTTCCCCCCTTCGTGCGGAGGGAAAGCTCGTGCGCGGGTCTTCCTGTGACCTGATCGAGGCTCGGGCTCTCCGAGCCTTGGGGCCGCCTAGGAGAGTTGTTTCCTCGAGGATTATTTTATTGGGCTTTTTCGAGTGGGCCCTGTGGGCTTTCACTTGGACGAGCTTGCCTCGTTGGGCCTTGTTGGGCCTAGTTGGGTCTACTCTTTGAGTGGGCTGCAGGAATCCCCCTCTCCACTTGTCCCCCTCCTACTCCTGAGCCAAGGAGGTTCGGTTGAGTAGTTTTTCAAGGCTTTGGACCGGCGTGGCTCGGGTGGGTGGAATCCTGTTGGCGTTATGAAGCCACGTGTAGTGGTCACCTGTAGTAATAATGATCCTGACGGATTTGAAATGAAGGGCCCCCCTTTTTCTCGGAGGTTGAAACGGCGCGCCGCCTCCCGCGAGGGTTTATAGGCGTAGGGCGCTGCTTGTTCCTCCCAGTCTTTTTAGGGTTTTTGGCCTTTCCTCCATTTCTTTGCTTCTGGGGCTCCTTGATGCGCCGTGAAGATACAGCGGGGGAGCAAGCTTTTGCGGTGGCATTTGAGGAGCTGGCGCGTATAACAGCGGAGGCGATCCGACAGCTTCCTTCTCCCTGGAGTCTTCGAGCTCTAGTGAAGGTTCTTTCTCCAGCTCGATGGTGGATCTGCGCTCGGAAATCGAGCAGGTGAGGCGGGAGCCCGCCCCCAATCGCAGCGAGTTGGGGGAGGCTAATGTGAAGAAACTGGAGCATCGGTTTCGCCTGCCTCTTCGATATAGCTTTGTAGCTGCTGCCCCATACGAGACGAGCTTGGATAGCCGCACGAGCCATGTTTGTACTTTTCTCATGGAGTGGAAGAGCGGATTCTGCCTCCCCTTCGAGCCTTTCATCTTGAAGCTTATCAATTTTTTCGTGTTGGCGCCTGTTCAGCTGGTGGCCAACTCGTATCTCCTGCTCACTGCCTTTCGGATCCTCTACCGCCTGCAGGGGGTTCCCCCGTCACTGGATCTTTTTCATTATTTCTTCGAGCTAAAGGCACATCCGTCGGCGGGGAAAGGCTTCTATTTTATTCAGGCGCACAGGAATCGGAGCTGTATCCCGCTGGCGGCGAAGGATTCTTCACACAAAGAGTGGAAGAGGCAATTTTTCTGGGTGAAGGAGGAAGCAGTGGATGAGTCTTGGAGGTGCCAGGTTATGCCCAACTTCCATCCGAATCTTCCCCCGCGACAGGAGGAGTTCCCCGCCGACGTGGAAGAGTACGCCGCTCGCTTGTTGACAAATCGCCGGTCGACTGAGGAGCTGGTGAGGCTGGAGAACGTGGAGCGGTATCTGCTTACACAGCTCAAGCCATCAGGTACCATTCTTCGGATTCTTCTGCGGGGTCGGAGGGTCGCCTTTTCGCTTCCTAACCGAACCTTCTTCTTCATTGCAGACATCCGGCGGGAGCCCTTGGAAGAGGTCACCGAGGTCGTCGATCTTGGGGATGACTCGGCGGCCGATGAGCCTGTCGCTCCCGCGGGTCGTTCCCAAGCCCGGGATAAGGGCAAGGGGGCGGCCTCCGAGGGATCTTCGTGGCCAAGCGGGGCGAAGCGCAAGGATCCCCTGGAGGGAAAATTGCGGGAAGCCGCGAAGGCCAAGAAATGGGCCAAGAAGGCCGGCCATCCTACCGCTGCCAGGGGCGATTCTGGCTCGGCGGCGCTCCCCTCTCGGGGGCAAGGTGGGGCAGACCCTTCCGGGCCAGCTCCCCCACCTACCAGGCGAGAGGGGGCGGAAGAGACCAAGGGCCCCTCAGAGGGCGGAGATGGGTCGGTTCTCCCCTCCCCGGGGACGGAGGGGACCGGTGCTGAAGTAGCCGGCGTCGAGACCGGGAGACCGGTCGAGGTCGGCGCTGTCTCGGGTGGCGAGGCGCGGGCCGAGACAGATAGGGATGGGGGTTCTCCCGCGAGGGCGTCACAGCCCCAAGTGCTCGAAGTTCCCGGTGCGGTCGATCCCGTGGCGTCGGTCGAGGTTGGGGGTTCGCCCGGGGAGGCGTCGCAACCCCAACCGACCGCGGCGCGCGAGGCGATCGGCCCCGTCGCTCGGGCCGAACCTTCTGGCTGGGCGTCCGGTGGGGAGCGGATCTCCATGCCGGAGGCTTTGGAAAGGCTCAGCGTTTCGGGCGACCTGTACCGGGTTTGCTGAGAGGTTACTGCAAAGACGAGGGGGGGAGACAAGCGCCACTCCCCCTCCGGCATCCTCGACGTCCTCATGGAGGGCGGCCTAGTCATGGCTCGGTCAGCGGCCTTGATGGCGGAGACGTACACTCGGACGGAGGCGGAGCGATCGAATCTCGCCTGGGCCCTCGGGGGGTGTGAGAGGAAACTGGCCCGCCTCAGCGAGGAGCATGAGGGGCTCCGATGGGAGTTCTCCGCGATCAGGGACTTGGCATGGGCGAGCTGGCTAGAAACCGAGGCGCTGACTGAGCAGTTGGCTAAGGCCCGGGAGTCACTCGAGAGGAAGGGCAAACTCTTGGAAGAGGAGCGTCTACGTCACCTTGAGCTGGATGATCACTGGGAGCTCGAACGTGCCGAGCTACTAGACCGGGCGGAGGTAGTGGAGCGCCTTCGTTCCGTGGCCGAGGCGGACTGAGTCTGGGCGGAGAGGCGGTCGAGCGAGGCCGAGCGAGGGATGGTCCCGGTAGAGGAAAGCCTGGCGGGAGCAGAGGAGCGTGCGGCCGAGGCGGAGCGGGCTCGGGTCGAGCTTGTTGGAAGGACGGAGCAGATCGAGGCGGAGGTGATCGAGCGGTATAGAAGCTCGGACGCTTACTCAGCCGACCTGGAGAGAGCTGCCCTACCATACTATGAGGTAGCGCTTCGCCGGGGCGCCCGAAAGGGGTTTAAGCAGGGTTATCGTCGGGCGGTGGACTACGCCTTCGATCAAGACCCCGGGATTGAGTTCCCTTTGGGCCAGAGCTATGACTCGGATGAGTCGATTTCTAGCTCCTCTGCGTCGAGCGGGAAAGATCCTGAGGAGTCTCCTCCGGCGGGGTCACCAACTCCGGACGTCTCGGGAGGGCTCGCGACCGAGACAGTTCTCGCACAGGCGAGGTCAGTGCCCGGGTCGGCCGTCACCGAGGGTGCCGGGGGTGACGCGCCTACTTCCGCCGCTCCCGAGCTTCAAAGTGGGCCCGAGGCCTGATGTATTTTGCCTTATTTTGCCCCTTTCTCCTGTTTGTCTCTCTTTCCTCCTTTAGAGAGTTTCCTCTTTATGCGATAATGAATGACTTACTTGTTTGATCGCCATCCTTGCCGTGATTTGGCTGGCGTATCTGAAGTAGTTGAAAAGTGTCGATATGTCCTGCGTGGTTTTCGCATGCTGATTTGGTAGGCTTCTGACGGGGCATCTTTCCGTTCCCTCACGCTTTGAATGCCAGGCCGCTTCGTGACTCCCGCTAGGGCGGGAAACGAGGAGTTGGAGGTGACCATTCAGGGGAGAAATCCTTTGGCGTGTTTTTGAGGGGGGAGTCATTTAAGGCGCGTAGCCTCCCTTGGCCTATAAGAAGGACCGAAGGGCGCCCCTTCCTCTTTACCGCTTGGGATTTTCTCTAACAGTCTTTCCTCACTCCTTCTTCTTCAATCTACGTTGTGCCGTTGCCTTCAGAGCATGGAGGATCCCTCGGAGGGCGACGCCGCCGACGACGGGGAGCAGAGAGCTCTTGCCATCCCAGCTTGTCGGACGGGTCCCACGGTCACCGCGCGGGTTTGAGACGGGTCCATCGGTCGTCTTGCGGATCTGGGGAGGGCTTCGACGTGCGAGGGCACGGCTCTTGCCCCTTCTCAGTCCTGGCGTGGCTTTCGGGCGGGCACCGAGGTGGAGGACGGATGGGGGTATCAGGGATGCCTGCCGCCACTCCCCCTCTGCATGGGGGGGAGGCGCATCAAGTTCCCTCCTCACCGAAGCCTTCCTCCGTCTGCAACCTCTTTCTCCCTCTTCTGCTCTTCATTTCTTTTACTCTTCGGAGGCTGCTTGCTCTCTATTCCCTTCCACGGAGTTGGTAGGTTGGGAAAGAGGGGGTCTTCACGGCGCTCCTTCTCCCTGGCCTCTATCAACTTGGAAGGTAGCCTTCCCGAACTTTAGAAGGTGGTTATCTTTCTCTGCAGTCCCTCTGTCACCTTTGTCAGGGGTCATCTGAGCCAACTGGATCGGCCCCCTCTTGTCCGAGCCAGTTTCTACGCGAGGCAGAGTCAGTGGCTGGACGCGAGGAGATCGAGATCGAGTCAACCGAGCGATGATCCCTTGCAGCGGTGTTAGATGGATTTTCTTGCTTTTTGTCATGCAATGTACTGGCCTTCGCCTTTCTGATGTATCAATAGTTTTAAATGAAAAGGAATTTATTTCGTCCTTCTTGTTGTACAATTTCAAAAATAGATTTTGCGTAGTGCGGCTGCGTTCCATGTCCGAGGAATGGGATCCCCTTCCATTGTTGCTAACCTGTACGCACCTTTCCCGAGCGTCTCGACCACTCGGTAGGGGCCTTCCCAGTTAGGGGACAGCTTACCCGCCGCCTCTAGTGGTCGAGAGACTTCGGCTTTTCTGAGGACGAAGTCTCCCGGTTGGAAGTGTCTGCTTCGGACTCTGCCGTTGTAGTATCGAGTGAGGCGTCGCTGGTATTCCGTCGCTCGGATGCTGGCAAAATCCCGGAGTTCATCGGCTAGGTCGAGGTTCTCGAGTAACTTTTGGTTGTTTTCCTCGAGCGAGTAGCAGATGACTCGGAGAGACGGGTTGGCGATCTCTAATGGAATGACGGCCTCAGTGCCGTACCCCAACTGAAAAGGACTTTCACCGGTTGCCGTCCTGGGAGTCGTTCGATGCGACCACAATACACTAGGCAATTCCTCGAGCCAACTACCCTTGGCTTTGTCGAGTCTGGTCTTTATGCCTTTCAAGATAGTCTTATTGGCATTTTCGACCAGCCTGTTGGCCTGAGGGTGGGCGACCGAAGTGAAGTGGTTGCGGATGTTTAGGTCGGCGCATCTGTCTCGAAATATCGAGAATCGAATTACCGACCGTTATCGCTCACTATCACTCGGGGGATGCCGAAGCGACAAATGATCGATTTCCATACGAAACTCCAGACGACTGTCTCGGTGATCCTTGCAGTGGCTTCGGCCTCGATCCATTTAATGAAGTAGTCGATGGCGACGATGATGAACTTTTTCTGCGACTGAGCCGTGGGGAATGGTCCGAGAATGTCGATCCCCCATCGAGCGAAGGGATAAGGCTCGGCGAGGGTGACGAGTTCTGTAGCCGGCTGATGGACTAAGTGGTCAAACCGCTGGCATCGATCGCACTGTTGAGCATAGGCCGAGCAGTCGCGCTGCAGGGTGGGCCACCAGTACCCCTGTCGTAAAAGGATCCTGGCCAGTGACCTTGCCTCTGAGTGCACTCCGCACAGGCCTTCATGAACCTCTTGGATGGCTCGGCTGGCTTCATCGGGACCGAGGCACTTCAGGAGAGGGCCGGCGAAAGACCTTCGGTAGAGTGTGTCGTCCAGGATGACGAAGCGCCGGGCTTGGTACTTCATTCGGCGTGCTTCCCGAGGGTCAGAGGGCTCTTGGGAGTCT
This sequence comes from Amorphophallus konjac, assembly GCA_022559845.1. Lineage (NCBI taxonomy): Eukaryota > Viridiplantae > Streptophyta > Magnoliopsida > Alismatales > Araceae > Amorphophallus > Amorphophallus konjac. The sequence continues at coordinate 36,221 of JAHNEJ010001899.1, read as the reverse complement.
CAAAGCCAAGACAGGTAGGGGGTGCGCCAGTCGCTCGGGACGGCCGAGTCAACAGCGAGGAGCTCCGAGTCAATGCTCGGGCGTTCTAGCTCTTCGAGGAGGACCGATCGGGTACCTTCTGGGTCTAGGGAGGAGGCCAATCGAGAGAGGGCGTCCGCTCGGGAGTTTTCTTCCCGGGCTATTCGGACTACCTCGAATCCCTCGAATTGTTGGGCCAGGCTCCTGACCAGCTGGAGGTATTTGATCATGGGTGCCTCTCGAGCTTCGTACTCGCCGTTGACCTGGCTTGCGACCAGCTGAGAGTCGGTGTGGATCCTGACTCACTCAGCCCCCAACCGCCGGGCCATGCGCGCTCCCGATATAAGGGCCTCGTACTCGGAAGCGTTGTTGGACGCCTGAAAGTTGAATTTCAAGGCGTACTGCAGCTCCACTCCTTCGGGGGATCTTAGGAGGATCCCAGCACCACTACCGACTGAGTTGGAAGATCCGTCGACGTACAGTTCCCAGGTTGGCCCGGGCATGGTCAGTAGTCTTTCTTCGGTCGGGATGGTGCTTTCGGCGATGAAGTCGGCGAGCGCTTGACCTTTTATAGCTGAGCGCGGGTGATACGAGATGTCGTAGGCCCCAAGCATAATGGCCCATTTGACGAGTCGCCCCGAGGCCTCGGGGTGGGCCAAAGTCTTCTTCAACAGCTCACCGATTAGCATGGTGATGGGGTGCCCCTGGAAGTAGGGTCGGAGGCGTTTCGCGGAGGTAACCAGCGCTAGCACGAGCTTCTCGGTTGCGGGGTACCTCCTCTCGACCTCATTAAGCACCTTGCTGGTGTAGTAGACTGGTCTTTCGATTCCCGAGTCATTTCTGACAAGGACCGAGCTGACCGTTGATGATGTCGCCGAGAGATAGAGTAGCAAGGCTTCACCCGGCACGGGCTTGGAGAGCACCGGGGGTGAAGCCAGGAACTCCTTGAGCTCAGCGAACGCTTTCTAGCATTCCTCATCCCATGCGAACGTAGCAGATGCCAACTTGGGCCCCCTCAACAGTTTAAAAAAGGGCAAGCATCGTTCGGCCGCACGGGACAAGAAACGGCTGAGAGCGGCGACACGCCCTGTCAGACGCTGGACGTCCTTAATGCAGGCGTGCGGGCGCATGTCCAGGATGGCCTGGACCTTGTCGGGGTTAGCTTCGATCCTACGCTGAGTGACTAGGAAACCCAGGAACTTCCTGGATCTTACTCCGAAGGCGCACTTGGCAGGATTGAGCTTCATGTTGTACTTCAGGAGGACGCCGAAGGTTTCGGCGAGGTCGGTGAAGTGGTCCTGGGCCTTGGGGGTCTTGACGAGCATGTCGTCAATGTAGGCCTCGACGTTCCGACCTAGCTGCTCCTCGAACATGTGATTGACCAGTCTTTGGTATGTGGCTCCGGCGTTCTTCAACCCGAAAGGCATCCGGGTATAGCAGTACACGCCGTAGTCGGTGATGAAGGTGGTCTTCTCGACGTCTTCAGAATTCATTCTGATCTGATGGTAACCCAAATAGGCGTCCAGGAAGCTGAGCATCTCGTTGCCCGATGTCGAGTCGACCAGTTGGTCGATGCTGGGCAAGGGATAGCAGTCCTTAGGGGTCGCCTTATTCAAGTCGGTGAAGTCCACGCACATCCGCCACTCGCCGGAAGCCTTTGGTACCAGGACGACATTGGCTAGCCACGTCGGGTACAGGACCGGTCTAAAAAGACCAGTCTCTTGCCCCTTGGTGACCTGCGCCTTGATAATCGTCTGTTTCTCTGGTGCGTGCTTCCTTCGGCGCTGCTGTGCGGGCTTCATGGTGGGGTTGAGGTTGAGTCGGTGCAGCACGGTCTCCCCTGGTATCGCAGGGAGCTGATCGTCGGACCAAGCGAAGACTCGGATGTACTCAGAAAGAAATTTCTTATATTGCTGCTGTTCCTCGGGTGGTAGGTCGGCCCCGATCCTTACTCCTAGGGTCGGGTCGTTGTTTAAGAAAATTGTCAGCAACTCGCCACCTAGCTCAGTAGCTACGAATTTTTCCTCGACTTCCCGGGGGCCCTTATCATTCCCGTCCGGCCTCGTGGCCTCCACCGAGATATTATAGCACCTTCGAGCCGTGGCCTGGTTACCTCGGATTTCCCCAACCCCGTTTTTGGTGGGGAACTACATTTTTTGGTGATAGGTAGATGGTACTGCCTTGATCCGGCTGAGGATTCCCCGGCCGAAGATGGCGTTGTACGCTATCATCCCTTTGATCACCATGAAGTCTACCATGACCGTAACGGTTTTGGGTGGGGTGCCGAGGGTAACCGGCAGGCTTAGGGCTCCTTCGGGGAGAGTGGCCAGGCCGTTGAACCCACAGAGGGGCGTTCGGATCGGGCGGAGTTTGGATGGATCCTCCCCCATTTTGAGGAAACAGTCATAAGACAATACATCAGGGGCACTTCCATTGTCCACAAGAATCCGATCTACGTTACAATGGTTTATAGTGGCCGAGATTACGAGGGCGTCATCGTGCGGGGTGCTCAGCCCCTCCAGGTCTTGATCGGAGAAGACTATGACCTGGGGCGGGGCCTTGGGTGGCTCTGGGGCTCGGCTCGCCCGCTCGGAATGACGCTTCCTTCCACGGCTGTTGTCACCTTCTGATGCTATTCCTCCAGAGATGACGTTGATGTGGACCCCTCGGGGGGCGTTGTCGATCTCCTCTGCGGCGCCTTGATCTTCTCTGCGCTCGGCAGTGAACCGAGCCAGGTGCCCCAGGCGGATGAGGCGCTCGATTTCATCTTGGAGCTGGTGGCAGTCACCGGTGTGATGCCCATGATCACCGTGGAATAGACAATGTCTGTCTCGCTTGCGGTTCTTCGACCTCATCGGCTCGGGCCGACGGAGAAGTCCCGAGTCTTTGACGTCTTCATAGATTTCATAGACCGGGGCGGTTAACGGGGTGTACCGCTCGTACTTCCGCTTGCGTTCTCCATCTCGGTCTCGCTTCTTTCCCGAGCTAGGATTTGGCTCGGGGCCCCACTTCTTGTCCCCCTCCCGACCCGAGCCGGTTGCGTCTCGGCAGGCGCTGAGTACTTCTTCGCACTCGGCATGGCGCAGAGCCAGAGTCACTAGCTCGGCAAGGGTCGAGGGAGGGTGGAGGATAAGTTCATGGCAGAGGTTCTCGTCCCGGGTACCCCCGGTCAGTGCGGTTGTGGCCGAGGCCACGTCCAGGCGGGGGATTCAGAGGGCTTCCGATTTAAATCGGTGGACGTAAGCCTGGAGCCTTTCCCCTCGCGCCTGTTTGAGGGCCAAGAGCCCCGCCACCGACCTTGGGGGGGCACTTCCGGTGAAGCTCTCCTTAAAGACTCGCCCGAATTGCCTGAAGTCTCGGATGGATCCGGGGGCGAAGGCCCGGAACCACGCTTGAGCGCCCTGGACCAGAGTGGTCGCGAAGGCTCGGCACTTGACGGGGTCCGACGCTCCGTGTAGAGTCATCAGGGCGTCGAAGCTATCATAATGGTCGGCCGGGTCGCCTTGGCCGTCGTAAAGCTTGAAGGTTGGTATGGGGGTTCTGGGAGATACCTCTGCCTTCAAGATGTACTCGGATAACGGGGATTTCTTCTCGTCTTCCGGGGAAGAGGCCTTCTGCAGGGCGCGAAGGGTGCGCTCCTGCTCAGCGAAGCGCCTTTCGAAATCTCGCAACCGGAGGGATAACTCCTGTTGCTGTCGTGCCGTGAGGCTGGGGGGAGCGTCTTGGCTATCCACGGGAACGTCGGCTTCTGGGTCTGGCCGTTGCGTCCCCCGCCTTCCTTTCCTCGGCGCGGAGGAGGCCTCTTGCTCCGGAGGCGGAGCTTGTGAGGGTCCTCCGACGTTGTGTGCTGGGACAAACTCCTGCGGGGGGGGCTCCCTGACGGGGTACGGGACCTTGCATCCCTGGCCGCCTGGGTCTTCATGAGTACCACGAGGACATCCAGTTTGGCGTTGAGGGCCTGGAAGGCTTCGGCGCCACCGTAGGGGGGTAGCCCCGCCGCCGCGGGGGGGGGGGGGGGGGGGGTGGTCCGTTGGCGGGGATGCTGGCGTTGGAGGGAGGGTTCTGTGAGGCCCTGGAAGGGCCATCCCCTGCTGCTACCATGGCCTTACCCTTTTCGCCGGCGGACCTCCTCCCTGATCTCCTTCTCACCATGTTGGCACTTCGTGCGTTTCCCACAGACGGTGCCAGATGAAGAGGTGAAATCTCGCGCTGGTTCCTGAGCGGGCTGGTAATCACCAAGTTAATGAACTGCAAGACAGGGAAACGGGTCAGAGGGCCCAGGGGGATTCCCTGGGGCAAAACCCTCCGACGCTCAAGTCAGTAGAGCAATGGTGGGAGCAGCGATAGGGAGGAGAAGGTGAAGGCGCGAGATCCCTCTCCACCAATGGGGTGAAGTGATCCTTGCTCAGGAATTGGGGGTGGATCAATGCCCTTTTGGACTTACCTTTCGTCGGAGGGTATCCCAGGTTTAAATAGTGCGCCGCCCTCTGGAGTACTGCAAGCTGAGAGGTCTCCGGTGGAGGTTACATCCTCGTCGTGGGCTTTTATGGCCTCATCGTGGGGGCTTTATTCTCGCGGGGAAGCCGGAGCTCCTGGACTTCTTAACGTCCGGCCCGTTGTGGACTCTAACGGCTGCAGTGATGAACATTTTATCGGTCGTACCAAGCTTAGGGGGGCCGGCCCTATCGGGCGATAGGCCTAGCTCGGTGAGGAGATGGGTCGGACAGACCGGCTAGCGCTTCCCCCCTTCATGCGGAGGGAAAGCTCGTGCGCGAGTCTTCTTGTGACCTGACCGAGGCTCGGGCTCTCCGAGCCTTGGGGCCGCCTAGGAGAGTTGTTTTCTCGAGCATTGTTTTATTGGGCTTTTCCGAGTGGGACCTGTGGGCTTTCACTTGGACGAGCTTGCCTCGTTGGGCCTTGTTGGGCCTAGTTGGGTCTGCACTTTGAGTGGGCTACAGGAATCCCCCTCTCCACCTGGCATACATTTCAGTAATATTCTCCTCTGCATTCATCCTAAACAGTTCATACTTAGAGGTGTTGAGGTTTACCTTCGAGGCTTTCACTTGAGCTGTACCTTCGTAGATTAATTGCAGCTCATCCCACATTCGCTTGACAGTCCTGTAGGTAGATATACGGGCATATTCCTCTGGGTGAACAGCACACTGGATGATGTTCAGCGCCGTCCAGTTGAGTGAAGATAGCTTAACATGGTCATCTGTCCACGCGTCCTCGTTCGGTGGCAGATCATACGGGCCAACAGTGATTACCCTCCATAGCTTGTGGCTCTGTGCTCTGATAAACACTTCCATCCTGTTCTTCCAAAAGAGATAATTATTACCATCAAAAAATGGAGGGCGGCTAATGGATTGACCTTCAGCCATGAAGCTTCTAGGACCATTAGCATTTCCCTGACCTTTCGTCCACATCATGCAAACCTGCTCTGATACCAAATGTTAGCGCAACGAAGAGTGATATAGAAGGGGGGGATGAATAGATCACTCCCGATTTGAACAACTGCAGCGAAAAATCACTACTTCGAAATACAGCACTTCAGAAATAGCTAAACAATATAGCTAACGCAGTAAGAAACTAAGACAGAATAATAAGGTGCAATTGGAAGAGGCCGTCCACACACAAACACAAGGCCAAACAGAAGGAGAGCACAAACGATAATAGCAAACCACAAAGGAGACAAGAGATTTTAAGGTGGTTCGATTGTAGTGCACAATCTACATCCACCCCTCACTCTAACTAGAGTGAGGATTCCACTAGCCACTGCTAGAAAATTGCAGACTCAGTCTGCGAACAAAATGCTACCACACAGCTTGAACAACCAAGGGAAACAAATCCCTCAACCAAACTCTGCTACCCACAGAGCTCGACACCTGGACCTGCTACTAGCAAGACCAGAACCAGAGATGGCTTTCCCTTCCTCCAACCCGGAGGGAACCTGTTAATGACTACCCATCACTGGCAAAACCAGAGATCACAGATCTCTCTTCCTCTACAGCCTAGAGGGGAACCGGAGTAACTCTCCCTTCCTCCAAGCACCAGAGGGTAACAACTCGAAATCAAAGATATGAAGAAATGAAAGGAAAAATAGAAATGTAAACAAGACCAACGATGAACACAAATCGTTTCAGAAAAACCAAAATCAAATGTAGCTTCCGAAGAAGCAAATTGGACTCTTCTCTCTCACTCAGACTTTTCTCTCACAACAATACACTCAAATCTTTTCTCTCTGTCTTCTTTCTGGAACGTGGAGGCTCTCTCTCTTTTCTTCTTCTGCTCAGGGATTCTGCTCTTCAGCTTTTTCTCCAGTTCAGTCCATCTAATCACAGAAGGCACCTTTTATATGGCATTCGACCTGACTTTCAGGCCTTCACACGAGTGGGTCTCGTTCCCTCCCTTTCCAGAGCATTCTCGGATCATGTGCCAGGCATCATCCTCGGTTCACGTGCCCAATCATTGACCTGAATCATCTGCAGGCAGAGACAAGGAAATGTGATTAGTTAGTTCAGTCAGATATCAACGAATCTATATACTTTAGAACAGTAAATGAGTAAGTGTGTACACTGAGAGAGTGTATAGACTTGTGAGTCTTCAAGCGACCTCAGTGTATAGACTAGCTGAATAATGCATTATCATAACATAGGAAATGTGTGGACTTCTGTGAAGTGTATGAAGCCCTCGAGTGTATAGACTTAGGGATGTCAATTAGGCAAGTGTGTCAAGTGTGAGAGTGTATAGAGTTGAAGTTCATCATGCGAGCTCAATGTATGGACTTGCAGTAAAGTGCATTAACGTAACAAAGGGGAATGTTAGACATCTGTGAAGTGTATGAAGGAATAGAGTGTATAGACTTGCAAACAAGGGACTGTACAGACTTGATTAGAGAGTGCATGTGAAAGGTAGTGTACAGACTTGAGATGAACAAAGCATGAACGAGTCTATCAAATGTATAGACTAGAAACATTTGAACATATGAACAATGTATACACTTGGCCTTTGAGGAATGGTGTATAGACTCTGAACGTGAAGGCAGGCTGTATAGACTTGGAGACTATTGAAGCACTGTATAGACTTGGTAAACCTGAACCAATGCACATACTTGGAATGCCTGAGGACCAGTGTACAGACTTGGAATCAATGAAGACGTTGGCTGTACAGACTTGCATGAACGATGTATACACTTTGCCAATGTGTAGACTTAGGGTGTAGCTAAAGAAGGAACGTAGGAATAGGTTGGAACGTATAGACTTACGTTCGATCAGCAATGTACAGACTTCAACTAGGGAAGCTACAGTTCTATGTCTAGACTTAATGATGCAAGCCTTGTATAGACATTGGAACGCTTGAAGCGATGTACAGACTTGGTGAGCGCCAAGCAGTGTACAGACTTTGATGAACGCCGCTCGCTGTACAGACTTCGAATCAAGGCATGAATAGTGAAACAATGTCTAGACTTGGATGCCCAAGCCAATGTATGGACTTGTACAGTGCAGCGCAGTGTATGGACTTGTACTGTGCAGCGTAGTGTACAAACTTTGAAGTGCGACCTGGCAGGATGTGTAGACTTAGAACGCAACCACGGATATCTAGACTTGTTATGAAGCAATGCACAGGCTATACATACTTGAGGTAATGCTTGCAGAAAGTGATGTATGGACTTGGTTTGTGACTAGAGGCTGTAAAGACTTGGGGTTCAACTGAGGATGTATAGACTTGGAAGATGAAAGGCGATGTGTAGACTTTGAGGTTCAACTGGATGTATAGACTTGGAAGATGAAAGGCGATGTGTAGACTTTGAGGTGAACGGGAGACTGTATAGACTTGGCCCCTTGAAGGGTGTATAGACTTCAGATGTGCAAGCTACAGTGCCTGAAGGCTTAGCGGAGGATGTACAGACTTTGAATATGAAGTTCAATGTATGGACTTCAGGTGAAGACCAATGTACATTCTTTGAATATGAAATTCAATGTATGGACTTGGAAAGCAAAGGGGGCGTCGACCCATCAGAAGGGGGGCGTCGACCCATCACTGTCCAGACTATGCAGACAGTGTGTAGACATGATCAAGTAGTGCATATCTATCTGACAACCATATGAACTGCACAGTCCTACATGATGAAGCATGAATTAATCTAGTCATCAAAACCGTAGGGATGCAACAAGATTGACATGAATTGAGCTCTTTACAGTGCAGGTTTGATAATGACCATCAACCTTTGAAATCATGGAGAGAAAGAAAGGAGCTCCAGAGGACTTCAATGCAAGATTTGATCTGCTTCCATTTCTTTTGGCTAATATCATTCTATTTCTTGCAGGAGAGAAAGAAAGAAGCTTAAGAAGACTTCAATGCCAAAGTTGTTCTACTTCTATTGAGATTAGGAGCATGTTGATGAAGATTACACAAGCAAAATAAAGCAAAGAATTTGAAGATGTCAATGAAGGTAAAGGTGAGAAAATAAAGTGTTTGGCTGAAGTTCTATAGTCTTGATGCTAGTGCTATCTCTTGACAAACAGTGATTTTGAAATCTTGAATACTCTTTGGTTGCTCTTGACCATGTGGAAAATGAATGTTTGGCTGAATGGTATTGAAACATCTGAGCAGTATATATGAGAGTGTAGCCATTGAATGCCTTTTGCTAAACCCCCGATGTCATATGGGAATGCATTGTATTTTTCTGATCATCATTTTAATGATTACTTGGTATATAAAATGGTGACATGTGGAAGGGCAGGTCAAGCCTGTCTGAAAGTAATCACCATGCGTGAGAATATGCCTCCGCCCGGTACCATAAATCATTTATGCATATGGCATCCAACTTAAATGAATTTTCTGAAATCATACATTGATTATGGGGGAGTTTTGCATGATGAAAATTTTGAAAATGATGTTGTTCCATTCTCTCAGCATGATGATGTTGTTCTGTGGCTGAACTTTTTGAGGACTGAAGTTGATCAATGTTCCATGGTCTTTAACAATGTGCCACTTATCTTTTTGGTTAAAAGCACAACTGTTTTCAAGAAAAGTTCACATGTGATGGTTTTGATGCTCTGAATAATTTTTTTGAATTCTCTTTTTAGAATAAAGTGGTGTCCTCACATTTTAACATTTGGTAATGCGTGTCATGCATTAGTTGCATTAGGTGCATATAGAGTGTCATGTGAAATCTGGAATCGTGCATCACATTGCATATTTACAAATCACTCTCTATATATCATTCACATAGTGCTTTTGGAAGATGAAGCTCATCGTGTGTCTTGTTGCATAGTTGGCATTTCTAGCATGCATATAGTGCATATTTTGAAATGCATCATCTTGAACATTTCATGTTGCATAAATGCCAAAAAGAATACTTCCATCATTGGTCATCATATCTGTGGAGCCAACATTTCAAGCATTGAAATTGCATACCTTTTCATTTTACATTGCATATGCATATCTCCATTGTATGCTTGCATGTTATTATATGCTATTCAACCCTTTCCTTTGAAACTTCTAAGACCGAATACTCCATTGTTAAATAATGTTGCATCTGAGTCTTAACAAGTGTGCTTCATGTCAAACTCTCAGGGGGAGTATTTCATGCTTATTGCATTTACATAGGGGGAGCTACACTATCCTGTTTTAAGTTAAATTTTCTCCATACATGTTAAATCAAATTCGTACACTTCATGCACTTTAATGTGAAATTGAGTGTTATTCATAAGAATATAGGAATTTCATTTCAACACTCTAAAGTAATTCAACTTGCTGGGATGATAAGAGACAGTTGAGGAAAAAGCTGCCTGCCTCCACATACAAAAGATGGCTGAAATGAAAGGCAGAGCAATGCTAAGTCTGACTGAGTAAACTGGGAACATGTCACCTGAGACGTGATGTGGTTCATTTTTGAAAAGTGTTGACTAAAGTATCTCTGTTTAAATGAGGTGACAAAGTTCAGTACTCTGAGTAACCGGGGATTCTGGCATGAGCTCCATGTGTCTCCTCGCGTAAAAAGGAATTATTTTGAACCTGATCCTTCTTAGAAAAATTCAAATTGTTAGTATAAAAATTTCTAATGATATATTTGATTGAGGTAGAGCAAAGCCTCCAATACGTTGTTCTCTAGATTGAAATGCAGTTTGTACACTTACTATTGTGTTTACTTGAAAATCTGGTTATCCATATGGCTAAACTTCATTCTCATGTTACTCACTTGCACATGGTAATTTGATTTGATATGTATTCTGAAAATTTGATTAATTACAATGGCCTGCTGTACGTCTTCTCCTATTTATCTGCATAATCCTCTAAGTGTAAACATGAGCATTCTGAACTTAATGACTCACTTGCACTTTTCCTACACCTATCCCCTCACTGTATATCAATTGATATCACTTCTTGTGAAGGAGTTATGTTGCATGTATCTATAGATATCTGCTTGATTACATTGTATGCAATTCATGTCTCATCATTTTTGTCACGCCCCGACATGGAATATCGGGACGTACAGTTAGAAACGAGCTGGAAAGAGAGAAAACTAAACTAAACATATACAAGTGCTAAGAAATGGAAATAACTTATTGACCATTAAACAAAACATAACTGGTACAACAATCCTCAAAATCAACTCAATACAACTGGGATAACAAACTCTAAACCACAATAACATAGCTGAAGCACAACACACTCTAAACACAACAAACTGCTACACTCAAAACATCACTCCTACCCTTCCCCATCGGTAAGCGCGTCACCTGAAAAGCCTGGAAAGGGGGAAACAACAACTATGAGCTGACGCTCAGTAGGAAATAACAGATAGGTATAAGTGACTAGCAGTTTAATTACATTTTTAAAATATCATGCTACAAAGGATAATGCAATAAAAGAATAATGATGATATAATGAAATAAAATTTAAAGATCTTGCAAGGTCAAGAAATATAAAGGAACAGAATGGTAATACTTAAGAGGAATAACAAAGACAAGAATTTACTACAGGAGATAACGATAAAGAGTTGGCCGTATCGAGATAATTCAAGTCATGTCAAGCACGTATATAGTTTCATTTCCACATCCAAGTAACAGCAAGTAAGTATCAACAAGTAGCGTATAGAACAGTGAAGAGTGGAAAGTGAAACGTAGTGGAGAGTAGTGGAGAGTAGTAGAGAGTAGTGGCTAGTCCTAGATTTAACTCATGTCATAGTACTGGTGCCAAATGCCATACCTAGTTAATCACCTCCCCGGGGGTACACGTAGAGTTTGGGCGCTCCTCCCAGGACTAGACCAAGCCCTTAATTATTTGCCAGGCATTGATTTCTTTGGATCAAAGATCCCACGAATCTAGACTTCCACAATTTATGGCCAGAATTCCAAGGTTTGAACTATGTAGCAATAACAATTTCAAGTAGGAAGGAGATTCATTTCAGAATTTCAAGGTAAGCACAATCGTCAAGAAGATTGAAAACCAAGTCACAATAAGAGTTAATCATGCTGCGCTACTGTAGTACAGCAGCTATCCAACAAGCTAATCAACATATTAATCCTAATTATCCAGTTAATATGTCAAAGATTATCCATTATCATTTGCATTAATCATTAAGCCAAAAGAAGATTCAAGATGATTAAAGAACAAGCTCACAGGAATGAAATAGCATGCATTACAGAGATTTAGTTACACCATTAACCACTAATTATGTGGGTTTCTATTTAACCAATGTATGAGTCGAAATGAAGATGGTAAACGGCATGTTTTTACACTATGTTTGCAAGTAGGAACCAATGTAAATTGAAATCATAAGGTTTCCAGAATAGGTCACTGGTTCTTCAAAAATATAGTTTTCAATTGCTCTAAGCTGATTAGGTCGATCCCCTAATGATCGGGATCGATCCTCGGGTCAAAAAAATGACAAAACTGATTTTCTGGTGTATGGGTCGACCCCTGGGGTCGACCCCCACCATTTCTGCAGGATGGGTCGACCACTACAAGAAAAATCGCGGATAGCGACCGACATATTCGGTCGCTATTCAGTCGTAGATCGGTCGCAAATCTGCATTGCGACCGAACAGACACTATCTAGCGACCGAATATGTCGGTCGCTATATCATAGTCGCTATATAGCGACCGACATAATTCGGTCGCAGTATCAGTCGTTACCAGAGACCGATTATAATCGGTCGCCTCACCGGTCGCTAATAATTCGGTCGCCATTCAGTCTCTATTCGGTCGCTAAAATTGTTGTATTTTAAAAAATAAAATTAACCTATCGGATTAAGTCGGTCTCAATTCGGTCGCTATTCGGTCGCTAATTATGTTGTATTTTTAAAAATAAAATTAACCTATCGGATTTATTCGGTGGCTAGTCGGTCGCTAGTCGGTCGCCAAGTATAATTATTTAATAAAAGAAATATAATTTATAGTCGCTATTCGGTCGCAATTCAGTCTCCATACGGTCGCTAATTTTGCATTATTTTTTTTTAAAAATTTATTTAAACTGATAAATAAATTACCTGATAAATAACAAATTCATAACATAAATATAAAATCAACTACACAGACAACAATATCGACAAATCTCAAATTCATCACATACAAGCACCTGATAAATAACAATTTCATAAAACAATAATAAATCAACTACACGGATCACAATCTCCACGAACCTCAAATTACACACAATTAAAATAAAATCACAAATTAATCATACATCCATAATAATAAAATGACAACATACACAACTAAAATAAAATCACAAATCCTCCACATATGTCTCATCCTGGTCGTCGTCTCGTCCAACATCATCCTGGTCGTCGTCTCGTCCAACATCTCGCGACGGATGATCCTGTATATCATTTAAAAAAATTATAATCAAATCCTTAATAAAGAAATCAAGCATTAACAAGACTTAATAAAGAAATCAAGCATTAACAAGAGTATGCCAATAGTTTAAGCCAGCTCATTTTCATATATATAAATACACACACACAATATAAGTTCAAATTTCATCTTGTATTTTAAAAATGAAGTTTGAGCGCCGAGCTCAAACCGGGCATCCGATTTGGATTCCGTCAGTTCTGACAAGTCACTTTCATCTCCCCGGTCGTATTGGAATGATCGGCACGGCCATCCGACCGGTATTTCGAATTTTAGACCCCCGGACCCGTCCTAACAGTTCATTTGAACTAAGTGTATTTTAAAAATGAAGTTTGAGCGCCGAGCTCAAACCGGGCATCCGATTTGGATTCCGTCAGTTCTGACAAGTCACTTTCATCTCCCCGGTCGTATTGGAATGATCGGCACGGCCATCCGACCGGTATTTCGAATTTTAGAACCAAATGCCCCGTCCTAACAGTTCATTTGAACTAAGTGTATTTTAAAAATGAAGTTTGAGCGCCGAGCTCAAACCGGGCATCCGATTTGGATTCCGTCAGTTCTGACAAGTCACTTTCATCTCCCCGGTCGTATTGGAATGACCGGCACGGCCATCCGACCGGTATTTCAGATTTTAGACCCCCGGACCCGTCCTAACAGTTCATTTGAAATAAGTGTATTTTAAAAATGAAGTTTGAGCGCCGAGCTCAAACCGGGCATCCGATTTGGATTCCGTCAGTTCTGACAAGTCACTTTCATCTCCCCGGTCGTATTGGAATGATCGGCACGGCCATCCGACCGGTATTTCGAATTTTAGACCCCCGGACCCGTCCTAACAGTTCATTTGAACTAAGTGTATTTTAAAAATGAAGTTTGAGCGCCGAGCTCAAACCGGGCATCCGATTTGGATTCCGTCAGTTCTGACAAGTCACTTTCATCTCCCCGGTCGTATTGGAATGATCGGCACGGCCATCCGACCGGTATTTCAGATTTTAGAACCAAATGCCCCGTCCTAACAGTTCATTTGAACTAAGTGTATTTTAAAAATGAAGTTTGAGCGCCGAGCTCAAACCGGGCATCCGATTTGGATTCCGTCAGTTCTGACAAGTCACTTTCATCTCCCCGGTCGTATTGGAATGACCGGCACGGCCATCCGACCGGTATTTCAGATTTTAGACCCCCGGACCCGTCCTAACAGTTCATTTGAAATAAGTGTATTTTAAAAATGAAGTTTGAGCGCCGAGCTCAAACCGGGCATCCGATTTGGATTCCGTCAGTTCTGACAAGTCACTTTCATCTCCCCGGTCGTATTGGAATGACCGGCACGGCCATCCGACCGGTATTTCAGATTTTAGACCCCCGGACCCGTCCTAACAGTTCATTTGAAATAAGTGTATTTTAAAAATGAAGTTTGAGCGCCGAGCTCAAACCGGGCATCCGATTTGGATTCCGTCAGTTCTGACAAGTCACTTTCATCTCCCCGGTCGTATTGGAATGATCGGCACGGCCATCCGACCGGTATTTCGAATTTTAGACCCCCGGACCCGTCCTAACAGTTCATTTGAACTAAGTGTATTTTAAAAATGAAGTTTGAGCGCCGAGCTCAAACCGGGCATCCGATTTGGATTCCGTCAGTTCTGACAAGTCGCTTTCATCTCCCCGGTCGTATTGGAATGATCGGCACGACCATCCGACCGGTATTTCAGATTTTAGAACCAAATGCCCCGTCCTAACAGTTCATTTGAACTAAGTGTATTTTAAAAATGAAGTTTGAGCGCCGAGCTCAAACCGGGCATCCGATTTGGATTCCGTCAGTTCTGACAAGTCACTTTCATCTCCCCGGTCGTATTGGAATGACCGGCACGGCCATCCGACCGGTATTTCAGATTTTAGACCCCCGGACCCGTCCTAACAGTTCATTTGAAATAAGTGTATTTTAAAAATGAAGTTTGAGCGCCGAGCTCAAACCGGGCATCCGATTTGGATTCCGTCAGTTCTGACAAGTCACTTTCATCTCCCCGGTCGTATTGGAATGATCGGCACGGCCATCCGACCGGTATTTCGAATTTTAGACCCCCGGACCCGTCCTAACAGTTCATTTGAACTAAGTGTATTTTAAAAATGAAGTTTGAGCGCCGAGCTCAAACCGGGCATCCGATTTGGATTCCGTCAGTTCTGACAAGTCACTTTCATCTCCCCGGTCGTATTGGAATGATCGGCACGGCCATCCGACCGGTATTTCGAATTTTAGACCCCCGGACCCGTCCTAACAGTTCATTTGAACTAAGTGTATTTTAAAAATGAAGTTTGAGCGCCGAGCTCAAACCGGGCATCCGATTTGGATTCCGTCAGTTCTGACAAGTCACTTTCATCTCCCCGGTCGTATTGGAATGACCGGCACGGCCATCCGACCGGTATTTCAGATTTTAGACCCCCGGACCCGTCCTAACAGTTCATTTGAAATAAGTGTATTTTAAAAATGAAGTTTGAGCGCCGAGCTCAAACCGGGCATCCGATTTGGATTCCGTCAGTTCTGACAAGTCACTTTCATCTCCCCGGTCGTATTGGAATGATCGGCACGGCCATCCGACCGGTATTTCGAATTTTAGACCCCCGGACCCGTCCTAACAGTTCATTTGAACTAAGTGTATTTTAAAAATGAAGTTTGAGCGCCGAGCTCAAACCGGGCATCCGATTTGGATTCCGTCAGTTCTGACAAGTCGCTTTCATCTCCCCGGTCGTATTGGAATGATCGGCACGACCATCCGACCGGTATTTCAGATTTTAGAACCAAATGCCCCGTCCTAACAGTTCATTTGAACTAAGTGTATTTTAAAAATGAAGTTTGAGCGCCGAGCTCAAACCGGGCATCCGATTTGGATTCCGTCAGTTCTGACAAGTCACTTTCATCTCCCCGGTCGTATTGGAATGACCGGCACGGCCATCCGACCGGTATTTCAGATTTTAGACCCCCGGACCCGTCCTAACAGTTCATTTGAAATAAGTGTATTTTAAAAATGAAGTTTGAGCGCCGAGCTCAAACCGGGCATCCGATTTGGATTCCGTCAGTTCTGACAAGTCACTTTCATCTCCCCGGTCGTATTGGAATGATCGGCACGGCCATCCGACCGGTATTTCGAATTTTAGACCCCCGGACCCGTCCTAACAGTTCATTTGAACTAAGTGTATTTTAAAAATGAAGTTTGAGCGCCGAGCTCAAACCGGGCATCCGATTTGGATTCCGTCAGTTCTGACAAGTCACTTTCATCTCCCCGGTCGTATTGGAATGACCGGCACGGCCATCCGACCGGTATTTCAGATTTTAGACCCCCGGACCCGTCCTAACAGTTCATTTGAAATAAGTGTATTTTAAAAATGAAGTTTGAGCGCCGAGCTCAAACCGGGCATCCGATTTGGATTCCGTCAGTTCTGACAAGTCACTTTCATCTCCCCGGTCGTATTGGAATGATCGGCACGGCCATCCGACCGGTATTTCGAATTTTAGACCCCCGGACCCGTCCTAACAGTTCATTTGAACTAAGTGTATTTTAAAAATGAAGTTTGAGCGCCGAGCTCAAACCGGGCATCCGATTTGGATTCCGTCAGTTCTGACAAGTCGCTTTCATCTCCCCGGTCGTATTGGAATGATCGGCACGACCATCCGACCGGTATTTCAGATTTTAGAACCAAATGCCCCGTCCTAACAGTTCATTTGAACTAAGTGTATTTTAAAAATGAAGTTTGAGCGCCGAGCTCAAACCGGGCATCCGATTTGGATTCCGTCAGTTCTGACAAGTCACTTTCATCTCCCCGGTCGTATTGGAATGACCGGCACGGCCATCCGACCGGTATTTCAGATTTTAGACCCCCGGACCCGTCCTAACAGTTCATTTGAAATAAGTGTATTTTAAAAATGAAGTTTGAGCGCCGAGCTCAAACCGGGCATCCGATTTGGATTCCGTCAGTTCTGACAAGTCACTTTCATCTCCCCGGTCGTATTGGAATGATCGGCACGGCCATCCGACCGGTATTTCGAATTTTAGACCCCCGGACCCGTCCTAACAGTTCATTTGAACTAAGTGTATTTTAAAAATGAAGTTTGAGCGCCGAGCTCAAACCGGGCATCCGATTTGGATTCCGTCAGTTCTGACAAGTCACTTTCATCTCCCCGGTCGTATTGGAATGATCGGCACGACCATCCGACCGGTATTTCAGATTTTAGAACCAAATGCCCCGTCCTAACAGTTCATTTGAACTAAGTGTATTTTAAAAATGAAGTTTGAGCGCCGAGCTCAAACCGGGCATCCGATTTGGATTCCGTCAGTTCTGACAAGTCACTTTCATCTCCCCGGTCGTATTGGAATGATCGGCACGGCCATCCGACCGGTATTTCGAATTTTAGACCCCCGGACCCGTCCTAACAGTTCATTTGAACTAAGTGTATTTTAAAAATGAAGTTTGAGCGCCGAGCTCAAACCGGGCATCCGATTTGGATTCCGTCAGTTCTGACAAGTCACTTTCATCTCCCCGGTCGTATTGGAATGACCGGCACGGCCATCCGACCGGTATTTCAGATTTTAGACCCCCGGACCCGTCCTAACAGTTCATTTGAAATAAGTGTATTTTAAAAATGAAGTTTGAGCGCCGAGCTCAAACCGGGCATCCGATTTGGATTCCGTCAGTTCTGACAAGTCACTTTCATCTCCCCGGTCGTATTGGAATGATCGGCACGGCCATCCGACCGGTATTTCGAATTTTAGACCCCCGGACCCGTCCTAACAGTTCATTTGAACTAAGTGTATTTTAAAAATGAAGTTTGAGCGCCGAGCTCAAACCGGGCATCCGATTTGGATTCCGTCAGTTCTGACAAGTCACTTTCATCTCCCCGGTCGTATTGGAATGATCGGCACGACCATCCGACCGGTATTTCAGATTTTAGAACCAAATGCCCCGTCCTAACAGTTCATTTGAACTAAGTGTATTTTAAAAATGAAGTTTGAGCGCCGAGCTCAAACCGGGCATCCGATTTGGATTCCGTCAGTTCTGACAAGTCACTTTCATCTCCCCGGTCGTATTGGAATGATCGGCACGACCATCCGACCGGTATTTCAGATTTTAGAACCAAATGCCCCGTCCTAACAGTTCATTTGAACTAAGTGTATTTTAAAAATGAAGTTTGAGCGCCGAGCTCAAACCGGGCATCCGATTTGGATTCCGTCAGTTCTGACAAGTCACTTTCATCTCCCCGGTCGTATTGGAATGATCGGCACGGCCATCCGACCGGTATTTCAGATTTTAGAACCAAATGCCCCATCCTAACAGTTCATTTGAACTAAGTGTATTTTAAAAATGAAGTTTGAGCGCCGAGCTCAAACCGGGCATCCGATTTGGATTCCGTCAGTTCTGACAAGTCACTTTCATCTCCCCACTGAAAATGAACTTCTTGTAACTTATGACCTATGCTCCTTTGTATGAACTGCCCTTCCTTTGCTTAGAGGTGCTGTTCCTGGCTTCCTGCCATGACAGTTACCAGACTTTGGGGAGATCTTTTCACCTAAATTGGCATATTTTATTCATGTCTACATGTTACTTTCCTTATATTATTCTAGCTTTATGAATATTTATAGATCTGTATCCTCCCCCACTCAAGTGAATAGAATTTATACATATCTTTTCACTTTCAGTTCTAACCAAAATCTCTATACACCTATGGAAAATCCTGCAGAACAGTCTGCCTGTTGATTCTAATATCCAGAGGATAGGTGTAAGATGATATTTAGAGTTAAGAAAATGATATTTTCCCCTCCTCAATCTAAATTCTTATATTTTGTAAGATGATATTTAGAGTTAACAAATAGAAAATCAATCAAATAAAATACTTACCGGAGGCTGCTGTGCAGGAGGTGCAGGAGGTGCTCTACTACTATCAATTCCCAAGGATGTGAGCATCTGGGAGACGGTCTGAGCGACGATGGTTGAGATATTCTGAGAGATATTCTGAGAGACGGTCTCGTTGACGATCTGCCTAAACATATCTGGAGTCATGGTCGGGGCGGCACTGGAAGAACCATCTGGGGCTGCTGGTGTGGTAAATGGAGAGGTCGCATGTGAGACCGAACTCGAGCATGATGATAACACCCTAGTCGTGCCCAAGCTATGTCCAAAACCATAAACATGTCCTTTCTTGGGTGCCCCAGATGCTGCAACCCAAATGGCAGGATCCAACTCTGGACGCTGACTGTCATCCCCGTACCTCTCATCCATTCGTCTACTATATGAGTCCTGCAAAAACCAAAAAAAAACAAAACCAAATTATTCTACAATTTAATCTTAAATGAAAACTATTAATGTATACACTTACCGCTACCTCCCGAGCTTTCTCACTAATGTAAGCATTTGTCCCTTTCTTCTTATGAGTTCGATCAAAAAGTTCATGAAATTGAGCTGGCCGCTTTAACTGTGCTTCCTGTTATTCAAATAAATCACAGTTTCATAATAGAAACAAAAAATTTATATATGTAGAAGTGTACTTACTAATCTCGCTTTATGTGTTGCAAAGGAGACAGAGCCACCCGTGTGTAAATTCGCTTCAGGATGCGCTGCTCTGTTTTGCTTTGCTTTGTTTGAATTGGCATTCCATTTCTCCGCTTCCCAAATGTTGCACAGCTCTGTCCAATACTCCTTTCTCATCCACACAGGCCCATGCTCCTTCCATATGTTCTTATCAGTACTTGCACATGCTTTTTTTGCATATCTTCGGGCATTGTACATAAGATGTTTGAAATTATCTCTTGCAGTAGCTGTCCATGCAAATCTAGCACGTAACTCATCTGAATGTTCTGTGAATCGATGATTCCTCTATATATTAACAACAACAAAAATTTATATGTTACATAACAAAGTGGGTTAAAATAATAATTGAAAATGACTTAATATGATAAAATAAGATAAATACCAAGAACATAGAGAACAATAAATCCTGAACACCCATCGGAAAATCAGCAAAGCGATGGATGGGGCCTGGAAAATGTGCTTGAATTGTCTTTGTAATAAATTGTGATGCTTGGGCTGGCTCTATTTTATTCCTGAAATTAAAAATATTAATACCACAATGACGAATAAATAACAAAAATAATGCATTACGTACCCTTCATTTATCCACACTGCCCGCATCGTCTCATTACAACAGCCCTCCCCCTCATGATGACTCGCCTCGTCATCAGCACGTACTATACGAATTAAATAGTATAAATAAAACAAACTATCAAAAAAACATAAATATGCAAATGAACATACCTGACTCAGCTGGGGGAGGTGTAGATCCACTCGCCATGTGTGATGGCGGTGCATAGGCCGTCAATGTACCCGTTGTCAGTGGTAACGGTGCAGAGGCCGTGGGTCCTGTAAGGATAAGAATCAGATAACACAAAAATATAAAGAATTATTTTAAACAAATACTCAAATGAATTATACATGAAAGTATACATACCTACTACCGGTGGTAGCGGTGCATCCCTCGGTGGTAACGGTGCAGAGGTCGTGGGTCCTGTGAAAATAAGAATCAGATAACACAAAAACATAAAGAATTATTTTAAACAAATACTCAAATGAATTATACATGAAAGTATACATACCTACTACCGGTGGTAGCGGTGCATCCCTCGGTGGTAACGGTGCAGAGGTCGTGGGTCCTGTGAAAATAAGAATCAGATAACACAAATACATAATGAATTATTTTCAACAAATACTACAATGCATTATGAAGGGAAAGTATACATACCTACTACCGGTGGTAGCGGTGCAGAGGTCGGTGGTATATGTGCAGAGGTCGTGGGTCCTGTGAAAATAAGAATCAGATAACACAAAAACATAAAGAATTATTTTCAACAAATACTACAATGCATTATACATGAAAGTATACATACCTACTACCGGTGGTAGCGGTGCAGAGGTCGGTCGTAACGGTGTAGAGGTCGTGGGTCCTGTGAAAATAATAATCAGATAACACAAATACATAATGAATTATTTTCAACAAATACTACAATGCATTATGAAGGGAAAGTATACATACCTACTACCGGTGGTGAAACGGAAGTAAATCTCCTCCCGCTACCCTCTCCCCTCCCACCTCTGGGAGTCCCACGCCGTCCTCGAACCATATCTTCAACTGGTAATAAAATACATGCATATTCATCAAATAGTGAAAGAAAGAAAGTTACAGAGTATTAAAATTCCCAGATAAAATTGTATACCATTAATCAAACATTCTCCATTTCTTCTTCAGATGTTGGAGATATAACAAATTCAGCATTCACATCTTCATTATCAGATTCATTTTGATCACTAATATATTCCTCCTCTTCGGAGTCCCCCAACTGTATTTCTGGTTGTTCTGGATCGACTTCCTCCACTTCATTCTCTTTAGATAAAGACGGTGCCTCCACAGATTCATCACTAGAAGCAGGCAAGTCTACATCATCACCCAAGTCTGATTGAAAGAATTCGGCATTCACATCCAACTGCTCTGTTTCAGTCAAATCCAACTCATAATCCGGGAAAAGCCTTGTCTTAACCTTGCAAACTGCCCACCAATCATTTCTTTCTTTATTTCTAGACGATGGATACTTTGTATAATAGACCTGCTGGGCTTGTGCGGCCAAAATGAATGGATCATAAGTATTCAATTTAGACTTATGTCTGATATCGACAATCCCATATGTTGTGTCATTTCGAACAGAATTAGGATCAAACCAATGACACTTTAACAGAAATATATGGTTGTCATCTCCGAGATATTGCAATTCTAAGATCTCCTCAATAATACCATAATAATCACATTCGTTTTCATTATATGTACTTCCTTTCACACATACCCCGCTGTTCATTGTTGACTTATTCTGCCCATATTGTCTAGTGTGAAATCTATACCCATTCACAATAAATGCTGGATATGTACGTGCAACTTTCGATGGGCCATAACTGATCACTCGAATTCTTTGATCAGTAATAAAATCATTTTCAACCTACATATGGACAGCACACTAGTCAGAATTTGTCATTGACCCAACAAGGAGAAAGAGTAGTAATAATACTTACACGATATTTCAGCCAAGAAGCGAATGATTTTTCTCGTTCTTTTTCAACCTCCATGTCAGTGAGATATGGACATCTTTGGATTAATTCTGAGTCAAATTGTCTGTATTACGACCATTGGAGCATTATAGATGGAATGAAAAATAATAAGTTATAGACACAATGTAATTTGAGCAGAGAACTTACGCAACATAAGGTTCAACCTCCATACAATTTAAAAGGATGTAAATTTCTGCACAGTGCAATTCTCTATCATTTAGCATCCGACTCGAGGAACGTCCATACGCACGTCCAGGATACTTAAATATCGACAGTCGCTCAGAGTGAACGGAGTCTCCCCCATCATCATTACGTGGTGGCCGAGTTCGACGAGTTTGTACCTCAGGTTCAAAGTACATTGAACAGAAATTTGATATTTCTTCCATAATGTACGCCTCGGCAATGGAACCCTCTACTTTTGCCTTGTTGCGAACTTTCATTTTCAATTCATGCATACACCTACCAGAATGTTCATAAGATAATGAAAAACACATCACCATGTAATTGAATTATGAGGAGAAAATATATATATATTACCTCTCAAATGGATACATCCATCTAAATTGTACTGGCCCTCCTACTTTAGCCTCATATGGTAAGTGTATAAGCAGGTGCTCCATTGAATCAAAGAATGATGGTGGAAATATCTTTTCCAATCTACAAACTGTCGTGATCACATTCTGTTCAATAGTTTCCACATCTTCATACCTGAGCTCTGATGCACATAAAATTTTGAAAAACTGACTTAACTCAGTCACTGCTCCCCATATCGCCTTCGGCATCATATCACGAAATGAAATGTAAACACACAAAACTTTAACATGTTTAACAAAATAAAAAGTACAACCCTTACCTCACATCGTCCATGTCTGCCATTTTAAATAGGACGGAAATATCATTTAGATCTTCACTTTTTAACCCATCTGTGAAGGTTTGATCGCACGATTAATTACTATATGTGTTGTGTTGTTTGCTAAAAATTTCGGCAGCATCTCCCCACACCTCTCCGATATACCACAAAATATTTATTGATTAAGAAATTTTCTTAAACACTTACTAATAAGTGGTTAAGAAAATAATCAAAATCAATAAAGGTATATCAGAGAGGAGTGAGAAGACGCAGCCAAAATTTTTAACAAACAACACAAACACATATAGTAATTAACCACCTAAGTGCGATCAAACATTCACAGACTGTCCAAACGGGACAATTCAAGACTTTGAGTTAGATATACACATTCTCATCATTCAAAATGAGAACGTGCATATCAATCCCAAAGTCTTGAACGGGTAGGTTGATTGGCACGGGCTTAACACGCTCTCCTAAGATGCGTGCAATGTTAGGTTGCACCCACGCATCTCAGCTCACATACAACACCCAACTAATTAAATATTGACAAGATAATAACACAATCTAAAAACATAGCAGTAACATGTGAAATTGGCAATACATGTACACAATGAAAACATGAATTTTATTTTAACATCCAACATAAAGACAACACTTTCACTAGCTATTTAGCAGAAATAAAATATAGCATGATACTTTTTAGCTTAAAGACAACACTGTCACTAGCTATGCAGAAATCAAGTAAAGAAATTGATAGTATCGTCACTGAATAAGACAATAATAAAACACACTTTACTTTTCATCCAACACTATCCAAACAGTACTCTTAGCTAATGACATGTTTTAGATATTCTAAAATTAAGAAACTGAGCTACAATTCTAAAATGTCAATGTTTCTCTAATACTCATGTCATGTAAATTTAAACATATCAATAATTTATGAGGTTGTCAACCACGACTGCTAATCTTTTTTTTTTTTTGAAAATCTACAAGATGACTAGTAGCTTCCATTGACAGATTCCCCATTTTAAAAAGGCGCGGGTTTACATGATTTGCAACGTCTCGACAGTCCTCAACTATTGTGCCTAGAAGATATTATCTCGTAGGGGTATGTCTAAAATTATTGCAAATTCTGATGAAATGGCCCACATCTGGGTATTATGGAAAGACCATCTGCATGTTTCTCTGGTTACTAGAGATGATCAGCAAATTACTCTTCTCATGGGTCTTAATGGTCAAGTCCCTTTTCACTTAACTGCAGTATATGCAAAATGCAATGTGATTGAGAGAAAGGGTCTTTGGACTTCTTTAATTAACGTCCACTCTAACATTTCTGGTCCTTGGATGGTGGCAGGAGACTTCAACTACATTACTGATACAAAGGAAAAAATTGGTGGTAATGATCCTAATTCGATTGCAATGACTGATTTTAAGGACTGTATATCAAATTGTGCACTTTTGGATACTGGTTTCAAAGGATCTTCCTACACTTGGCATAACAATCAATCAGGAAGCAGGGGTATTTGGGCCAGACTGGATAGAATTCTAACCAATTCTGATTGGATGGCTCATTATGCCTTCTCCGTTGAACATCTTTCCAGGGAAGTCTCAGATCATGCCCCTCTACTTGTGTTGCAGACTCCCCAGATTAAAAGGAAAACCAGATTCTGTTTCCAAAAAATGTGGACTTATCATGACCATCTTCTTGCTGATGTTAAAAAGTGTTGGGATACTAGTCCTTTAGCTTCTTCACCTACCTTAACCCTTTATCTTAAGCTCAAGAGTCTCAGGCAAATGCTTAAAGTTTGGAATTATCAAGTCTTTGGTAATATTCATAATAATGTGGCAAAAGCGGAGGATGATGTTATTAAGGCAGAACACGCTTATGACACCCAGCCTTCCACTACAAATCAGACTGCCCTGGATGAGGCTAAACTTGTTCTGTCCAAAATGTTGCTTCAGGAGGAATGCTTTTGGAGACAGAAATCTAGAGTCCGATGGCTCACTGAAGGGGATAGAAATACCAGATTCTTTCACTCTACCACTTTAGCTAAGAGGAAAAAAATGTGCATATCTCAACTTCAAAACTCTGCAGGCCTTCTCACTTCGGACCCTGGGGAAATGACTTCAATTGCTGTGACACATTTTCAGGAAGCCTTCTCTTCCCAACATCATTTAGCAGATAGTACTGTTCTTGACTGTATTCCCTCTCTGGTTGATCAGTTAGACACTGACACCCTCTGCTCAATCCCTACTGCCGCAGAAATCCAAGACTTATGTCTTCAGGCTATCCCAAGATAGTGCACCGGGCCCTGACGGATTCACAGGTGCATTTTACCAATTTGCTTGGGGGATAATTGCCTCCACTGTGATAAGAGCTGTGCAGGAATTCTTTACTTCCCATGAAGACTTACCCAGATCTGTCACTGCTACCCTGGTTGCTCTCATTCCAAAACAAACAAATGCTACCAGAATTTCTGAGTTTAGACCTATTAGCCTGTGCAACTTCTTTTACAAAATTATTGCCTCTATCATTAATACTAGGCTTGCCAGCATTCTTCCTAAGATCATATCTCCTGAACAATCTGCATTTGTCAAAGGCAGAAATATTATTGAGAATATTGCTTTGGCCCAGGAACTTACCAATGAAATTGGCATGAAAATAAGGGGCTCTAATGTGATGATAAAGATTGATATGGCTAAGGCTTATGATAGGCTTGAATGGGATTTTCTCTTCAATGTTCTTAACAGGTTTGGATTTAATGACCAGTTCATCAGGCTTATTAGAAAAATGGTGCACAATAACTGGTTTTCTATTCTTATAAATGGTACCCCTGCTGGATTCTTCAAATCTTCAAGAGGGGTGCGTCAAGGTGATCCAATTGCTCCCTCACTATTTATCATTGCAGAAGAGGTACTCAGTAGATCTCTGACAAAAGCCTTCCAATGTGGCCTCATAGAATGGTATGCTAGTCCTAGACATTGCCCGAATATTTCACATCTTTTGTTTGCGGATGATACCATCATTTTTTGCAATGGCAATCTTATTTCAATAAGGAATCTCCTTAAGATACTACAAGATTATGAAAGAGCTTCAGGGCAGTCAATAAACACAGGTAAAAGTGGTTTTTTCATACACTCCAGGAATAATAACTCTACTGCCAGGAAAATTCAGGATGTCACTGGTTTTGTTAAACACTCCTTCCCTCATAAGTATCTTGGTTTTCCCCTGATCAAAGGAAGATGCAAGAAAATTCACTACACTGGTATTCTACACAATATTCAGAGGAGGATTTCAGGTTGGAAATGTGGGATGCTCTCCTAGGGAGCAAAACTAGTCCTTATCAAGCATGTCCTGATCTCATTGCCCATATACTTTCTTACATCTTCTTCACTGCATATTGGAACTCACCAAGCTATTGAAAAATCACTTGCCAATTTCTTCTGGGGTTCATCTGATCATGGTCACAGGAAGCACTGGAGAAAATGGAACAAAATCTGCACTCCTATCTCTTAAGGTGGACTGGGTATTATATCACTAAGGAATATGGAAACTCCCTTAAGTGTTAAAATGTTGTGGCAAGCTCTTCATTCAAATACATTATGGGCCGAGTATTTCAGAGCCAAATATATTAGGAACTGTCCTCTCATCCAGGTTCAGTTTACAAATATGAAGGGTTTTGAAAGGAGAAGGTGGATCACTGCAAAAAATTTAATTATTCAGCATAAGAGGGTCATTATTGGAGATGGCAGCAGGACAAGCTTCTGGTATGACAGATGGATAGGCCAACACACCCTTGCTGATTTTGCATTGGCTGATAACACCATCAACCCTATGCTCTCTGTTCGGGACTTTATTGTACAGATGAATTCAGAAGACACAAATTGGCCTAACAGGTTTTTTACTGAAGAAATTAGCACTGCTTTGAAGCATGTTAAACTCAATCAGGAACATGACCTACCTGCTTGGAGCCTTTCTTCTTCGGGGAACTGTTCAGTCTCATCCACCCAAAAGGCTATTAGCAGGAACCAAGAGACTCAGACTTTCAATCAGTGGACTAGCATTTGGTCACCATGGCTGCCTTCCAAGATCTCCATTCATCTGTGGAAAATTATCAACAAGTGTCTTCCTCTGGATTGCAACATTCAGAAGATAGGGATTCCAATTTGTTCAAAATGCTGCTGCTGCAAGACCCCACAGACTGAAAATTATAACCACTTATTTATTTTCGGTGATTGGGCTTCTTACATATGGACATATTTCAGATCTAAGGGGTTGCAAATTGAAGAAAATTCAGCTACCTCAATGATACTCAACAATTTATGCTCCACTCAGAAAAAATCAATGTTTGGCCTATTTGGTCTAGCTGCTGTCGGAGTTAGTATGTGGGAGATTTGGTGTGCTCCACTCCATTCGCCAATCAATCCCCATATCTCGGACAAGAAATGAGCAAACAATCTGCAATAAACAAAGACTCAAATGAATATGAAGTCTGACACTTGCAGTTCATGCAAGCTAGTAACTGTGTGAGGAAAATTTTCCTCGCTAATGTAGTATCCTTGATTAAAGACTAACACAGAAGAAGTAATCTAGAAGAAGAGAACAAACAATCTGCAGCATAGAAAAGCTATAGAAAGACTTCATCAAGCGTATATAGTATAGGCACTTGTGGGCCTGTATACAAGTTAATATTTTCAGCGGTCGCTATTCGGTCTCCATGCGGTCGCTAATTAAATTTTTTTTTTCAAAAATTAATATAAAGCTACTATAAATCACCTGATAAATAACCACTTTTAATAAAATAAATAACCTGTTACATAACAATTTCATAAAAACATATAAAATTGTAAATACCTGTTACGGTACACTTGACATGTCGTCTGAAAACTTTGAAACTAAAAAATCTATTTGGTTTTCATCTCTCTCAACTCTCCCTTCCACACATTAGATGTTAAGTTTAATACCATAATGTGAGTTTCATGGTGAGTTAATGGAGATTTAACGACAGAATGGGATATAAAATACATTTTATATCACATATAGTTTTGCATCTAAATTCAACCGGGAGCACGGTTGGATAAGAGTTTTGAGATTTTTTAATTACCCTCCTCATATGTATTTCTCTCTCTCTCTCATCAGTAAAAGTTAGTTGGATTCTAAAGTTGAGAAAATTTATGTATTTAGTTGGACTTAAATTTTTGTAAGAACTTTTAATGATTAAATTCTCCCAATAAACCCAATAATTAAACGGAGTATAAACCTCTATTGGGACAATTGGATGCCTCAGCTCACAAAGCAACAAAATCGATCTCACTGGTCATTGGTCACATTTTTACGTCTTTATCTTTTGGTTAGCCGCCGTCCAATCTAAAGGCAAATGTATATATATATAATAATATATATATATGCCCCAAACCCCTTCTCTTGCTTATCGGATTGGAGGAGGAGAATAGATAAAAGGAATCCATGAACATTCGCCGCCGTTGAGACCTGCGCGGAGTGCACCAATGAGTTAAGTGGTCCCAAGGCCATGCATATCTCGCCAAGTAGCAGGCTAAGCTTTAATATTATCCTGATCAGATTGGGTCGTGGGCAACCCAAGATGATTTTGTATGCTTTGGACATTTTAATAGTGCCAAGGTGGCGTCGTATGGGTTGACCTGCATTTGGTAGGCCCTGATCCATCAACTCTTTTTGGTGACCTAGACGTCTATCTTCTCTACCTTATCTGAACTCTTCATTCTGATTTCATAGCTTGATATGTATAGTTATTCAAAAGTTTTGCTTCCTCTGGCCTTAGCCATTTTTTTATGTGTGTGTGAGAGAGAGAGAGAGAGAGAGAGAGAGAGAGAGAGAGAGAGAGAGAGGTACCTGTGTGTGAGAGAGAGGAAGCCGGCGACGACGGCGACGGCGAGCGGCGACGGCGAGGCGAGCGGCGCGGCGACGACGGCGAGGCGAGCGGCGCGGAGGGGGGCTCCGGCGGAGGGGGGCTCGGGCGGGAGGCCGCAGGGGGAGGGGGGCTCGGGCGGAGGTTGGCTCGGGCGGGAGGCCGCAGGGGGAGGGGGGGCTCCGGCGGAGGGGGGCTCGGGCGGGAGGCCGCAGGGGGAGGGGGGCTCGGGCGGGAGGCCGCAGGGGGAGGGGGGGCTCCGGCGGAGGGGGGCGGAGGCCGCAGGGGGAGGGGGGCTCGGGCGGGAGGCCGCAGGGGGAGGGGGGCTCCGGCGGAGGGGGGCGGAGGCCGCAGGGGGAGGGGGGGCTCCGGCGGAAGGGGGCTCGGGCGGGAGGCCGCAGGGGGAGGGGGGCTCTGGCGGGAGGCCGCAGGGGGAGGGGGGGCTCCGGCGGAGGGGGGCTCGGGCGGGAGGGGCGTGGGGGGGCTAGGGCGGAGAGGGGGCCGCAGGGGGAGGGGGCTCGGGCGGGGGCTCGGGCGGGAGGGCTCGGGCGGGAGGGGGGGCTCGGGCGGAGAGGGGCTCGGGCGGGCGGGGGCCGCAGTGGGGAGTATAACGGGATCAGCGACTGATTGGAGACCGAAGTAAATTCGGTCGCAAGAACAGCGACCGATTGGAGACCGAACTAAATTCGGTCGCCAAAACGGTCTCACATATGCGACCGATTATTTCGGTCGCCGAATTGGTCTCTATTTGGGACCGACTAGCGACCGATTTAATCGGTCTCTAAGTCGGTCGCTATAGCCACTTTTTCTTGTAGTGGACCCCTGGGGTCGACTCCTACACTCCAGCGCATGGGTCGACCCCTGGGGTCGACCCCCTTGTAGGGACTGGATGGGTCGACCCCTGGGGTCGACCCTCGGGCCTGTAGGGTTTCCCAGAAAATGGGTCGACCCCAGGGGTCGACCCCTGCAAGAACAGCAACGGCAGTAACTTTCGGAAAGCATAAAAACTCACCCAATTATGGTCCAATTGAGTTGAAATCAAAACCCCATGCTATAGGAATCTTACTAGACATATTAGGGTCATAAAACTACAATTTGAAAATACGAATTTCATCAGAATTCACAAGAATCACAACCTATTCTATGAAGAACACAAGAAGACCTAATTCTTGACATTCTTCTACTAAATCTAAAAATTCTCCCAACATACACAACGGAATTTGGGGATTTTGGTGTCAAAAGAAAGCTAACAACATGCTGATTACATCGTGTAAGTTAATTAGAGTTTGGTTGTTAGATCCTACCTCAAATTGGAGAAAGAATTCGAAACCCTAGAATGAAGAACAAGCTTGACAGCAGCTCATAAAAAGCTCGATATCTCCACGGATACCTAATGAAATTTGGGGCTTTCAGTCCCATTGGATAGATCTCGACGAGCTGATCAAGATACTATATTTACAAGTCTCATTTGGTTAAGGGTACCTACCTTAATCGACGGATTAAAGGGCTGGAGATGAAGAACGATGAACTACCAACACCCTCCACCAAAACGACGAATACTCCCAGATCTGGACTCCTCGTCGGCTGACCCAGCTACCAAATGAAACTAGAGTCGAAGAGCTACATTTCTATAGGTCATGGAGCTTCTGGAGCCTTCGGAGTTGGGAGTATTTGGCGCTGCAAGTTACGTGTTAGAAACGGCGCCGGAATCCCTGACTCGACCAAAGCTATGTCGGCAGTACGTTTTAGGGCTAGGTTTACCTCAAATTGATTGAGGGTAAATGTTCCTTACATTGTGGCCTTCCATTTGCCCTTGATTTCAGATCATTTGGTTGAGTAATAAGGTCAAATTTCACGTTTTAAGTTACGATTAGGTAAAGGTTAGGTAAAAGTCAAATGCGGGATTAAACCTCTAATTAGACAAGGTTACGTAATTAATTTGGGTCAAGTCTAGAAGACAAAATTGCTATAAAAATGATCTTTTACCCAATTACTATTTTTACAGATTTTTCTAAGGTAGTCGAATTTATAGGTTCTATTTTCTAATGAATTAAATATTAATATTTCAAAGTTCAAACATTAATTCATTTTAATTCAATTTTTAATTAATAAAAGCTCAATAAAACTTAATAAATAATCGGGGTATTACACCCTCCCCTACTTAAAGAATTTGGTCCTCCAAATTCACTGCGCTATATAGGGAAAGTAGGGAAAAGATAGATCACCTAGAATATGTCGGGATACCGCTTCCGCATAGTATCTTCCGATTCCCAAGTAGCCTCTTCGGTCCCACGCCGACTCCACTGAATCTTGACCATCGATATAGAGCGATTCTGGTGTTGCTGTTGCTTCTGGTCCAGAATCTTTATCGGTCTTTCCTCGTAGGTCAGATCCTCCTTCAGCTCGAAATCCACATGATGAATAACATGAGTGGGGTCGTACACATACTTCCGCAACATAGAAATATGGAAGACGTTGTGTACGCCAGACAACTGAGGCGGTAACGCCAATCGATTAGCCACCTCGCCCACTCTATCCAGAATCTCGAACGGACCGATATACCGCGGGCTTAGCTTGCCGCGAATGCCGAATCTACGAATCCCTCTCGTAGGAGAGACCTTCAGAAATACATGCTCACCCACTTGGAACTCTAATGCCCTTCTCCGGTTGTCAGCATAGCTTTTCTGTCTTGATTGTGCCACTTGTAACCGGTCTCGGATGATACATATATTCTGTGACGACTCCGAAATAAGATCCGGTCCAAGCCATTGCTTCTTGCCCACCTCGTCCCAACACAACGGGGAACGACAGCGTCTTCCATACAAAGCTTCAAATGGAGCCATTTGTATGCTGGATTGGTAACTGTTGTTGTAGGCGAATTCAATCAATGCCAAGTGATTACTCCAACTGCCTCCGAAATCAATCATGCAAGCTCGCAGCATATCTTCCACTATCTGGTTGGTTCTTTCAGTCTGTCCATCTGTCTGTGGATGAAAAGCAGTACTGAAATTCAGACGAGTACCAAGAGACTCTTGCAGTCCCTTCCAGAAATGTGAAGTAAATCTCGGGTCTCTATCAGACACAATGCTGACAGGTATACCATGGAGCCTTACCACTTCCTTCAAATATAAAGCAGCCAATACATCAACTATCCACTTGGAGTTAATGGGTAAGAAATGAGCCAATTTTGTCAAGCGATCGACGATCACCCATATCGCATCAAATCCACCACGAGTCTTAGGTAGACCCATAATGAAATCCATGCCAATGCTTTCCCACTTCCATTGGGGTATGTCGAGTGGTTCAACTTTCCTGCCGGTCTGAAATGTTCAGCCTTAACTTGTTGACAAACCAGACATCTACTCACGAAATCTGTAATTTCCCTTTTCATATTCGGCCACCAAAAGGACCTTTTCAAATCCTTGAACATTTTCGTGCCTCCAGGATGAATAGTGTATTTGGATCTATGTGCTTCCTCCAGAATCTTGTTCTTTAACTCAGCTTCATCAGGTACACAAGTTATACCCTGGAATAACAATCTTCCATCGTCAGCCACCATGAAGTTGGGTCTGTTGCTCAAACTTCCCTTGATCTCAACCAGCTCGGGATCATTATCTTGCAAGGATTTGATCTCCATCAATAATTCGGGCTTAAGTCGAATCTGTGCAATTATAACCCGATCATTATCAACATTTAGATCCAGGCTAGCTAACTGTTCCAATAGCCTCCACTCTTGTAACATGAGACTTGATAATTTAGCCACAGGCTTCCGGCTTAATGTATCTGCCACCACATTGCCTTTACCGGGATGATATTCAATCGAGAAGTCGAAGTCCTTCAAGTACTCCAACCATCTTCTCTGCCTCATGTTAAGTTCTTTCTGAGAAAATAAATACTTCAGACTCTTATGATCTGAAAATACTGTGAATGTTTCTCCATACAAGTAATGCCTCCAAATTTTTAAGGAGAATACAACTGCTGCAAGTTCCAAGTTATGAAAGGGGTAATTCTCTTCATGCTTCCTCAGCTGCCTAGAAGAATAGGCAATCACCTTACCATGCTGCATGAGTACACAGCCTAAGCCAATACCAGAAGCATCGGTATAGACCACGAAACCACCATCGCCAGAAGGTAAAGCCAATACGGGTGCAGTAGTGAGGCAATCCTTCAATGTTTGAAAGTTCTGCTAACATTCCTCGGACCATTCAAACTTGTTGTCTTTGCGGGTCAATCGAGTGAGAGGTACCGCAATCTTGGAGAAGTCTTGAATAAATCTCCAATAATAGCCTGCCATGCCTAGGAAGCTTCTCACTTCGGTCACTGTAGTAGGCTGATCCCAGTTCCTTACTGCCTCCACTTTCGAAGGATCAACTGAAATACCTTCTTTGGTGATGATATGTCCTAAGAAGGACACTTCTTGCAGCCAGAAATAACATTTACTGAATTTGGCATATAGTTGATGATCTCTCAATATCTGCAATGCCATCCTCAAATGTTCGGCATGCTCTTCTTCAGTCTTGGAATAAATTAGTATGTCGTCAATGAATACCACGACCCATTGATCAAGATAAGGCCGGAATGCATTATTCATTAACTGCATGAAAGCTGCTGGTGCATTCGTTAGACCAAAAGGCATAACGACAAACTCAAAATGACCATACCTGTTACGGAAAGCCGTTTTATAAATATCATCTTCCTTAATCCTCAGCTGATGATATCCAGATCGAAGATCGATCTTAGAGAAATAATGTGCTCCCGCTATCTGGTCGAATAATTCGTCGATCCTCGGCAATGGGTATTTATTCTTGATAGTTAGCTGGTTCAGTTGCCGATAATCGATGCATAATCTCATCGAACCATCCTTTTTCCTGACGAATAATACAGGAGCTCCCCAAGGTGAAGTACTCGGACGAATAAAGCCCTTCTCGAGCAATTCCATCAGCTGTTGCTTTAATTCCCATAGCTCCGCAGGGGACATACGGTAAGGAGCTCTAGAAATAGGTGACGCGCCAGGAACAATATCAATGGAGAAGATAACTTCCCGCTCAGGCGGAAGTCCTGGTAGTTCCTCCGGAAAGACTTCGGAGAATTCTCGGACAATAGGAGTGTCCTTTATCTCAACTCGCTATTCCGGTGTAGCATGGACAAAGGCTAGAAAAGCCTCGCAACCTCGCCTCATCAGCTTGTCGGCTCGAAGAGAAGAGATGAGCGATACGGGGTTATGGTGCTTGATCCCCGTAAAAGATAAACCAGAATGTCCAGTAAAAGTCACTGAGCTAGAACTGTAGTGAACACTGACCTCATACTTCGCCAACCAATCTGCTCCAAGGATTACATCATAATCCTTCATATCCATGCAAACTAAGTCGGCTGGAAAATTCCATTCATCAATAATAACCTTACTAGAAGGATAGTAATATTGAATAGCCGCTCCAGAACCAATAGGAGTTGATATAACTAATGGAGAATTCATCATAATAGGTTCGACAGATAACGACTTCACAAATTTTCGAGAAATAAAAGAATGCGTTGCACTAGTATCAATGGGAACAAATGCGGGCTTGTCGATTATAGTAAGGGTACCTTCGACGAGTCCACCCTCATCAGAAATCCCAGTTCCATCCGCATGTAAAGCTTGGAGCCTTCCTTGCGACTTCTTGGTAACTTGAGGTTTTGCCGGTGTAGCTTGTTCTGATAGAAGAGGGCAGTCAGGGATACGGTGTTCCCTACTCCCACATCGTAAACACGCACCTAGCTTGCGCCAGCATTCCTCCATCTTGTGACCTGGACGATCACAATACTTGCACTTGCCCTTGAATGGAACAATAGGGCCAGGTTTCTTCTCTTCATTTCTTGGCATCTTGCCTTTCCACGTTCCCGATCCGATCCATGAACTAAACCCACTCATGGGCCTCTTTTTGCTAGTGCCAAATCTAGGTCTAGGAGTTGGTTGTTCCTTCTTCATGCCTTGCCCACGGATCCTCTCCGTCATTTCTAAGGTATCTTTTGGAACTTGTGCCTTTCTCACCATCTCAGAATAAGTAGAGATCTCCATCGGCGCCAGTTGATTGATGTAGTGAAGCTTCAACCCGTTGAGAAATCGCTTAGCTTTCATCTTTTCTGTGGAGATAAGGTGAGTAGCATAGCGCGAAAGCCGAGAGAACTGTGCTTCATATTCGGCCACCGATAAGCTTCGCTGCTTTAGAGCCGCGAACTCCGCCTCCTTCTTCTCTTGTACACGATCGGAAAAATATTTGTCGTTGAAGAATTCCTCGAACTCTTCCCATGTGACTTGTTGATTGCCTAGAGTTGCCTTGACGGAATCCCACCAAGTACGCGCGTCCCGCTCCAATTGGAAGGTAGAAAGAAGGACACGCTCTTGGTCGGTGCATTGCATGACTTCAAAAATTCTCCCCATTTCGTTGAGCCAATGCTTGGCCTCGTCGGGGTTAGTCGAACCAGCAAATCTTGGCAGGTTAATTTCTTGAAAGTTCCGGTATAAGTCGCCGGTGCCATGACCCGCTGCTCCAGCTTGAGCTACCTGATGTAACGCCTGAGTCAGGCCTTGAACCGTGCGCTGCAGGTTCCTCCATTCAGCACGATCGGCTGCCATCTACATGAGAAATAGATTACTTAGGTCCAATAAAATAGATAATAACACGATTAAGGAACGAACTTAACCCAAGTTTCTACCCAATCTCACCAGGTCAGGTTTTAGACTTTAACAAGGTTAGAGGTCTAATGCACCTAAACACAACCAAAACTCGGTACCTGGTGGAGCTAATCGGTCCGAAGACCACTCACGCAAGTATGCGACCTTCCCGATAGGCGTAGCCTAACGTCGGACAACACCTTTTGATATACTGATTATTGGGATGCAATGCAAGAAAACCTAAACTTAGGGAACCTAGGAATATGAAACCTAGGGCTCTGATACCAACTAAACTGTCACGCCCCGACGTGGAATATCGGGACGTACAGTTAGAAACAAGCTGGAAAGAGAGAAAACTAAACTAAACATATACAAGTGCTAAGAAATGGAAATAACTTATTGACCATTAAACAAAACATAACTGGTACAACAATCCTCAAAATCAACTCAATACAACTGGGATAACAAACTCTAAACCACAATAACATAGCTGAAGCACAACACACTCTAAACACAACTAACTGCTACACTCAAAACATCACTCCTGCCCTTCCCCATCGGTAAGCGTGTCACCTGAAAAGCCTGGAAAGGGGGAAACAACAACTATGAGCTGACGCTCAGTAGGAAATAACAGATAGGTATAAGTGATTAGCAGTTTAATTATATTTTCAAAATATCATGCTACAAAGGATAATGCAATAAAAGAATAATGATGATATAATGAAACAAAATTTAAAGATCTTGCAAGGTCAAGAAATATAAAGGAACAGAATGGTAATACTTAAGAGGAATAACAAAGATAAGAATATACTACAGGAGATAA
>JAHNEJ010001900.1:0-167604 GCA_022559845.1 Amorphophallus konjac | reverse complement strand
TTGCAGGCCTGCTTGGCCCTGGCCATGACCGCGTCAGCCACCTGCGAGCTGCAGC
Source organism: Amorphophallus konjac (assembly GCA_022559845.1). Taxonomy (NCBI): domain Eukaryota; kingdom Viridiplantae; phylum Streptophyta; class Magnoliopsida; order Alismatales; family Araceae; genus Amorphophallus; species Amorphophallus konjac. The sequence continues at coordinate 167,549 of JAHNEJ010001900.1, read as the reverse complement.
GGTCCATGGTCGACAACATCTCCGCCGAGATCAGATACCCTGCAAGAGAAACAATATCCCAAGCTCCAAACCGTCAGGCCCGCCAGGAACCACAGCTGCAGGATGAGCAGGGATCTGCGGTAATACTCAGTACTCACCGGTGCCGTCCATGGAGGGGTAGACAGTGCGCGCGGGCTTGGCGTGGAGGAGGAGGAGGGTGTCCCCGGGGGCGCCGTCGGCGACCACGTTCTTGAGGCACCAGGACAGGGCGTGCATGCTCTCGTCCCCCTCGTCCACCGCCACCACGATCCTCCGCTCCCTCGCTGCTGATGCGCCGCCCGCCATTCAGGAAATATCTGGGAGCCCCTCGCTATCCCTCTGGTCGTCGTCGTCGTTGATTGGGGCCTTCGCTGCGAGCAGTGGTGGGCGCGGCGGGGTTTATAACGGAGGAGAAGGCCGCCCCTGCCATGGGGTCCCCTGGTTTAGGGATGCTACTGGGTTTTGATGGCCGCGGATTCCCGTTTGTGGGTCATACATGGACATCAGCAGCTTCCGGAAATCTTATCCTCTTGTACAAGGGCTGATGGGGAATAGGCCATGGGATGATGGGGCCATGGCTCCTGCCATTCTTCCACCCTTTTCCTCCTGGTTGGAGACACCTGTCTTCTGTCTTCAGAGTGTCTTCTGAGGATGTGACCATGACGGGGACTGAACAGGGGTGGGTGCGTCGTGAAGATGGCTACATGCTCTGCAGAGGCTAGCAAGGCCATGTAGCAGCCTTCTGTACACGTTCCCTCCATTCCCTGCGCAAACTGGAACACCATGTTTAACTATAACTATAATTGTTGGCTTTTCTTTTCCTACCCATTTACAAACGAAGGCAAATGCTCTAAGCCGTTGTTTTGTTTCGATGTCAATCTTCTGGTTTTAGAATATCCGGTTTTTAAGTTCATATATTTTTCTGATTTTAAATGGGAGTATCTTGTTTGAATGATTTTAATGCTCTAACACTCCTTATGATTATATCTTTCTAGTGCTGCTTGCAGATTTTCCAAAGTGATTGGACGTCTTTCTTCGACAAATAAATCTAAAAAATGTGATATAAGATTTAAGAATCATTTTTTATCTCTAAAATTATATTAGGTCATCCAACTCAAAACAATCGAAGACTATTCTAGCACGGTGCCAAGTGGAGATAACTCTATTAATATAAGTACATTATATTTTATCATGTTTCTAATACAAGATTATTCTAATACTCTCCCCTCATGTGTAGTCCGATTTGGTCTCTGTCACGTGGACCATGACCAACATGAAATGCGCGGATCAGATCGTAACAATGTGTTTTGATACTATGTTATAATTTATTAGATTGAATCATCTAACTCAAAATCTTAAGATATTTAATAGAAAAGATTCCACTGATACAAGCACATTGTATTTTAAACAATTTCTAACATTGGACTATTCTAATAATAGCCCCCCCACCTGTGCAATTTGTGCGGCCGCCCCACCTCCCTCTGCCAACCCGCTCCCTTCACAGTCGGCCACACCCCCCGGCCCGCCTGTTGTGCCACCCCCTGTCGCTAGCAGCCCCGCCCCTTGTAAGCTTGCATGACCAGTAGGCAGCCAGAGACTTCCCACCTCGTCACATGACTAGGGCTATCAATGGGACGGGCTTAGCCTGGCCCGACTTATCAAGATTAAGACCCGAACCTGGCCCAGACTCGACTTATGTCAGATCAGGCTAGACCGAGCCCGACATTATTTAAAAAATTCAAAGTCCAACTAAGACCCGGCTCGCCAACTTATATAAAAATAATAAAAATTAATATATTTAATAATATAAAACTTATAATCTCACTAAATTAATTAAAATTTTTGATATTAATGACATAATTTATGTAAAACAGAGTTTTAAAACTTTTAATTAAATAAAATAACATAATTTTAATTAAATAATTTTTTAAATTGAAAGTAAGAATAAAAAAAGAACGAGTCTGATTCGCTCGTAGATCTAATCGGATCATACTTTTAGACCCGACTAAAAATCTACGAGCCGAAAAAGATCTTACAACTCGAAGAAGATCTTACAGGTACACCCAAAATCGGGTCAAACCCTCGGACCTATTAAACTTACCCGACTCTTTGACAGCCCTACCCATCACCCTGATAATTCTGCGACCCCATCCCACCTCCCCCGATGCCTCTGTTGCCCCACCGCACCCCCAATGCGGCCGCCCTTGTCGCCATGCCGCCCCACACTTGTGAAGTAGCCCTTGTTGCCCCTACCCTCTTGCAGCCTTGCCACCCCTCCCCCGCCGCACCCTTCGCAGCCAGCCGCCGACGACACCCTCGCCTGCCCCACCCCCCGTTGCCCTGCAGCCCCACCCCTTGTGCAGCTCGCGCAACCAGCCAGCGGCCAGGGCTTTGCCGCCTTGCCCCATGACCCCTGTGAAGCCGACGAACCCCTGTCACCCTGCCCCTTGTGCAGCCAGCCCTAGTGCCTCACCTCCTTCCTCCATCCCCCCTCCAGAGCATACATCCGCACCCCCCCCCCCCCAACCCCTCCATCTCTTGCACCCTCCCACGTCCCCTGCAAAGCCGACGACCCCCGTCCCGCCCTCTCCTCTCCATCTCCGGCTCTTGGACAACCATGGCTGACCGCCCCCACTCTCCCATACCCGCACAGCCAAACATGTCTACCCAAGATTTAAAAATTATGTAATTTTATCCAATCAGATAGTTATTAATTTTCATCAATTTTAATAATTAGATAAAAAATATAATATAATATTTTAAGTAGAAATAACTTTAAAAGCAAAACACTCCCAAACACCCCAAGTCACAAGGTGCCTAACTGCCTTCATTTGCCAGTGGATAATTGTAGAAACCATACTGGTAGAATAAAATCTGTATACCGTTTGTTGACGAAAGTTAGCAGAGGAGGACGACGCGTCATCATTCTCTCTAAAATTCTGTTTTTACCTTTCCCTGTGAAACGTTTTCTACCACCATGATGGGAATGTGCTCCAATTTCAGTCGATGGATTCATGCCTTCTTGCGTTCTCCAGTAAAAAAGTGAAAAAAAAAACGGAACTATTATAGGTGCGATGGAGTTAAAATTTATTACAACAGCTTCTGACGACGTCGAGAAATTGACACGGTTTTGGTGCATATTTACACTAGGAACATAAAAGGAAAGGCAAAATATCAAACACGACAAACAGTCTAAGCTAGGAACCTCCTTCTACACTCAACAGAGATTTCGGCAGGTGAAGAAGAAGATATTGGGTGAAATGCTTCATGAAGGGTGGAAGTAAGTGAGGCGTGCTGCTTCGTTGATCCGCCATTCCTTCCATCATCGCCCCATTCCAGAGTTTCCCACCACTCTCGCGAACCAAAGATCTCTCTAATCTTCTTGCAGCTGTGGGCATCGGTGATCGGAAGCCTTCTGAGCAGTGGACATCCACTCACCCAGAGTACCTCGAGGGAGGGGAATCCTGATGATCCAGCGCTAATGTTCTTCAAGGTTGCCATGTTCACAAGAGACAGATACTTCAGCAGGGGCAGAGAGGTGCAAGACCCATCAACCTGTGGAGGCAGTACGACCTCCATTCCCTTGCACGACCACAGCAGGAGCTTCTCAAGGGAGGGGAGCTGGCGGAGCCATCCCATTTCTTTCAACCCGTCGCAGCTGTCAACTTCGAGGTGCTGAATCCTTGGTAGAAGAGAATGGACTCCTCCTTGATCTCCTTCGACGGATTCGCCCACCAAGATCACATTTTTGAGCTGACTGAGGCGGGCAAGGCCCAAAAACTTGAGATTCTGAAGCTGGCTGCGCCCTCCAGAGATCCTCAGCTCCTCCAGTTGATGACAGTCCTCGATGGAAAGCCACTCCACGTTCACCAGTTGCTCAAGAGCTGCATACAAATGTGAGGGCGAAAGATCTGATATGTTCACAAGCCTAAGCCCTTTTATGCACTTCGACAACTTAGAAGATGTGGCTAGCAACTCCAGAGAAGGTGTGTTATGTATGTCAACGGAGAATTCCTCCAGATTACCCATGCAGAGATCCAAATCCGTCCAGTTGATGCCTTCAGAATCGTCACTGGCGAAGCTCACAGAGTAGCCGCATCTGTAGAGACTTAACCTCTGCAGTTTAGTGAGGGTGACGATGGCCTTGCGCGGGATCTGTGAGAGCTCGACCGTCCCCCAGAGACTTAGATCCCTCAGCTTCAGCAACTTCCCGAGCTCCTCGGGAAGCTGTCTGACCTTCGTCCATGACAAGTTCAGATAACGCAACTCCACCAGCAACCCAATCTCCTCAGGGATCTCTCTGATATTGGTGCGTGACAAATCGAGAACGCGAAGGGCGGGCATGAACTCGAACAAATTTCTGGGGACAACCAGGGATTCCTGCTGTCTCTTTACAAGGGGATTAGCGACCAATAACAGGGTCACTAAGTTGGAGCATTCTACTGTAGGAGACGGCAACTCGACTACCTCTTGCCGCAGTAATGAGATCCTCCTCGCACTCTCCCATTCATCAATCTCAGCAAAGTGTGTGGATCCTTTACCCCCACAGGCTACAAACCTCTTTGATTTGTTGGCTTTGTTCCCAGTCAGCCACAGCGCCATCTCGCGGACTATATCATGCATCTTCACATGCTTGTCTTCGTCCTCACCACTCTCCAATAAGCACGCGTTCTTCAGCTTCCAAATGATGTGATACCCCCTCTCGCGTGCTTCAGAAATGCTTCCTAAATCATCCGGATCCCCGGCATCAAGCAACCCTTCCCCAATCCAATACTCTACCAATTGATCTATCTTGATATTATAGTCTTCGGGAAACAGACAACAGTAGAGTAGACAATCTCTTGTGACATCATCTAGTAATCTGTCAAAACTAAACTTCATAATAGAGAGCACATCCTCCATACCTCGAATTCGATCCGGCGATCCTCGGAGCCTCTGGACGGCCTCCTTCCATTCACCCACGGTGGTGGCAACAGACATGGCTTTCCCCACCGTGACCAGGGCAAGCGGCAGGCCGCCACACTTCATCGCCACAACCTCGGCAAGTCCTCCGATAACATCATCATGGAGTGGCACTTCTGGCTGGAGTTTTGAGCAGAAGAGGTTCCATGACCCTGTCTCATCCAGGACACCCACCTTGACCATCGCCTGGGCTTCCATGTTTGCACACACCCCTTCGGATCGCGTGACGAAAACGACCTTCGCCATGTTGTGGCTCCTCGGATCAGGAATCCCAATCCTCCCCAAGTCCAATTTCTCCCAAACATCATCCAGCAGTAGCCAGACTTTCCTCTCACTGAGGGCCTGGTACAAGCTGTGCACGCGATCATCTTCGCGTCTGGGTAGTGTTAGTCCTAGCCGATCACCAATCTCCTGCTGGATCATGAAGAAGTCTGCATTTTTAGATACGGTGACCAAAACAACTGTGTCGAAGTCGTTCTTACCGGCCGCCACAAGATCACCATAGATCTTCCTCAAGATAGTGGTCTTGCCAACGCCACCCATGCCGTAGATCCCAATGACCCGCACGGCGTCATCCCTGAGATATCCTCGGATCTCGGACAGTGTCTCCTCCCTACCAACTATAGAGGCAGACCTCGCAAATTTCACGGCCTTCCTCCCCCTCAAGCATGCGAGAACCCTGTGGAAATTTCAATTTACAGAGAAAGAATACCTCTTATGCCCAAACTCGTGAAATATCTAATCCAGAGCAGAAAAGCGATGATGCCCGAAGGAATTCGAAGAACAATGTAAAGATTGAACCAGACATACCGATCACGGAGACAAGAGAGGGGGTCTGCATCTACGGTAGTACTGCAGAAACTTAGCAACGTTGTCCGAACCGGCTCCCATAAACACAACAAGAAAGATCCACAGTTGACGCAGTCCATGGTAGGCCACGAACCCTCGCCGAAGGGAAGGGAAGCAGCCGAAATAATCGATGAGGTGTTGGAGAAGAGAGCAGATCGATGTTGGGAGCACCTCTTATTGGAGAAGGCGGGGATCTCACAGGTGAAGGTGCCGGTGGTGATGTAGCCAGAAGTAGGATGGTCCCGCTGCTAATCCGGCGAGATCGCGGATCTCCGATGGCGAGCTTCCTTCGAAGGCTAACTCCGCTCCGCGTTCAGGCAAGTACCCCGGAGACGCCGGCTGGGGATATGACAACTCCCGCTTTGGCAAGCTCAACTCAGGGAATGGTTCCCGCCCCGTCCCCCTCTCATCCGGGAGCGATCACCGGCGGCAGGGAGGAGAGCAGAGCCGCTGAGGATGTTTTACCGACGCCGGCTGCCAACGCTGAAAGCTCCATTGAGCCCTCTCATTCTCACGACTCATGAGAATCAGGTTATGACCTAATAACTGTGATGGAGTGATGCTTCTGGTGCGGTAATTATCTACACCGCAGGGAGTTTTTTTAAGAAGTTTTCTTAATGAGGTCTAATATCGCACATTTCGGAGTCGAGCCCAAGTCTTTTTTTTGACTCGTAAATAAAAATTTTGGGTCACGACCTGACCAGACTGAGGTTGTGGGTGAGACATCTAGATCATGAGTCATCGTCGGATCGTCTCATTAATTTAATATTATATTATATTATATATAAAGAGTATTTATTTATTTATTTATATATATAATCTTTTTTTATTTTAACGTGAAATAAGATGAATCGAGGCGGATGAGTCGTGACCGACTCGATCCATCTCAGCCTGTGATCGAGACAGGCGAGTCGATCGAGACAATAAACTCTAAATAAAATTACAATATGATATGATTTTTTTCGTAGAGTGTAAGATAATAAATTTTGAGTCTTAGGCCCCACCCAAGTTGGGACACCTTGTAAAATGTAATGTTCTTAATTTTTTTTTGAAATCTTTATCCTAATCATACTATCTTGATGATATCAAACGTGGGTGATTTTTATTATTTTTCTTTTTACTTATTCCCTACAGGTTAGGTAGGATGTCCCCCTCCAACTTGACTGATTGTTCTTCTTCCAATAAAAAAAAGAAAAACATCACCACTAGCTATGGGATGAGCAATAGAAGACGCGGAAGCCCATCCAAGAAGCTCACCCTTCAATGTATATTATGTAAGTAATTACAAAACAATCCATTTATACTCATAATTGTCGAGAAGTTATTCTTGAATATGTACATTAGTTAATATAATTTCATGTGTGAATATACATACAAAAGTACTCCATTTTTTTGCATCGTAATTTACTGTCAAATGCGTATAAGAAAGTCAAGTTAAAATCTACTTATAATTGGAAGATGTCCATACTATCTTGGAGTTATCACTACAAAAATAATTCTACCATGTAAAAATATAAGTACAAAAGCATCTCTTCAAGATGGTCCATCAAATATCTCTACCGTACACTTTCAATGATGGCAAACTGATGAAATATTTTTGTAATTATAATAAAAATATCTTAACTAATATTTGTACATGGAACAAGGTTATACAAAATCAGCCGTTTGTTCGTCGACAAGTCCCGTGGGCGCATCCAAGGCGGCATTCGCTCTTCCCTTTGGTCGGATGAGTCTTCTCTCGTGGAAAATAAAAATGATAGATGAAGGGCATCTGATCTGACACAGCGACTACAATTGGAAATGGAGAGAAAAAGGTTCCATGTCATTGTCATCCACCGATCATGCACCAAAAGAAAATCTTTCGTGACGTAGGGGTGCAATAAAGATCATTGACCGTTGAGAGTTGCCGGCCTTGCCTTAGCTGGCGTGGATGGATAATCTTTTAGGATTTTTTAGAAAAAATCTCTATAAAGTAATATGATTAAGAAAAGGTCCCTCTTTTTTATTTATTAAAATAGTCTCAAAATCTTCTGCTTTGTATAAAAAAGGCTTTGTGAGACATCTACGGTGCTTAACCTCACTATAGTTAAGGCTAAATCGGTAATGACAAAAAAACCCCTCAAATATGCCCACCAGAGAGAGAGAGAGAGAGAGACTGTCAAATGAGTCTCCTAATCCAACAGGACCAACACCAACACCCTCACCCAGTTGGGCGGTGTGTATATATATATATATATATATATATATATATATATATATATATATATATATATATATAGAGAGAGAGAGAGAGAGAGAGAGAGAGAGAGAGAGAGAGAGAGAGGGAGGGGGGTCATCGGAGGTGATGATGTAGGTGGGAACTTGTTGTAAGGCTTCTTTAATTTCGTGCAATCAACATTTAGGTATAAACTCTAACCCCCCGATCTTAGAATTTCATGATTTTCACAGAATATGGGAATAATATGGAAGCGTACCTTGCTCCATTACAGAGATAATAAAGATCAGAACAATAATAGATATCAAGAATATGATGAAGAAACTGTGTTTCTCTCTCCAATCCCTTCCTTACTTGTACACCCTTGTGATGGAGAAGATGCACTTGTCATGAGAGAGAGAGAGGACCAGTTCCACCTTTTTAGGGAGAAATTTTTCCCCTTCCATCAAGGGATATCTCGTGAGAAATTATCCAACTTCTCATAAGGACCCAATAAGATTTTAGCACTTTGTTTATTAACCCTCAACTTTTATTAATGTCATTTTGGGCCACAAACCTTTTAATATAAGATATAAATCATATATTCTCCCACTTGGCCAAAGTGACATTAATATCACTTTTCATAGATTAATAAACAAACATAATGCGCAAAAGCTAAAATCCTTCGTACATTGACAACTTTAAATATTATCATTAGGTAATAACTAATGTGAGTCAGGGCGGTTCCATATCATTGTATCGACATAGTTCCTTTCATGTACCACAACATTAAACTTACCTAACATAATATGTAATTGAGAAACCTCATAATGGTCCAACTTTAATGTCTTTATCAAAGACAAGTCATGTCAACATTTATCTATTCATGTGCACATTAATAAAATAAAAATAGGACATGTATATATCAGAAACAATACATAAGTGAGTTCTAAGTGTCAAATACATAAAGAGCATAACATTACATCAACGAGAACAAAGGATGATGCCCATTCGTTCAACATGTTCATTAAATGTCTTTAGTGGTAATCCTTTTGTTAATGGATCCGCGACCATAAGATTGGTGTTAATATGCTCAATTGACACTTTGTTTCTGAACTTCCTCTGTCACGTCCCGACGCGGAATATCGGAACGTACAATCAGAAATAGCTAGAAATAATGATAAGCTAATCTAAGCATTAACACATGTGCTATGAAAAGAGATAACTTTATTGGTCATGAAACATTTCAAATCTAGTACAATATCCTTAAACTAACTTTGATACAAACCGAGACAATATCAACTTAACAATAATATCATAACTGTAGCTAAACACCCTCTAAGGCAAAACTAAGAGTAGGATAACTATGCCAACTCAACATCTAGAACTGGTACACTCCAATCATCACTCCTGCCCATCCCCAACGGTTAGCGCATCATCACCTGAGCTGTCTGAAAAAAGGGGGGAGACAACTATATGAGCGAACGCTCAGTAGATAATAACAGACAAGTTTACGTAATTAACCAATTATTCCATTTTCATATGAAATGATAAGAAAAGAAATGACGATACAGAAGAAAAACAACGTAATATAAAGATCTTGCAAGGTCAAGGAAATATAAGATACCTGGATTTCAACAAGAATATCATGTAACAAGTGTAACAGGAAATTGTAACGAGGAAATGGCCACCAACAAGTATTTTAAACAAGTCAAGCACGATCAAGTAACAAGAGATAACAAGAGATTTCTATCGTAGACATCACGCTAGTCATGCACTCGGTGCAATGCCTCACCTTGTCATTACAAACTCCCATGGGCACAAGTACTTTTCGGGCGCTCTCCCCAGGACCAGACTGGGCCCTTATGATGCGTTGGCATTGATTTATCGGATCCAAGATCCCAAGTTCCGTCTAGACATTTAGTCAAGTTTGTGGCCAAATAATCAGAGGAATTACTATCCAGAAGTTCAAGATTTAAAGGACTAATCTGTCCTTGGATTCAAGAGCACAAAACACGATAAAACTCGTCTCTGAGAGATGTACGGTCATACAGAGGCCGCTCAAAGGATATATGCGGCTAATACTGGGCCGCACTTAAAGGAACTGGACTGAAACTCAGCCCACGAGGTCAAGAATGAACGGCTGACAGTGTGCCACTCTAAAGAATGAACGGTAAGTTCTGCGCCGCGCAGGTCCAGAAGACCTTAAGACCCTTGAACATGATGTATGGGCCATACGGGGCCGTATTAAAGATATGTGGTCCAAGAGAATCCGCATAAGGTTTGAACGGTCATATTCCAGCCGCACCACCCGGGCTTGACTAGAAGGCTAAGAAATCACCCTATTGGACTCCGGGTTGCCAAAGACAAGGTAAAACTAAATCAGGGCCTAGTCTACTGTCTATTGGTCAGTCCAGGGCTTAATGGTTTAGTCGAAGATTGATCAAGGTTAATCGACCAACACTTAATGGCATAAGCCAGGTATATGCGGTCGTTATTGGGCCGCCTATGAGGATATGCGGTCCACTACTGGCCGCACATGCCTCTCTTAGCCCAATTCGATCCAAGACTAATAATCCAGCGGTTCAGTCACGTAAATCGGAGTTTCTGGTGATTCATTAGATTCTTAGTAGGGATATACAGAGATCTCAAGATGATGTTAAGTCCGCCGGATGGAGTGTCCGGGGGTAAGTTCAAGGCTAGCACAACTAATAGGGCTAATGACTTATTAAAAGTCGATAAATTGGTCAAACCGTTGTACTGGAGTAGAATGGCTGTCAAGCAACCTAGTATTCATTTCAGTCTTAATTTTCATGTCAATTTATCAAGGATCATGATTTACATTAATTTGATTGCCAAAAAGATGAATCAATATGATAATGATAATGAACAAGATCATGTGGGAATAAATAGCATGCATTTTACAGAAAATTACTTTCATAATTTACCACTTATCATATGGATTTCTAATTTACTAATTATCAATTAAGATACTAATATGAATCATGTAGAGCTCACACTAAGTCATTTCTGCATAGATGTGCAGTCGTTACAGGACCTTATATCTACTGGACTGAAGGGTACTTGTGCGGCCAGGGCATGGCCGCCCAAGGGGTTGGGCGGTCTAGGTGATGGCCGCCCATCCAGGATGTGTGGTCTAGGTGATGATCGCCCATCCTGTTAGGGGTTGTGTGGTCTAGGTGATGACCGCCCATCCTGTCAGGGGTTGTGTGGTCTAGGTGATGACCGTCCATCCAGGATATGTGGTCTAGGTGATGACCGTCCATCCCAGGATGTGTGGCCATGCGGATGGCCGCCCATCCTGTCAGGGGATATGTGGTCTAGGTGATGATCACCCATCCTAGGATATGTGGTCATGCAGATGGCCGCCCATCCCAGGATGTGTGGTCTATCGCAAGACCGCCCAAGTCTGGTAAAATCCGATTAAACCAACCCTTGCCCGCCTTCGGCGAGTTTTCTAGGGTCACACTAAAACACGAAATTCGAAGGGTATACATCATGAAATTTAGAGATTTTACTACCAATAGAAAGAGCATGAAAAACTCTACAAGATGCATGAATCAATTTTAGATTTACAGCCTGAAATCACTACTGAAATCAAAGGGGAACAAGTTCTGCCCTAATTCTGACATGCCTCTACCAAACCATTAAATTTGCGCAGGATACCTAATGGAATTTATGGTTTTTTGGCTCAAAAGAAAGAGGACCCGACGCTGATTCCATACATATATAACACTTTATATTGGGCTCGTTATTACCTACCTCAATTGGGTGAAGAAGGAAGAAGAAAGGAAGAAGAGGGACGCCGACACGTCTCCACTAATCACCAGAGATCTCCCTTGATCGATCTCTACTGCGGCCGCCACTGCTCCCAAAGGATTCTAGGATTGCAGAGCTTTATTTTTATAGCTCATACACCTTCTGGATCCTTCTGTGCTGGGAGAATTCGTCGGAGCAAGTGGAGTGATTGAAACGTCGCCGCAATTGTTGACCTCTCCCAAGCTCGGTCGATCACAAGTTTTAGGGTTAGGGTTTCGGTGAATTGACAGAGGGGAAACGATCCATATATCGTGGCCTTTCATTTACCACCGATTTGGGCTCATTTGATGGGGTATTAAGCCCTAATTCCGTGGTTTGAGTTAAGGTTAGGTAAGTGTGCCCTTTGGGTTCAATCCATTGATTAGACCTAGTTACGGATTTTTGTTGGGTTGACCACAGAAGATAAAGTTGTTAAATAAATTATCCTTTACCAAATTATCATTTTTCTAGATTTTTATAAGGTAGTCAAAATTCCACTTGTCCTATTCACTAAGGAATTAAATATTAAATTCTGAAATTTATTCATTTCAATTTCATTTAAATTTTCAAATTGGGGTATTACACCCTCCCATATTATAAGAAATTTGGTCCTCCAAATTCACTGCACTAAATACAGAAAATAGGGAATGAGATAGCTCACCTAGAATAAGTTGGGATACAGCTTCCGTATAGTATCTTCAGACTCCCAAGTTGCTTCTTCGGTCCCACGTCGACTCAACTGAATTTTGACCATCGGTATGGAACGATTCCGGAGTTGATGTTGTTTCCGGTCCAGAATCTTGATAGGTCTTTCTTCATAGGTCAAATCTTCCTTCAATTCAAAATCAACATGCTGAATGATGTGAGTGGGGTCATACACATATTTCCGTAATATAGACACATGGAAAATATTGTGTACGCCAGACAACTGAGGCGGTAAAGCCGGCCTGTAAGTAACCTCTCCCACTCTATCCAGGATCTCGAATGGACCAATATATCTCGGACTTAGCTTACCCTGAATGCCAAATCTTCGAATCCCTCTCGTAGGAGAGACCTTTAAAAATACATGCTCGCCAACCTGAAACTCCAATGCTCTCCTTCTGTTGTCGGCATAACTCTTCTGTCTTGATTGGACTACTTGTGACCGGTCTCGGATAATACGGATGTTCTGTGATGATTCTGAAATAAGATCCGGTCTAAGCCATTGTTTCTCACCTACCTCATCCCAACATAACGGGGAACGACAGCTTCTTCCTTACAATGCTTCAAAAGGAGCCATCTGTATGCTGGATTGATAACTGTTGTTGTAGGCGAATTCAATTAATGCCAAGTGATCACTCCAACTGCCTCCGAAATCAATCATGCATGCTCTAAGCATATCTTCCACTATCTGGTTAGTTCTTTCAGTCTGTCCATCTGTCTGTGGATGAAAAACAGTACTGAAATTCAGACGAGTACCCAGAGACTCTTGCAGTCCCTTCCAGAAATGCGAAGTAAATCTGAGGTTTCTATCAGACACAATGCTGACTGGTATGCCATGGAGCCTTACCACTTCCTTCAAATACAAAGCAGCCAATATATCAATTGTCCATTTAGACTTAATGGGTAAGAAATGAGCTGACTTTGTCAATCGATCGACAATCACCCATATTACATTAAATCCACCACGAGTCCTAGGTAGACCCATAATGAAGTCCATGCCAATACTTTCCCACTTCCATTGAGGTATGTCGAGTGGTTTCAATTTTCCTGTCGGTCTGAAATGTTCAGCCTTAACTTGCTGACAAACAAAGTATCTACTCACGAAGTCTGTAACTTCCCTTTTCATATTCGTCCACGAAAAGGATCTTTTCAAATCTCTGAACATTTTAGTGCCTCCAGGATGAATGGTGTATCTGGATCTATGAGCTTTCTCAAGAATCTTGTTCTTTATTTCAGCTTCATCAGGTACATAAGTTCTTCCCTAGAATAACAATCTTCCATCGTCAGCCATCATGAAGTCAGGTCTGCTGCTCAAGCTTCCCTTGATCTCTACCAGCTCGGGATCATTATCTTGCAAAGACTTAATTTTCATCAATAATTCGGGCTTCAGTCAAATCTGTGCAATCCTAACCCGATCATTGTCAACATTAAGGTCCAGGCTAGCTAATTGTTCCAGTAGCCTCCACTCTTATAACATGAGACTTGACAATTTAACTATAGGCTTCCGGCTTAATGCATCTGCCACAACATTACCTTTTTCCAGGATGATACTCAATCGAGAAGTCGAAGTCCTTCAAGTACTCCAACCATCTTCTTTGCCTCATATTGAGTTCTTTCTGAGAAAATAAATATTTCAGACTCTTATGATCTGAAAACACTGTGAATGTTTCTCCATACAAGTAATGCATCCACATCTTCAAGGCGAATACCACCGCTGCTAGTTCCAAATCATGAACATGATAATTCTCTTCATGCTTCCTCAACTGGCTAGAAGAATAGGCAATCACTTTTCCATGCTGCATGAGTACACAGCCTAAACCAATACCTGAAACATCAGTGTATACGACAAAACCTCCTTCACCAGAAGGTAAAGCCAATACAAGTGCAGTAGTTAAACATTCCTTCAAAGTCTGAAAGTTTCGCTGGCAATCTTCTGACCAATCAAATTTGTTCTCCTTGCAGGTTAATCTTGTCATAGGTACCGCAATCTTAGAGAAATCCTGGATAAATCTTCGGTAGTAGCCTGCTAGGCCTAGGAAACTTCTAACTTCAGTCACACTGGTAGGTTGATCCCAATTCTTCACTGCCTCTACCTTTGAAGGATCAAAAGAAATTCCTTCCTTTGTGATGATATGTCCGAGAAAGGACACCTCTTGCAGCCAGAATTCACACTTACTGAACTTGGCATATAGCTGATGATCTCTCAATAGTTGCAATGCCATTCTCAGATGTTCATCATGCTCCTCTTCATTCTTGGAATAAATCAGGATATCATCAATGAATACCACGACCCATTGATCAAGATAGGGCCGAAATACATTGTTCATCAACTGCATGAAAGCTGCTGGTGCATTCGTTAGACCAAAATGCATAACGACAAATTCGAAATGACCATACCTACTGCGGAAAGCTGTTCTATAGATATCCTCGTCCTTAATCCGCAACTGATGATATCCAGATCGAAGATCGATCTTAGAAAAATAATGAGCTCCTGCTATTTGATCAAATAATTCATCAATCCTCGGTAATGGATATTTGTTCTTGACAGTCTGTTGGTTCAATTGCCGATAATCGATGCACAATCTCAACGAACCATCTTTCTTCCGGACGAATAATACAGGGGCTCCCCAAGGGGAAGTACTTGGACGAATGAAACCCTTCTCGAGCAATTCCATCAACTGCTGCTTTAATTCCCTCAGTTCCACAGGAGACATACGATAAGGAGCTTTGGAAATAGGAGATGTGCCAGGAATGAGATCAATAGAAAAGATAACTTCCCGCTCAGGCGGAAGTCCTGGCAGTTCCTCTGGAAAGACATCAGGAAAATCTCGGACAACAGAAATGTCCTTAATCTCGATCTGCTACTCAGGGGTCGCATAAACAAAGGCTAGAAAAGCTTTACATTCTTGCTTCATCAGCTTATCAGCTCGAAGAGCCGAGATAAGTGATACGGAGTTATGGTGTTTAACTCCCACAAGAGAAAGTCACGGGTGTCTAGTAAAAGACACAGAGCTAGAACTGCAGTGAACATTTGTCTCATATTTAGCCAACCAATCTGCTCCTAGTATTACATCATAATCCTTCATGTCCATGCAAACTAAATCAGCTGGTAAATTCTGTTCATCAATCATAACCTTACTAGAAGGATAGAAATACTGAATTGCTGATCTAGTACCAATAGGGGTTGAAATCTCTAACGGAGAATCCATCAAAATAGGCTTCACAGCTAAAGACTTAGCAAATCTCCAAGAAATAAATGAATGTGTGGCACCAGTATCAAAAAGAATAAATGCTGGCTTGTCGAGTATAATAAGAGTACCTTCGACGAGTCCACCACCCTTAGTGGTTCCTGCCTCATCTGCTTATAGAGCTGGGAGCTTGCCTGGTTGTTTATTGATGCCTTGTGGTTTCGCCGGCATAGCTTGCTCAGATAAAAGAGGACAGTCAGGGATACGGTGCTCCCTACTTCCACATCGCAAACAGGAGCCCAACTTGCGCCAGCACTCCTCCATCTTGTGACCTGGATAATCACAATACTTGCACACTCCTTTGAATGGAACAATAGGGCCAGGCTTCTTATCTTCACGTTTCGACGTCTTGCCCTTCCACGATCCGGATCCACTCCACGAACCAGACCCACTAATGGGTCTCTTCTTGCCATACCCGGGTTTGATATTCCCGGAACCCGTAGGTTGTTCCTTCCTTACACTTTTTCCACGGATTCTCTCCGTCATTTTTAGAGTATCTTCTAAGACTTGAGCTTTTCTCACCATCTCAGAATAAGTTGGGATTTCCATTGGTGCCAATTGGTTGATATATAGTAGCTTCAGTCCATTAAGAAAGCGCTTAGCCTTCATCTTCTCGGTGGATATCAAGTGAGTAGCATATCGGGATAACCGAGAAAATTGAGCTTCATACTCTGTCACAGATAGATTTCGCTGCTTCAAAGCCGCGAACTCCGCTGCCTTCTTCTCTTGCACTCTATCAGAAAAGTATTTACTATTAAAGAATTCCTCGAACTCCTCCCATGTGACTTGCTGATCACCAAGGGTAGCCTTCACTGAATCCCACCATGTTCTTGCATCACATTCAAGTTGAAAGGTTGGTAGAAGGACACGCTCTTGATTGCTGCACTGCATTACTTCGAATATTCTCCCCATTTCTTCTAGCCAGGGCTTGGCATCATCAGGGTCAGTCGAGCCACCAAATCTCGGCGGATTCATCCCCCGAAAGTTCCAATATAAATCACCAGTGTCATGGTTTGCAGCTCCTGCTTGGGACACTTGTTGCAAAATCTAAGTAAGGCCTTGAACCGTGCGCTGCAAGTTCCTCCATTCTGCGCGATCAGCTGTCATTGCAAAGGCCTACACATGGAATAGATTATTTAGGTTCATTAAAAATAGATAACATCACAATTAAGGTATTAACTTAACTCAAGTTTCTGCCAAATCTCACCAGGTTGGGTTCTTAGACTTATAACAAGGTTATGGATCCTATATCATCTCTTAGACCCCTAGAACTTAGAAAACCTAGAACCTTAGAAAACCTAGGAATGTGGAACCGGTCTCTGATACCACCTAAACTGTCACGCCCCGACGCGGAATATCGGATCGTACAGTCAGAAATAGCTAGAAATAATGATAAGCTAATCTAAGCATTAACACATGTGCTATGAAAAGAGATAACTTTATTGGTCATGAAACATTTCAAATCTAATACAATATCCTTAAACCAACTTTGATACAAACTGAGGCAATATCAACTTAACAATAATATCATAATTGTAGCTAAACACCCTCTAAGGCACAACTAAGAGTAGGATAACTATGCCAACTCAACATCTAGAACTGGTACACTCCAATCATCACTCCTGCCCATCCCCAACGGTAAGCGCATCATCACCTGAGCTGCCTAGAAAAAGGGGGGAGACAACTATATGAGCGAACGCTCAGTAGATAATAACATGCAAGTTTACGTAATTAACTAATTATTCCATTTTCATATGAAAGGATAAGAAAAGAAATGACGATACAGAAGAAAAACAACGTAATATAAAGATCTTGCAAGGTCAAGGAAATATAAGATACCTGGATTTCAACAAGAATATCATGTAACAAGTGTAACAGGAAATTGTAACGAGGAAACGGCCACCAGCAAGTAATTTAAACAAGTCAAGCACGATCAAGTAACAAGAGATAACAAGAGATTTCTGTCGTAGACATCACGCTAGTCATGCACTCAGTGTAATGCCTCACCTTGTCATTACAAACTCCCATGGGCACAAGTACTTTTCGGGCGCTCTCCCTAGGACAAGACTGGGCCCTTATGATGCGTTGTCATTGATTTATCGGATCCAAGATCCCAAGTTCCGTCTAGACATTTAGTCAAGTTTGTGGCCAAATAATCAGAGGAATTACTATCTAGAAGTTCAAGATTTAAAGGACTAATATGTCCTTGGATTCAAGAGCACAAAACACGATAAAACTCGTCTCTGAGAGATGTACGGTCATACAGAGGCCGCTCAAAGGATATATGCGGCTAATACTGGGCCGCACTTACAGGAACTGGACTGAAACTCAGCCCACAAGGTCAAGAATGAACAGCTGACAGTGTGCCGCTCAAAAGAATGAACGGTAAGTTCTGGGCCGCGCAGGTCCAGAAGACCTTAAGACCAATGAACATGATGTACGGGCCATACGGGGCCGTATTAAAGATATGCAGTCCAAGAGAATCTGCATAAGGTTTGAACGGTCATATTCCAGCCGCACCACCCGGGCTTGGCTAGAAGGCTAAGAAATCACCCTATTGGACTCTGCCGGTCTCCCCCTAACGCCGACACCCTCCGCCTAACCGTGCCACCACCGCAAGCTCACCTCCTCGCGACCACCTGCCACCCTAACTACCGGACGACGCCGCCATCGTCGATCACGTCGCCATCGTCGTCCTCGCGACCGCCGGAGCCCCCTCTCCGACCGTCGGCCGCCTGCACCACCACTGCCGTCGCCGGAGCACCCTCTCCGACCGTCGGCCGCTTGCACTAACCGCCCAGTCGTCCCGTGCCCACGCCATCAGCACCGCTGCCAAGCTACCCGTCCGCCGCCATGCATGCACCGTGAGCCCCGCCAACGTCCGCAGCAACTCCGGCCTCGCCCACGCGTTGCCCTCACGCCCGCCGTCCACCCACCTCCATCGCCCGTGAGCACCGCCCACGCCCCCGACGACACCCCGGCTGCGCACCCCCACACCGACACCGCCTGCGCCCTGCACCGCGCCACCGCCAGCGCCCCGCCTTCGACGCCGCTCCAGCCGCGCCACCGCCAGCGCCCCGCCTCCTGCCCTGCCTCCAGCCCCGCCTGCACTCCCGCCGGCCCTCTCTCCCTCTCGTCTGTCCCCCTCTCGCTTACTCCCTCTCTGCACTCCCCCTCTCTCCCTCTCTGCACTCCCCCTCTCTCCCTCTCTCTCCTCCCGTTCTCTCTCTTCCTCCCTCTTTCTCTGCACTCCCCCTCTCCCCGTCGTCTCTCTCTCCCCCGCGATCTCTTTCTCTCTCTTTCTCCCTCTCTCTATTTCTCTCCCTCTCACAGTCTCTCTCTTCCTCCCTCTCTTCTCTCTCTCTCATCTCGCGTCTCTCCCCCTCTCCCCTGCTCCATCTTTCTCTTCCCCCCTCTCTTTCCCCACTCTCCCTCTCCTCCTCATCCCGTCGCCTCTCTCTCTCGATCCCCTCTCTCTCTTCTTTTTTAGTTTTTTTTTATTCCCCACTCTCTCACTCTCTCCCCCACTCTCTCTTTCTCTCCCTCCCGATTTCTCTTTCTTTTCTTTTTTTATTATTTCCCCCCCTTTCGCTGTCTTTCTCTCCCTCTCGATTTCTCTTTTTTTTTAATTTTTTTAATCATCTCCCCACTCCCTCTCTCTCCTCCTTTTCCCCCTCTCTCACCCTCTTCTCTCTTTCACTCTCTCTCGATCCCTCTCACTTTCTTTCTTTTTTTATTTTTTTTACCCCCCTCTTCCTCTCTCGTTCTCCCCACTTCTCTCTCCCTCTCATATATAAATATATCATATATATATATCTTATTCTACTTTTTATAATTTGATATTTTATCTTCCTTTTAGTCTTATAGTTTCTTTCTTTTAAATTAAAAAAATTAAAAATTAAAAAAAGTAAAAGAAAAGAGAGTCCTTTTATCTTTCTCATATTACACACATATATATATATTTCAACCATAAATAACTTCCTCCTCACACGTATATATATTTGCTATATATATCTTTTCCTTATATTTTCCTATATTTAACTCTATATCTTTTCCCATCATGTATATACACATATAACTATATACATCTATCGTACACGTGTGTTTGTGTTCCCTGTTTAAGCAGTTTTTTTTGAAGTCCATTTTGAAGGCCCTCGGTCGTGATGTGCTCGTGTTACTGAAGCTCCCCAAAGCCCGTCATCGGCACTTCCCCGATAAGCTCTTCTCCCTTTTTAATTTTAATCAGTCAGTTAATCATGTTCCATGCATCATTTAGCATATGTGCCATGCCTTTCTCTCCGAGAGGGCCTAGCTTGTGAGTGTCTTTGTGTTTGTGCATTTCATCATGTCATTCTCCCACCCTTTTAGTTCCAAAGGGGTTTTAAACACACCAACCAGGTACGTGTTCGTTTATGTTATTTATAGTTTTATTCTCTAAGGATTGGTACTACACCGCCGTTATTCTTATTTAGTTGTTTTTCTCTGTTTGTTCTTTGTGTAAGGGGTAACCAGTTAAAGGCCCTCTTCTTCGGCCTGTCGAAAGAAGAGGAAGTTGGAGCCCGCATAACCTCGTGTCGAAGGCGAAAGCGATCGATTCACTCGGGACCCTCGGTCCCTGGCGATCACAAAACTCCTAACGCGCGCTTCATTTTGATCATCTTTGTTTTAATAACACCCGCGGAGAGTTACTTCCCGCAGCGGTTACTCTTGTGTCTTGTCCTCACCCGCGCGGAGGATTATTCCCCGCGGCGGTTTCCGTCATTTACTTTCTGTATATCTAACTCCTAACTGGTGCGGTGGGTCACCTCCCGCGACCATTTCCATTTCAGTATTTTATTTTTTTACACTTTACTTTCTAACTCCTAACTATTTAATTTCAGCATTCCCCCATCATCGCTTTAAAACCCCGTGGAGATCAACATCTCGCGGCGGTTTATTTGATCCCTTTTCTTTTCCTGTCACATATACTTATATTATATTAAAAACCCCGCAGAGGCCACAGTCTCGTGGTGGTTTATATATATATATATATATATATATATATATATATATATATATATATATATATATTATTTATATTCTTTATGTCATATTAAAAACCCCGCAGAGGCCACAGTCTCGTGGTGGTTTCTATATATATCTATATACATATATATATATTATTTATATTCTTTATGTCATATTAAAAACCCCGCAGAGGCCAATGTCTCGTGGTGGTTTATATATATACATACATTTATTATTTATATTGCACTAAAAACCCCGTAAGGCCAATGTCTTGCGGTGGTTCCCATATGTACATATATTAATTATTGCTTATATTGCTTTTCCTGTTAAAACCCCGTAAGGCCAATGTCTCGCGGTGGTTTCTATATGTACATCTATTAATTACTGCTCATATTGCTATATTCCTGTTAAAACCCCGTAAAGACCAATGTCTTGCGGTGGTGTGCTTTTATTTATATTGTTCTTGTAACTGTCCGAGGAGGATATATCGTTACAATTTCCGAGTCTACGTGTCTTCCCGTCTGTCAATTTCTATTACGTAGAGTCCCAGGACTCGAATTCGGTATCTGAAAAGCTGCTCTCGGAACAGTAGGTCACGCCTACCGGGAAGGGGTTCAGTTTGCGCGAGAGGGTCTTCGGACCCCTATCTCCGCCACGTACCGGAGTTCGGTCAGTCTAAATTCTCCATGTCCCTACTGTTGTCTCATCTATAGGTCGTACTTGTCCACCGTTCTTTCATATCCCCATAGCGCGCGTTTCATTATTTTGTCCTCATTTCTTTCACCCGTTATCACTCAGAGAGGGAGAAACCCCATCTCTCTCTCTCAGTCCACCACGTGACGCGTTCACATCTCTGGCGATCACGGTGGGACCTGCTTTTTGCTTTTTTGGTTACCCACAAGCTTTCGGCACCCACGTGTGCCCCTCCTTTTGACACCCACGTGTGTCCCTCCTTTCGGCACCCACGTGTGCCCTTCCCTATTGCGCCCACGCGCGCTCACTCCCCTCGTGCACCACGTGCACTCCTCCCAGTCCTTTGTGGTTATTTGAGAGGTTAACGTTGTCTCGTGCACCACGTGCACTCCCCTCCATTCGGCACCCACATGTGCCTCTCCATTTAGCACCCACGTGTGCCCCCTCCAGTTAGCACCCACGCGTGCTCTCCTCTACATGGCACCCACGTGTGCCCCCTCCATTTAGCACCCACGTGTGCTCCCCTCTACTCGGCACCCACGTGTGCCCTTTTTTATTTGCGCCCGCGTGCGCTACGTCATCCCCCTCGTGCACCACGTGCACTCTCATAGTCTTTTTTACAAGTGGTCTACGTGTCTCGGAAAGAGGAACGGTTGTATCTTACTCCATCTGTTTACTGCTTTTATATCTCTATTATATCATTGTGATTATCTCTGTTCTATTTGTGTGTTTATCTCTGGTATTTGTGTGTTATACATCTTTTATTCAGCACTGCATTTCATGCATTTACCCCTTTTCTTTTCTTTCTCTTACTTATTTAAGGATTAACCCCTCTCGGTGAAGGAAGGACTCTCCGTCGGGAATTCCTCTCGACGGACTAGGATCTCCTCCATTAAGACCTCCGTAAGTCCCCGACAGCGAAGGATTCCCTCTTCGTTCACTGGGCTGGTTGTACCACTGGAGTACCCCGGAGTTAGTTACCTATTCGTGGTGAGACGAGTGCCCCTAGCTGACACGGCGGTAAAACAAAGTGCAATTAGGGTCCCTCCTACTGAGTGTGAATTTTATATTTGTTAAAATCAAAAAAAAAGAGGAAAAGAAAAATCAAAAAAATTAAGTAAATCAAAACACAAAAAAAAGGTTAAACCAAAAATAAAAAAATGGCGTAAGATCATCCACTTGTCTGTTAATCTCTGATACTTGTTTGCTAGTGTATGCATTTACGCTCTGGTAAAATTACAGGAATGGCTCACGACTCTTCCGAAGAGAATCAATTAGGTCGTGGTCAGTCAGCTGACCCACGGGTCCACGCAATGGACTCAGGCCCCTCCCGCGACACCTCACAAGAGGTCCCCGTTGTTCCACGGGAGGTAGCTCCACCCCAGGATATCTTTTCCCTTTTGGGTGTCCTCGCTAGTACACAGCTCAGCCCTGAGCAACTTCTGGCCTTTCAGGCCATTTTAAAGGGGAAGTCTGTTTCTCCCCCTCCTCAGGAGTCAACTCCGGCTCCCACGTCCTACCAACAGCCGCTCCAGGCTACTACATCTCCATCACATGTATATGTCGCTCCTTCTTCTTCACTTCAAGGACAGGCGAGCCAACAGCCCGCCTCTCACCAATTCCCCCCTCTACAGTCTCAAACCCCTGCCATCCCTCATACGGTACCCCAAGCGGGTCCGTCCACTGGTGGGCCACCATACCCATCTGGCTCAGGGTTCCCTTCTCAGGTCCCTATAAGGCCTTCTCAGCCTCAATGGCAGGCCCCACTTTCACCTGCCGAGGAGCTCACTCAGTCCCTCCTCAACAAATACACTGAAATGAACGAGGAGTTCCGAAATTTCAAGAAAGAGGCACATGGGAAGTCTGTCCCTGACATTTCCCTGCCAAATCTCCCCATATTTCATCTTCCTCCCTCCGAAATGCCTACATACCGTAGGTATAACGGCACGGGAAATCCTTATATTCACATCAAGGATTTTCTGTATGAATCTTCCTCCTGGCAGAACGATCCAAAATCCCTGGCTTACCTTTTTCGGAAATCATTGGATGGTCCCGCCCTAGAATGGTTCTATTCCCTAGAGCCGAGTGAGGCTGGAGATTTTGAAATTGTCAAAGCCAAATTCATACAGAAGTACCGGGATAGGGTCGGTCCCTCTCTTTCTATCACCGACCTAGTTGCTGAGAAAATGAGGTCAGATGAGGATTTTGTCCAGTATGCTGATAGGTGGAGGTCTCTGGCCGATAAAATAAAGGATACCCTTTCAGAACCTGAGCAAGTCAAGATGATCGTGTCTAATGCAACTCCGCAGTTTAGACACATTTTAGCCATGAATAAGCTTACCACGATGGAGGAACTTTATGAGAGGGCTCGGTATATCCAGACCCAATTAAAAGATTCCCCCATCATGCATATGTTTGAACCCCCAAAGCCAAGGGTGTTTAAGAAGACGGGCACTGGTGTCAAGGAGGAACAACTGAGGGAGTCGTCATAAATGAGCAAGTGAGTGTGCTTGGCAGCCCCAACCAACCAGTTAACCCAAGGCCTCCTCAGGTTTCACGACCTCCCTTTCAACAAGGTCCACCTCTTTATCGTCCTCCACCCCAAAATAACCCCCTTCAAAACAACATGCCTCAACCCTTTCATCTCCAACAACAACAACCACAACCTCAGTATCACCAAGTTCCACCCCCGGGAAATTACGGCCCACCACAACAACGGATGAGGCCCATTGGACCCAAAAGAGCCCATTATCCACCATTGCCCGAGACATTGCCGGACATTTTTAATGCCCTCATGGCTGCCAACCTGCTTACTTTGCCCAAAGAAAAGTTTGCATGGCCCCCAAATGCTGATACCTCCAGGTACTGTGTCTATCACAGACAGCCGGGTCATACGGTGGAGAATTGTTTCAACTTCAAAGATTACATTTATGACATGAATGATCTCGGTGAAATCGATTGGGATGAAATGAGGCGATGCATCGCCACCCTAAAGGCCAGGAGACCTCCGCCTAGGCCACAGTTGCCACAACAACCGCATCAACAACAACAGCCTCAGCAGGCCCCACAACAGCAGCCTAATATGGGCATCATCCATAACCCGCTTCCGGAGCACCAACAGCCCAACTACCAGGTTAATCCGATTTCCTCCTTCTCGGAAGTTGGAAGAGAGCAAACCTGTCGTTTAGAAAGCACCTCTGTCCTCGCTACCAATCATACCACCAATCAACCTCCTCGTCTCCTTCGAACAGCCTCTTCTTACCATTCAACCCCCTCACAACCCCTATTTGGTCCTTCTCCCGTTCCGCAGCCATCACGCCCTCTTATCCGTACCCCTATCGTCAATTCACCGTTAGTCCATCACCAAAGGCCATCTCCCACTCCTTTTTCACCCACAAGTCCTCTGATCACTTCTTATTCCTCTAATTTACCATCTACCTCTATCGCACCTTTACCCCCGCCTTCTAACCTTTTTACCGCCCATTACCCGTATGACACACCATCCACCTCTACCCCATTGAACCTCTTCCTCTACCATATAAACCTCTTATCATCCATCATCCACCCCAAGTCACCTCCGTTTCTAATCTACCTCCACCTTCCAAACCCCTTATCATCCACCATTCACCCGAGATTCCCTCTACTTCCCCTATTCTTTCACATTCTAAGCCCCTTATCATCCGTGATTCACCCGAGGTTTCTTCTACCTCTACTATACCTCCGCCAAGCAAACCCCTGATCAAAACACCTACACCCATCATAACCCCTATCCCACCAACCATTCCTCCACTATTACCCCTTAAACCCTTGTTAAAATCCACACCCAATACCATAGAGGTGCAACGAGAGCCACAAGCAATGGTGCTCCGGAGTGGAAGGATGTTCCACCGGGTGTTTCCCCAGAGTAGTCAGGCCCCTGAACAATCTCAGCCCCAGAAAGATAAGGAAGAGCAGTCAGAAGAGTCCATCCCTGGGACCCAGTATGACTTGTTGAAACATCTGGATAAGACGCCTGCCCGTATCTCCATCCTCGAGTTGATCAAAAGATCCACATCTCACCAAGAAGCTTTAAGGGAATATCTCCAAAAAGTCATGGTGAACGAGGATCTCCCTGTGGAGAAAATCTCGACAGTCCTGACGCCCACTGATACACAACCGCCTATCATGTTCCATAATCACGAGCTTGCCCCCAAGGAAGCTCGAAAATATGCGTTGTGTATTGCGGTAAAAATCAATGGCGTATCAGTGGATCCCTGCCTAGTGGACACGGGCGCGTCTATAAATGTGATTTCCCCGAGTACTCTCCAAGCATGTGGGGTTGATGAAGAACAACTCATGCCCTCCTCAATACAGTCACGGCCTACGACAATAGTAAAAGGCCGCCAATGGGGATGATTGCCCTCAATGTAGAACTAGGTCCTGTATCAGTCTTTACGGAATTCCATGTCCTTGATATGGATCCCACTTTCAAGGCTATACTAGGCCGTACCTACATTGAAGCCATGAATGCTGTACCATCCACCAATCATCAGTGCTTGAAATTTCCATACAAAGGATGGGTTATTAAGGTAATGAGCATGCCTCTCTGTTCTACGGTGGATGCTATCAACACCTCTTTGCCTTCGGTCTGGCCGACTCATCGGCCCATACTATCCTTGTTGGATGTGTATGACCCTTGTCGTGCTCCCTTCACACAACAAAAGCCATTCCCTTTGTCAAACTCACGTCTCCCTTCCGCTCCAAAGGATGGGAGATTATGAGAAATATTGGCTACCAAGATGGCAAAGGCCTAGGGGCACAACTGCAAGGAAGGCTGAGACCACTCCAAAAGATAAAGCCAATCCATAGAGCTGGCTTGGGTTTTAAGGGGCCATTCGAATCAGACGGCAAACCCCTCACTTGGACTTTGTCCTCACATTTCAAAAAGGGGCCCATCGTCCAGATGGGAGATCCTCCACCGGAATCACCTGGGGGGTCACGGGATGTGTTTTTAGCTCAAGCATGTTCAAGGATCCCTAAAAGAGGGAAGATTGTCCACCTAGATTGTGAATGGTATAAATGGTTTGACATACCAGATATATCCATTGCACTGGAAAGAATGTTCTCGCCTCCACATCTAGAAGGGCCTCTTTTGATCTCCGAAATGCCAGGGGACACCACCACACTTGCCAGAATGACAAACCCTCCTCGCCAAGAGGATGTTGTCATCGACGGGTCATCATCCGTCACCAATATTGTCACCGACGGCTCATTAGCCGTCATCTTTTCTATCCATCTATCACAGCCTTTGTTGCTGTCTCCTTCCTGGGCCAGACAGTTGTCTGATGATCTTCCCAGGTCCCCTTCTTTACTCATATACCTACGTGGGTTTCTTAACTCACGCCAGGTTTTCAATCACGATCTGCTCTACGAGCTACACAACCCTCTAGCTTTAGTTCCATTTTCACCTCCTCCAATTTCTTTTCACTGTTTTGTTATTAAAAATGAAAATGAAAAAAAAACGCCAATTCCACAACTCCTCAACAGCGCATTGTCTTTGAGGAAACCTCCTATATCTCCCACGAGTGTGCCCCGACTCACGGGCCACTCATTCAAGGTCCCCTGAGCGACCTTCTTTTCCCCTCATCTGAGGGGTCTTTCCCTGTACATTCTTCACCATCCTCTTCAGTTTCTTCTTCTGTAAATGTCAGTCTAGCTAGCAATAATAAGTCAAGGGTAGCGTCTAAGAAGAAATCCAAGGGTAGGCAGATTCCCCGTCGATTCCTTTTGGATCTAGCCACCAGGTGTCAAGCCCTTCTAGCCATCCCCCAATTGCTAGAAAATCCCGTCCAACTGCCAGAAATAGAATGTGAGAATGATTGCATGATTGATGAAGGGTATGGGGTCTATGAACTCACTGATGAGGAATACCCCATTAAAGAAGAGGATGAAGAATATGAGGACGCGGCTGACACCTATGCTAGTGGAATGAGCAGATTTGATGAACCGTCAGCCGCTGTAGAAGAGTCTACCAAAGAGATCAATCTGGGAACTGAGGAAGACCCTAGGATTGTCCTCATAAGTGATAATTTACCATCATCTGAAGAAGAGGCACTAGTTAAGGTTCTTAAGGATTAAAAGGACACGTTTGCATGGAGCTATGAGGATATGCCAGGATTGGATTCTACTCTGGTTGAGCATCGTCTCACCCTCAAACCAGGGTCCATCTCGGTAAAACAACGGTTAAGACGTTTCCGCCCACAAATGGCTTTGAAAATGAAGGAAGAGGTCGATAAGCTCCACAAAGCTAGGTTCATAAGAGTCGTCCTTTATCCTTAGTGGGTCGCAAACATCGTCCCGGTCATAAAGAAAGATGAAAATGTGAGAATTTGTATTGACTTCCGGGACCTTAACCGTGCGTGTCCAAATGATGATTTCCCTTTGCCTCATATTGATGTGTTGATTGATAACACGACAGGATATGAAACCCTTTCATTCATGGATGGATTTTCTGGATACAATCAAATCCGTCTGGCAGAAGAAGATCAGGAGAAAACCTCATTCACTACTCCCTGGGGAACTTACTGTTATGTGGTCATGCCATTTGGACTGAAGAATGCTGGAGCCACTTACCAAAGGGCTATGATGGTAATATTCCATGACATGATGCACATATATTTGGAGGTATATGTGGATGATTTGTTGGTAAAGTCTAAAACTAGGGCGAAACATCCCGAGGTCCTTGCAAAGGTGTTGCAAAGATCCCGTGAATTCAATTTGAAAATGAATCCAAAGAAATGTGTGTTTGGTGTATCATCTGGCAAATTACTTGGCTTCATTGTGAGCAAAAGGGGTATTGAGATAGATCCCAACAAGGCTAAGGCGATTAGGGATATGCCACCCCCGAAAAATCTGAGAGAAGTTCGAGGATTAATCGGGAGATTGCAGTTTATCCGTCGCTTTGTGTCGCAACACTCGCAAAGGTGCCGGCCCTTCTACGAGTTGACCAAAGCAGGGACCAAATTCTGTTGGGATTCTAAGTGTCAGAATGCTTTCGATGGATTAAAGGAATATCTGGCCAACCCACCTGTTCTCACTCCACCTATTCCAGATAAGCCTTTGATCCTATATGTCTCGGTCCTAGACGACTCTGTGGGAGCCGTCCTGGCACAAATCAATGAGGAAGGCAAGGAACGGGCAACCTATTACTTGTCCAAACTCCTCAACCCCTGTGAGCGAAAGTATACTACCATGGAAAAGACCTGTGCCGCCCTCGTGTGGGTGGTACAGAAATTGAAACATTACTTTCTTGCTCACGAAGTCCACTTGATTGCTCGGATGAATCCTATCAAATTTCTCTTGGAAAAGTTTGTCCTTACTGATAGGCTAGCACGTTGGCAAAGTTTTCTATCTCAATTTGACATCACCTATATTCAGCAAAAGGCGATTAAAGGCTATGCTATAGCCGAGCATCTCGCTCATCACCCTCTCCCCAAGTTTGATCCTGTTCAATCAGAGTTTCCAGATGAGGAACTAATGTCCATTACCCAGTCTGATGATCCCATGTGGACATTATATTTTGATGGAGCTTTGAATTCCCAGGGGAGAGGTATTGGTATTGTTCTTTTGTCACCTGAAGGTGTCGCTATCCCAGATGCATTCCAGCTCTCATTTCCAGTCACCAACAACGTGGCTGAATACGAGGCTCTTCTGGCAGGTCTGAACCTTGCCTATTCCTTCTGGGTCACTGAATTACGAGTCATAGGTGATAGTCAACTTATCCTTCGCCAAGTGCTCACCAAATATCGCACTCGCGATCCCAAGCTCAAGCCATATCAAGAGCTTACTGTTGCTTTCGCTAAACTGTTCACTAAGTTGGTCTTTGTCCACGTTCCTCGCAATCAGAACATTCTCGCCGACGCCCTTGCTTCGTTGGCATCATCATTAAGGTTTCCTCTGGGCAGAAGAGCTCTGTCCGTTTCTATCCACAAGCTTCTCTTCCCTGCTATTCACAACCCTTCCTATTTAAGGGTTCAGGAGGAAATGTCAAAGATGGCTCAGGATAGAGAAGTCGCTGAAAAGAGGGAAATTATGTTGGTCGAATTGGAAGAAGAATTGGCTGATGAGGAGAAGCCATGGTTCTATGAGATTGTTAAATATTGCAAAGACCAGTCTTACCCTACAGAAGCAACAGCAGAAGATAAGAGGGCCATAAGGAGAGTTGCCCAAAGGTATACGGTGGTTGGAGGATTGCTATACAAGAGAAGCCTCACTGGTGTTCTTCTAAGGTGTCTTGATGATGATGAGTCCTGGAAGTGTGTAGAGGAAGCACACTCAGGCGTGTGCGGTGGCCATGTGAACAGCCAGATGCTTGCTAAGAAGATCCTTCGGCAAGGCTTTTACTGGCCCACCATGGAGGAAGATTGTGCTGTCTATGTCCGTAGGTGTGTCAAGTGTCAACTTCACGCTGATAAGATTCATTCCCCATCTTCCTCTCTCCATCCAGTATCCTCCCCATGGCCTTTCTCCATGTGGGCATTCGACATCATTGGTCCTCTTGGTGATCCTAACTCCCTCACCAAGCAAAAATCCTTCATCCTCACTGCAACGGAGTACTTCACCAAATGGGCTGAAGCCGAAGCCTATGCAGAAGTCAAGGCATCCACAGTCTGCAAGTTCATCATGAAGAACATCATCGCCAGGTTCGGCATTCCAAGAACTATCATCACCGACAATGGGCCACAATTCATCTCTCAGGATCTTCAGGACCTCTGCCAAAGGTATAAAGTTGCATTGCATCATTCGTCACCATATTATCCACAAGGTAATGGCCAAGCAGAGGCCACTAATAAAACACTGATTAAAGTCATAAAGAAAACTTGTGAGTCTAGCAGATTCTCGGATTGGCCAGAGAAGCTTATCGAAGCTCTATGGGCCTATCGCACTTCAGTCCGAACTCCTACTGGGTAAACTCCGTTCGCCCTCGCTTACGGGATGGAGGCGGTAGTTCCGTATGAGATTCTGATTCCCTCTCTGAGAGTACAATTGGACAAGGACCTTCCCCTCGACGAACGTCGTGATTCTCTCCTTGCCCAGTTGGAACTCTTAGACGAGAAACGTCTGGTTGCTGCCGAGCATGCTCGCGTCTACCAAAATAGACTCGCACGTTTTTACCAGAAGAAGGTTATTGAGAGAAAGTTCAAAGTTGGTGAAATGGTAGTGAAAAGAATTTTTGTAAAACCTGGCGGGCCGCGTTCTAAGCTCCAACCCAATTGGGAAGGACCATACGTGGTTCAGGCTGTGCATCCTGGCAACGCCTACAGGCTAGTCAATGCTGAAGGAGTTGAGTTATCCCACCCTTGGAATGGGCTTTACCTTAAGAAGTATTACCCTTAGATAGGTGTACATACTGTCAAAGATAAAAAAATTGAAAAGAAAAACAACAAAAAAATGAAAAAAAATGAAAATAACAAAAACATGTGTATAAAACAAAAGAAAAGACTAAAAAATAGAAAATTCAAAATGTTGATGCTTGGAGATCACCATGTAGTTAAGTCATTGCATTCAACCTCCATGTTAGGAAAGGGCCCATTAAGACTTGGTAGGTCTCAGGTCTTGGTTTGCCAGAACCGTGGAGACCCCTGTCTGGCCAGTTCGGCCTATGCCCCCTCAAAAGAAGACAACATGAATACACACCTGTGTTATAAAAAATTGATAGCATCGCTTATGGTAGGGCATCACTCAAAAGGTCTCAAGAAGCTTAAATCTTTGTTCTCTTCTTCTCGACCGAGTGAGACAGTCGGCGCCCTTAAAACGCTGAGCATGGGAAACATGAACACAACCCCTAGGGTGAGAGTAGGATCCAATTCTTCGAGCATGAATCAGAGCACGAGAGGAGGGCAGTGTCCCCGCAGGCATCCAAGAGGGATTAATGTCAAAATACTATGTCCCTCGCAAAAAAATCCATCAAAAGAATCAGCAAAAGAAAAGCAGGAAATCAAAGTCAAAAGAAAGGCCTGGCCGTGACCGTGCCTGATTCCACTAAATGAAACCCCTTTGACTGAAAGTCAAATTCTACACAAAAGGGGTCATGAGATGTAAATGCTCGAGAGTTAGTCCGAAGTTGCCCAAAAGGGGAAGTTAAGTGTACCTCTATTGGCTCGCCGAGTTAACGGTTTTGCCGGTCCTCTCAAAAGGTTTACCCCCAATACTCTTCCTTCTTCCCCTGAAGATGAAGGCTCAATGGAGTTCCTGAAGGGCGAAACTCGCCAAAGCCTGCAACATCATTTTAACACAAACATATGGTTGTCCATTTTGAAAAGCAGAAGCCATTGTCGTGAAGGAGTCTCCGTGTTTCTGGCCGGTCAAGACCCTTATCCACCACCTTAATGTCTTCTTAGTTTAACCTCGGGCTTAGACCAATGCAAGCGCGTCACCCATAGGTGCGACGACGTCTGATTCCGGGTCAGCGTCGCGCGGTTGGTCGTTTGGGTTCCAGGGTGTTCCATTATATACCATCTAGAGTTGTGAGGAAATAGACCCGGGTCGGGCAAATCATTTATCTCGAACATTTTTTGGGTGAATCCCTGTGGTCGGAAGCAACTGGGAGCCTAAGCATGGCATGACGGCATTATCATCAGGATAAGTCTTAGCCGGCGGGATTATCATTCGAGGAGTCTAGAGGCCCAAATCAACCTAGATGTGCGCTTAGGATACCTGGGAGGTTAGCAAGAAACCCTTGTTCTCGTGCAACTTACATGTTATATGGGTTGGTCATCATGCATTAGTAAAAAAAATAAAAAAAATATATAAGCCAAAAATAAACAAAAAAATGACAAAATCCAAAATTCAAAAAAAAAAGCAAAAAAATGTACATGCACAAAAAAATGGAAATGTAAAAGACCAAAAAAATAAATAAACAACAAAACACAAAAAAATTAATATACACCTACACAAACAAAGATCACATCTTTGCATGATCGCATTTGTATGCAGCATTCATTTTAAATTCTCGTTTGCATCCGTGTGCTTGTCTGTCGCATTCATCATCATCTTTATCAGTGCCTTTGTTAATAAAGACTTGCCCCTTGACTCGTTATCAAGGATAGTTCAAAACTTCGTTTGCTTGTTGAGCAAGGGGCAAGTCAGAGCAGAAATACTGACTTGTTTGCTTAGGTGTGTGCAGGAATTCGAGAGCTCAGGAAGAAGCAGAGAATCAAACACAAAACACTTTATTTCACTTCTATTCAAAATAAAAATAAACAACAAAGAGATTACATCAGGTTTCACCTTCTCTCTCCACATTACTTGTCCCGCCACCCTCCGGACGAGACACTCTTGAGGGGGCTATCCAATCATGGAAAGCGGTCCTTCTACCGCTTTGTGAGCCTCTTTCTATCTCTACTCCCCGGCGCCGATCTGCGGGGGCACCAAAGGAGCTGCTGACACGAAAGCCACGCTCTCGTGCTCTTCGGTAGCGTTCCTCACCGTCCTTTAGCCACTGCTCGGCGAGGCCGAGACTGGTCTTCAATTCAAATAATTGGGCCTCCAGGGCCCTCTTCTCCTCTTTCTCGGCCGACCTCTTGGCCTTCTCTCTTTCCTTGGCCTTTTCCCTCTCAGCACGTTCTCTCGCTCTGTCTTCCCTCTCCAGCTGAAGGGTGATCCTCAGCTCTATAGCGTCCCTAGAAAAGTCATCACCTGGACGACGCTGCAGTTCCTCTTCTAGCTCGGCTATTCTAGCTTCCTTCTGGGCGGCATGTGCGAGTGCCTCCTCCGTTTCTTTCTCCTGCCAAACGTTTCATCTCAGGCTTTAACGCTTGAACAAGGGATTTTAAATGGTGAGGCTCTCACCTGTACAGAAAGCATCCCTTCTGCTTCCGCAGCCCGCTGTGTGGCATGAGCAAGTTGCTCGTGTAGTGAATCTAACTCTGAAGTGGGAATCCATAGACTGGAAGAAACGCCGTCTGCCCCCATCGCCGATGAAACTACATCGAGCTGGGCACGCTGCGTACACATACGAGAGGTGACAGTTAAATGGTTAACGCCATGAATTTCAAATCATGCCAGGAGTATGTATATATACACTTACTGATGAACCCAGAGCCGCTCGGGCATCAGTTAACTCTTGCTCCGTGTCCGCCAAACGAGCTCGTAAGTCGTTATTATGGTGTCACGGGCATCCTACAGCCATGGCTCTTGAGTTCACAAATAAAAAAAAAAATAGAAATTATAAAAGACAAAAAAATGGTGTTTTACTTTACCTCTATAAGCCCTCCAAGCTGGAGCCTCTCCGCATACATTGCCCTATAGAGCCGTAGGTAATCTTCACTGTCTTGCGCTTGTGATTCCAGGAGCGTGCCACCCCGCTGCCAGTCTTCATACTGTTCGGGGAAGCGCACCCTCCAATCAACGCAGGTTGCCGGCCCACGCGTCTTCTTCCCGACGCTGGGTGAGGAGGTTATATCCACCCATTCCTGGGCAAGCCCGAGGGTTCTCATGACTAATCGTAGCCTTAGAGGCTCAATTTCATTCAAGCAATGGAGCCAGAGGTCCCGTCCGAATCGGGCACGGCTTCCAATTACCCATGGCTGGTCGACATCGACCATATTCAAGTAAGGCCTCCAGTTCACCTATGTTGGGTTGTACATATCTTCTTAGTTACTCAAAAATACAAAAAAAATACAAAAAATAAAAACAAATGAACAAAACATATAAAAAAGAGAAAAAAGTATCCTACCATCGCTGCAGGGAACTCTTGCAGCTCCCGTCTCGATACCATCAGCTGGTAGGATAATGGTGCTGTACTCATGATGGGTTGCCACCGCCTAGCCAACGGGATCGTCACTGGCCGACAGTGTCGAGCTCTCCCCATTGGAATATAATAGTAGCTCCACAGCTACACCATCATGTGTCATTGGCACCAACAAATACAAGAAAAAAAGCATAAAACCAAAATCACAAAAAAATAATCTTTTACCTGGATGAAGGGCGTAAACCCATTTATTGTCACCTCTCGGCCTGTCCTTTGCGACAGACCTGTAATTGATGTGCCAGCACGCCAGCTCCCCAGGCGTACTGTCCTACTCTCTCCAAATCAACGAGCAGCTCCAGGAAGCGGCAGTGTATGTTGTCTCCCTTGGAGCCCAGTAGCAGCCTACCCAGCAGAAAGAGGAGGAATCTCCTCAGGTCCATGTTGGTCCTTTCCCAGTTGCTGGCATCTGCACAGTATACAGCACGGGCACCTCTCTCTGCCCTTTCCATAAATTCCTCCAAGGACTCGTCATCCCGTGGACGGATGTCAGTAAGCCCTAACACCTCCATGATCGATGTCTTGGCTACTGACCTGTTCTTCCGTCCATCGAGTTCCAGTCCTAACAGTTTCTGGGCACCTTCTCGGTAATCCGCATAAGTGACGCCGGTCACTGCCTCTCCATCCACTTTGAGGCCCGTAATGCGGACCATATCTTCCAAACTGGGCACCATGTGCCCCCAAGGCATCAGGAATGCCCGACTCGCCGGATCCCATCTTTCATGTAATGCTTGGATCAGGGCAAGGTCGAGCTTTATCGGCTCAATTCGGAGGAAGGAGCCGAACCCCATCACGTCTAGCCTGGCCTTTTGGAAGTCCGGAGACCTCGATATGCTGCCACTACCAGCTCCCAAGAGATGTGCGATCGCATCATGCCCTGCACATCCACAAGAAGTGAGAAAGGGGAGCATTGCTAAGCAAGAAAGGAGAAGAAAAGGATGAAGGAAGGAAACCAAAGAAGTCACTTACCAGCTGTGATCGGGTCCTCTCACTCAGTTGTCCTTCGACTTCTGAGAGTCTCCTGGAACTGCTACCTGATCTGCTCCTCTTCGAGGAGCGGGAAGACTCACCTTCTGCTCTAAAGCTGGATTCACCCTCCATCCTGAAAAAATGAGCAACACTCGCAACCTCCCTTCCTTACAAATTTGCACTCCTCAAGCCTGCTCTCAGGACTTCAGTGTTTCCAAGTCGAGCGAAAGGGGAGGTATTTATAGGATTGGAAAGAAGGTGGTCTGGATCTATCACCATCACCCCAGCAACATCCTTTACGACGAGTCACCCTCTCTTTACTCTCGCATGTTACCATGCCATCTGGAGTGATCAATTCGGAGGCGTGATTTGTTGACTTGCCCTCCCCATGCGGTCTAAAGATTCCCCGTGTTTATTGTCCCGTTGCGACTACTGCTAGCGCAAAGAAGAAAGTGGGGGACATTTATACGGGAAAACAGGACCAGGGATCGATGTTGTTGAAGTTGGTGGTAGATTCCTTTGAAAGTCATGGCCACGGCACACTCGCGTGCCACTTTACCATGTGAAGTGAATGGAGCAGAGCTGTGATTGTTGACCCGCCACCCCTATTCGGTCCAAAGATTCCTGCGTGTCCCTTGTCCTATTGCGACTACTTTTAGCGCAAATAGGAAACGAGGGACATTCACGTGGGAAAAGAGCACCACAGGCCGATATTGTTGAAATCCGTGGCTGATCCCCTTTGAAAATCATGGCTATGGTGAGTCACCGCCCCGTGTTTTAAGGAGACATCTCGTCGAGCATACTGCGCGAGAACCCATGTGTTGGAGAAGAGGCGTAGAGCAGAAGGAACATATCCAGGGCGAACCAGTCGTGTTCAAACCAAGCTATTTCACTCATACATCTATATAAGGTTTGTGCCCATCATGAGAAGGGAGTGAGTGAACAAGCCACTCACTAACCCTCACACCCTCCTGGTCGCTTCTATTCTCTCTCTCAAGGCAAGAAGTCCCTTGGAGGCCTTTATAATTCCGTGACGCAGCAATCGCCTTGTCGCGCCATGCGTTCCCACCTGCTCTTCGGCAGTGCTCCTCGCCGTCCTCCTGTCTCTCTCGCGACCCTGATGGCCGCGAAGCTCTTGAAGTCGAGGCCGCTAGCTGAGCTACCCTATGCTCTGCCGATGAAGATGCTACCAACTCCAGGAGCTCCTCTGTTGCGAGCTCTAATCCCCTTCCATCTGCAGAGCGAGCCATGTCTGGATGCTCTTTCTCTCAGAGCTCCATCTCCTGCGTCTCTTGTGCTGCTCTATTTTTACCTTTTCTCTCTCTCTTATCTCTTGCCTTATCTCTCTCAGCCATTCGGAGAGAAATCTTCAGCTCCCGGGCATCACAGGGCAACTCCTCATGCTAGTTACCTTGATTTTTTGGCTTTGTCCGGAATGGTTGGCTATCACCTAGCACTGGCTATTGCAGATGTTTGTGCCAAAAATAAGAAAAAAGAGAAAAAAAGGGAATAAAAAAAAGAAGAAAAAAAAATAGTAGAGAGTAAGGATGTAGATGGTATTAAAGCTTCCATATTTATTCCAAGGAAAGATACATTATGGTTTGGGCATCTCAGGCCTCAATTTCTCCAACTCGATTACATAAGCTTTCAGCAGTTCTTCGTCCTCACTCACAGACTCTGTTGCCCTCAGTGTAATGCTGGCCTTCCATGACGCTTTGATTGTCTTCACATTTCTTGCGTCACCCCCTGTGCCCAGCTCCCTTTTCCTGATTAAAGGAAGCTCGGATAGCAGTGGGAATGAATGGCGAGTGAGGCCCATCTGAGTATGACACCGGTGCGTGTTGTAAAGGATGAATTCAGACGTGCCAACAAGTTGGAGCTCCATGTTAAGAGAAGACCTCGTGAGAAGCTCATATGGGAGTAAGCATGTCGGTGCACGAGTGAACATATACTCTTCAAAGGTACTGAAGTGAGCCCGCCAGTCTTCACGTTTCTTCAGCCAGGGAACGCGATTTGCTATACTACCACTAGAGCCTAACACATTGACCATATGGTGAAGCGGACTTTGTTGGAAGAGTCTTGAAGTAGACGACATTCCCTCACGATGGTTAAATTTGAAATGCAAGTCAGTCCAGCAATTCAAAAGGAGTGCGCAACCAAAAGGAGGCTTACCCATACTGGAAGCCGTGAGTCCGCTATAGAGATAAGCAAGGATGGCAGGTCCCACTCTCTTTCCTTCCCAAATTCCACAGATGGCGCTTAGTTGATCTTCCTCCACTATGTTGTCAGTATAAGGGAATAGGAGAGCACCCGCTAAGCAGATGGTGAATCCCTTCATGAGCCCTTCAATGCGGTCATCATCACTTGTCAACCTTTCAAGAGCATTTATGACCCAATCTGCAAGTTTTTGCAGATGGATTCCCTTCTGAGTCTGGATGTCCTTGATGGCTTCGGACGGCATGAAGCTTCTGAGCACCTCCTCGGAAGTCACCCTTCTTAGCATGCGCATAACCTTTACCTTGCCATTTCTCTGGAATTTCTTCACGCCAAGTAGAAGTTCTGCTTCTTCGAGAAGAATAGTTGCCTCGAAAGTGGGGAAAATAAACGTGTGCGTTTGAGGGTGCCAAAGCTCTACCAGTGCACCCATAGCCGCCCAATCCATGTGAATCTCGTTGTAATGCTTGGCATGAGTTACGAGCTTTTGGAGATGCCACTTTCTGATGATGGCCCTCATACTGATTGAGATGTTCGAAGTGAGTTTCGACAGCCATGGCAACCTTGAAAACTTCCTCGGGCCAGGAAAGAGAGGATACGGCTGAAAATAGAAAAGTGGAGAAGGCGAAAATGGGCATAAGAAAGTCTTGCAGAAACACAAAAAAGAAATGTTAACTCACCATTCGAGACTGGATTCTCCCGCTAAGATGCCCTTCGAAGTCAGTAAGCCGCTTGCACTCGTTGCTGGGCTTGCTTTTCTTTACGGGACGGGAAGACTCCCCTTCCATCTCGAACTCTGATCTCCTCCTAAGCTTCAACTTCCTTAGCTCGCCCTTGAATGCATTTTCTTAAGGCCAAAGGGGTGATACTTATAGTGAGGAAAGGAATCTAGGAACAGTGTTGGCAGTTTCGTTTTGTTGTGTGTGATAATTTGCTTGCATAGTTGTGATCTTGTTTTGTTATGTTAATTATCGAGTGGGGTACCACTGTCCCACCGATGCCCCACCTTGTCCCCTAATCATTCAATTATTGTGATCCCCCTTATCATGCATCGTATTATATGATATTTACGCTACTAGAGCATGCCAAGGACCATACGCCTTGGATGAATCCGGGATTTGAGTTCCCCTTCAACAAAAACAGTGATGATCCCGGAGGAGTTCAGGACGTACGGATAGGCCGTTAAGTTGTGATAGAATGGGGACGATGGTTCCGTTCGATGAGTCGGTACGTGGATAAACGGGCCCCGGCTCAGTATCAGCTCATTGGATCGGTATCCTGACCCACTCTCCACAGCTTAGCAATATTATCCTTGGATAGTTTCTATTTTAGTTTGTTTTATTTTTCTTTTAAACCCAGCATGCATTCATGTAGGACTTTGAGTTCATTGTGGAAAATCACTCACTTACTTTGATTGTGTGAGCCACTGTGCTTAATTGCTTAAATATGGGATATTCCATTCCGAGTCGAGTACTGAGTTTTCCCGAGGTTGTCTTGGGACGTTTCTCTGGATGAAACCATTGTTTGGATCTGTCTCCAATCATCTGTTTATTCCCCTCGGACCCACCTTGGTTGTAGCACGTCCACAATGGTTGGTAACCGCTCCCAAATGGTGAAACCTGAGGTTTACGACCCAGGTACTTCCACGCCGTGAAGTTGGTCCTTTTAGTTTGTTTGTGCCCCAGCGCACACAATGTCCTTCCTTGTTTACCATCCAAACAATCGTGGATTTCGGAGAACCTTCCTCAAGGTTGCTTCGTGAAACTCGAGAAAGATTCACATCCTATGACGTTAGAAGTGTGTCTCACCACACCTTGGCACCCGCTTTTTAGTCCACTCCATTTCATTTCAATACACTTCGTTTCATTCCATTACACGCCATTCCCCTACAAAGTGGATGCCAAGGCGGGGCAGCTGTAGACACGCCATTTCTGACTTTACGATGAGTAAATCCCATGTTATACCGTAATGCCCTGAAGTGGCTTACATTTTATTTTATTTGAGTGATTTCCGTAATTTTGGTTAAATTATATTTTATTTTGTGAGAGGAGAAAATTAAAATACGTGTACATATAAAATAAATAAAAAGAGGAAAAATAAAATTCTAAAAAAAATGTGTGTATAATGATGTTTACATAAAAAAATGTAATTGATTTTCTTTAATAATAAATTTATTTTTGTAAATATATATATATAATTGATTACTATATGTATAAAATAAATATATTTATTAGAAAGTAAATGATATGATAACTACAAAAATAACTACAAAAATAATAATAAATAAAATAATTTATTTATCTTACCCCACGTCCCTTTCTCTCCCCCTATTTTCTTCCCTATCTCTCACGTAGTCCCCTCTTGTTTCTCTGCTCACTTCCCCCTCCCCCATGGCACACACACACTCCCCCACTCTCCCTGTTCTTTCCCCCGTTCTCACGGCAACATGGCCATTTTCCTCCACCGTCTCCTTTTCTCTTTCTCTCTCTCTCTCGTGAAGCCTCCGGTCGAACTCCCCACCTCCTCTTTCCCACAGCCCGACCCCCTCTCCCGTGAACCAGCCGCCCCCCTTTTTCCGGCTTCATTCTCCTCGTCTCTCCTCTCTCCACCTTCCCAGAACCGCAGGCAGAGAACCCAACCCCCTTGCCGGTCTCCCCCTAACGCCGACACCCTCCGCCTCACCGTGCCACCACCGCAAGCTCACCTCCTCGCGACCACATGCCACCCTAACTACCGGACGACACCGCCATCGTCGATCACGTCGCCATCGTCGTCCTCGCGACCGCCGGAGCCCCCTCTCCGACCGTCGGCCGCCTGCACCACCACTGCCGTCGCCGGAGCACCCTCTCCGACCGTCGGCCGCTTGCACTAACCGCCCAGTCGTCCCGCGCCCACGCCATCAGCACCGCTGCCAAGCTACCCGTCCGCCGCCATGCATGCACCGTGAGCCCCGCCAAGGTCCGCAGCAACTCCGGCCTCGCCCACGCGTTGCCCTCACGCCCGTCGTCCACCCACCTCCATCGCCCGTGAGCACCGCCCACGCCCCCGACGACACCCCAGCTGCGCACCCCCACACCGACACCGCCTGCGCCCTGCACCGCGCCACCGCCAGCGCCCCGCCTTCGACGCCGCTCCAGCCGCGCCACCGCCAGCGCCCCGCCTCCTGCCCTGCCTCCAGCCCCGCCTGCACTCCCGCCGGCCCTCTCTCCCTCTCGTATGTCCCCCTCTCTCTTACTCCCTCTCTGCACTCCCCCTCTCTCCCTCTCTGCACTCCCCCTCTCTCCCTCTCTCTCCTCCCGTTCTCTCTCTTCCTCCCTCTTTCTCTGCACTCCCCCTCTCCCCGTCGTCTCTCTCTCCCCCGCGATCTCTTTCTCTCTCTTTCTCCCTCTCTCTATTTCTCTCCCTCTCACAATCTCTCTCTTCCTCCCTCTCTTCTCTCTCTCTCATCTCGCGTCTCTCCCCCTCTCCCCTGCTCCATCTTTCTCTTCCCCCCTCTCTTTCCCCACTCTCCCTCTCCTCCTCATCCCGTCGCCTCTCTCTCTCGATCCCCTCTCTCTCTTCTTTTTTAGTTTTTTTTTATTCCCCACTCTCTCACTCTCTCCCCCACTCTCTCTTTCTCTCCCTCCCGATTTCTCTTTCTTTTCTTTTTTTATTATTTCCCCCCCTTTCGCTGTCTTTCTCTCCCTCTCATCTCTCCCTCTCGATTTCTCTTTTTTTTTAATTTTTTTAATCATCTCCCCACTCCCTCTCTCTCCTCCTTTTCCCCCTCTCTCACCCTCTTCTCTCTTTCACTCTCTCTCGATCCCTCTCTCACTTTCTTTCTTTTTTTATTTTTTTTACCCCCCTCTTCCTCTCTCGTTCTCCCCACTTCTCTCTCCCTCTCATATATAAATATATCATATATATATATATCTTATTCTACTTTTTATAATTTGATATTTTATCTTCCTTTTAGTCTTATATTTTCTTTCTTTTAAATTAAAAAAATTAAAAATTAAAAAAAGTAAAAGAAAAGAGAGTCCTTTTATCTTTCTCATATTACACACATATATATATTTCAACCATAAATAACTTCCTCCTCACACGTATATATATTTGCTATATATATCTTTTCCTTATATTTTCCTATATTTAACTCTATATCTTTTCCCATCATGTATATACACATATAACTATATACATCTATCGTACACGTGTGTTTGTGTTCCCTGTTTAAGCAGTTTTTTTTGAAGTCCATTTTGAAGGCCCTCGGTCGTGATGTGCTCGTGTTACTGAAGCTCCCCCAAAGCCCGTCATCGGCACTTCCCCGATAAGCTCTTCTCCCTTTTTAATTTTAATCAGTCAGTTAATCATGTTCCATGCATCATTTAGCATATGTGCCATGCCTTTCTCTCCGAGAGGGCCTAGCTTGTGAGTGTCTTTGTGTTTGTGCATTTCATCATGTCATTCTCCCACCCT
Source organism: Amorphophallus konjac (assembly GCA_022559845.1). Classification (NCBI taxonomy): domain Eukaryota; kingdom Viridiplantae; phylum Streptophyta; class Magnoliopsida; order Alismatales; family Araceae; genus Amorphophallus; species Amorphophallus konjac. The sequence continues at coordinate 125,629 of JAHNEJ010001900.1, read as the reverse complement.
TTTAGTTCCAAAGGGGTTTTAAACACACCAACCAGGTACGTGTTCGTTTATGTTATTTATAGTTTTATTCTCTAAGGATTGGTACTACACCGCCGTTATTCTTATTTAGTTGTTTTTCTCTGTTTGTTCTTTGTGTAAGGGGTAACCAGTTAAAGGCCCTCTTCTTCGGCCTGTCGAAAGAAGAGGAAGTTGGAGCCCGCATAACCTCGTGTCGAAGGCGAAAGCGATCGATTCACTCGGGACCCTCGGTCCCTGGCGATCACAAAACTCCTAACGCGCGCTTCATTTTGATCATCTTTGTTTTAATAACACCCGCGGAGAGTTACTTCCCGCAGCGGTTACTCTTGTGTCTTGTCCTCACCCGCGCGGAGGATTATTCCCCGCGGCGGTTTCCGTCATTTACTTTCTGTATATCTAACTCCTAACTGGTGCGGTGGGTCACCTCCCGCGACCATTTCCATTTCAGTATTTTATTTTTTTGCACTTTACTTTCTAACTCCTAACTATTTAATTTCAGCATTCCCCCATCATCGCTTTAAAACCCCGTGGAGATCAACATCTCGCGGCGGTTTATTTGATCCCTTTTCTTTTCCTGTCACATATACTTATATTATATTAAAAACTCCGTAGAGGCCACAGTCTCGTGGTGGTTTATATATATATATATATATATATATATATATATATATATATATATACATATATATTATTTATATTCTTTATGTCATATTAAAAACCCCGCAGAGGCCACAGTCTCGTGGTGGTTTCTATATATATCTATATACATATATATATATTATTTATATTCTTTATGTCATATTAAAAACCCCGCAGAGGCCAATGTCTCGTGGTGGTTTATATATATACATATATTTATTATTTATATTGCACTAAAAACCCCGTAAGGCCAATGTCTTGCAGTGGTTCCCATATGTACATATATTAATTATTGCTTATATTACTTTTCCTGTTAAAACCCCGTAAGGCCAATGTCTCGCGGTGGTTTCTATATGTACATCTATTAATTACTGCTCATATTGCTATATTCATGTTAAAATCCCGTAAAGACCAATGTCTTGCGGTGGTGTGCTTTTATTTATATTGTTCTTGTAACTGTCCGAGGAGGATATATCGTTACAATTTTCGAGTCTACGTGTCTTCCCGTCTGTCAATTTCTATTACGTAGAGTCCCAGGACTCGAATTCGGTATCTGAAAAGCTGCTCTCGGAACAGTAGGTCACGCCTACCGGGAAGGGGTTCAGTTTGCGCGAGAGGGTCTTCGGACCCCTATCTCCGCCACGTACCGGAGTTCGGTCAGTCTAAATTCTCCATGTCCCTACTGTTGTCTCATCTATAGGTCGTACTTGTCCACCGTTCTTTCATATTCCCATAGCGCGCGTTTCATTGTTTTGTCCTCATTTCTTTCACCCGTTATCACTCAGAGAGGGAGAAACCCCATCTCTCTCTCTCAGTCCACCACGTGACGCGTTCACACTGTCTATTGGTCAGTCCAAGGCTTAATGGTTTGGTCGAAGATTGATCAAGGTTAATCGACCAACACTTAATGGCATAAGCCAGGTATATGCGGTCGTTATTGGGCCGCCTATGAAGATATGCGGTCCACGACTGGCCACACATGCCTCTCTTAGCCCAATTCGATCCAAGACTCATAATCCAGTGGTTCAGTCACGTAAATTGGAGTTTCTTGTGGTTCATTAGAGTCTTAGCAGGGATATACAGAGATCCCAAGATGATGTTAAGTCCGCCGGATGGAGTGTCCGGGGGTAAGTTCAAGGCTAGCACCACTAATAGGGCTAATGACATATTAAAAGTCGGTAAATTGGGCAAACCGTTCTACTGGAGTAGAATGGCCGTCAAACAACCTAATATTCATTTCAGTCTTAATTTTCATGTCAATTTATCAAGGATCATGATTTACATTAATTTGATTGTCAAAAAGATGAATCAAGATGATAATGATAATGAATAAGATCATGTGGGAATAAATAGCATGCATTTTACAGAAATTTACTTGCATAATTTACCACTTATCATATGTGTTTCTAATTTACTAATTATCAATTAAGATATTAATATGAATTATGTAGAGCTCACACTAAGTCATTTCTGCATAGATGTGCAGTCGTTACAGGACCTTATATCTACTGGACTGAAGGGTACTTATGCGGCCAGGGCATGGCCGCCCAAGGGGTTGGGCAGTCTAGGTGATGGCCGCCCATCCAGGATGTATGGTCTAGGTGATGACCGCCCATCCTGTCAGGGGTTGTGTGGTCTAGGTGATGACCGTCCATCCCAGGATGTGTGGTCATGCGGATGGCCGCCCATCCTGTCAGGGGATATGTGGTCTAGGTGATGACCGCTCATCCTAGGATATGTGGTCATGCAGATGGCCGCCCATCCCAGGATGTGTGGTCTATCGCAAGACCGCCCAAGTCTGGTAAAATCCGAGTAAACCAACCCTTGCCCGCCTTCGGCGAGGTTTCTAGGATCACACTAAAACATGAAATTTGAAGGGTATACATCATGGAATTTGGGACTTTTACTACCAATAGAAAGAGCATGAAAAACTCTACAAGATGCATGAATCAATTTTAGATTTACAGCCTGAAATTGCTACTGAAATCAAAGGGGAACAAGTTCTGTCCTAATTCTGACATGCCTCTACCAAACCATTAAATTTGCGCAGGATACCTAATAGAATTTTGGGCTTTTGACTCAAAAGAAGGAGGACTAGACGCTGATTCCATTCATATATAACACTTTATATTGGGCTCGTTATTACCTACCTCAATTGGGTGAAGAAGGAAGAAGAAAGGAAGAAGAGGGATGCCGACACGTCTCCACTAATCACCAGAGATCTCCATTGATCGATCTCCACTACGGCCGCCACTGCTCCCAAAGGATTCTAGGGTTGCAGAGCTTTATTTTTATAACTCATACACCTTCTGGATCCTTCTGTGCTGGGAGAATTTGTCGAAGCAAGTGGAGTGATTAAAACGTCGCCGCAATTGTTGACCTCTCCCAAGCTCGGTCGATCACAAGTTTTAGGGTTAGGGTTTCGGTGAATTGATAGAGGGGAAACGATCCATAGATCGTGACCTTTCATTTGCCACCGATTTGGGCTCATTTGATGGGGTATTAAGCCCTAATTCTGTGGTTTGAGTTAATGTTAGGTAAGTGTGCCCTTTGGGCTCAATCCATTGATTAGACCTAGTTACGGATTTTTGTTGGGTTGACCACAGAAGACAAAGTTCTTAAATAAATTATCCTTTACCCAATTACCATTTTTCTAGATTTTTATAAGGTAGTCAAAATTTCACTTGTCCTATTCACTAAGGAATTAAATATTAAATTCTGAAATTCATTCATTTCAATTTCATTTAAATTTCCAAATCGGGGTATTACATCCTCTTTGACGGTAAAATATTTCAATTCCATATATTTAGCACCCTTGGAATACTTGACGTTCTTAGAGAACAATACTACTGCAGAATTATCACAATAAATCTTCAGCGGCTTGGCTATACTGTCAACAATCCCAAGTCCTGAAATAAAATTCCGCAGCCAATTTTCATAAACTGTGACCTCAAAGCATGCCACAAACTCAACCTCCATGGTGGAAGCAGCAATGACAGATTGCTTCGTACTTTTTCATGAGATTGCTCCTCCGGCTAAATGGAATCAGTAACCGAATGTAGATTTTCTAGAATCTAAACATCTAGCAAAATCTGAATCTGAATATCCAACTATCTCTAGATGATTGGACCTTCTGTAAGTAAGCATATGACCCTTTGTCCCTTGCAAATATCTTACCACTTTCTTTGCAGCTTTCCAGTGATCCAGTCCTGGGTTACTTTGATATCTACCCAGCATGCCTACAACAAAGCTGATATCTGATCTAGTGCAAGTCTGAGCATACATCAAACTCCCAATAACAGAAGCATAAGGAATATTTTTCATTTCTTTACGTTCCAATTCAGTCTTTGGACATTGCATGAGACTGAATTTGCCCCATTTCTGAATTAGAACTATACTTGCTGAGCATTTTTCCATCTTGAATCTCTGTAGAACTTTATTGATATATTCTTTCTGAGACAATCCTAACATTCCTTGTGATCTATCTCGGAATATTTTAATTCCAATCACATAGGTTGTCTCTCCCATATCTTTCATTTCAAAGTTCTCAGAGAGAAATTTCTTAGTCTCATATAATAGACTAAAATCATTAGTTGCAAGCAAGATGTCATCAACATACAGAATCAAAATATAAATTTGCTCCCACTGACCTTCATGTATATACATCGATCAACAATGTTTTCCTCAAATCCAAATGAAGTAATGGTATCAGTGAACTTAATATACCATTGTCGGGAAGCCTATTTAAGTCCGTATATTGATTTCTTCAATTTACACACCATGTGTTCCTTTCCTTTAATTGAAAAACCTTCAGGTTGATCCATATAAATGTCTTCATCTAAATTCTCATTCAGAAAGGCTGTCTTCACATCCATTTGATGTAACTCTAAGTCATAATGAGCTACTAAAGTCATAATAATTCTAAATGAGACTTTCTTGGAGATTGACGAGAAAGTCTCTTTGTAATCGATGCCATCTTTCTGAGTGAAACCTTTAGCAACAAGTCTGGCCTTATATCTTTCAACATTACCCTTTGAGTCGTGTTTGGTCTTAAAGACCCACTTACACCCAACTCTTTTACAACCTTCAGGTAATGTAACAAGTTCACAAACTTCATTTTGCTCCATAGATTTCAACTCTTCTTTCATAGCATCTACCCATTTAGAATAATTAGGGCTTTCAATAGACTGTGAAAATGAAACTGGATCATCATCCTTTCCTAAGTCAAATTCTGACTCTTGTAAATAAACCACATAATCATCAGAAATAGCAGCCCTCCTTTGCCTTTGAGATCTCCTTAATGCTATTTCTTGTGATTCATTTACTATAGGTTCATTGACAATGACATCATTGTGGCATGCTTGATCATTCATTTGTTATCCTTGAAAATTGTTTAACTGTTCAACAATTGTAGGAACAACAAGTTTAGAAGAAGCTATGAGTAAATGAACTTGCACCCTGACTTCTTGAATCACCACATTGCGTAGTTCTATACTCCCACTAACTTCACCATTTTCAATGAACCTAGTATTTCCAGTTTCAACAATTCTTGTACTATGGTTAGGACAATAGAATATATACCCTTTAGACTTTTTTGGATAACCAATGAAAAAATCACTGGTTGTCCTTGAATCCAATTTCTTTTCATGTGGATTATAAATCCTTGTTTATGCTGGACAACTCTAAACATGTACATGCATTAAACTAGGTTCCTACCAGTCCAAAGTTCAAAAGGTGTCTTTGGAACTGATTACTAGGAACCCTGTTTAATAGGTATACACCGGTCTTTAATGCATACATCCACAATGATAAGGGTAAAGTTGAATTACTTAACATGCTCCTAACCATATCCATTAAGGTACGATTTTACCTTTCTGCTACACCACTCTATTGCGGTGTACCTGGCATTGTGTATTGAGCACATATGCCATGTCTTTCAAGGAATCTAGCAAATGGACCAGGGCATTGACCAGTTTCATCATATTTTCCATAATATTCACCACCCCTATCAGATCTAATGATTTTCACCTTTCTATTTAATTGCCTTTCAACCTCACTAACAAATAGCTCTAGGACATTTATAGCTTGAGATTTTTCACACAGCAAATAGATATAACTATAACGTGAAAAATCATCAATGAAAGTGATAAAATACTTTTCTCCACCAAAAGATGAAACATCAAAAGGCCCACATATGTCGGTGTGTATAATTTTAAGAAGTTGTGTGCTTCTTGTGGCTCCTTTCTTTGTATGTTTGGTTTGCTTTCTTTTAATACAATCCACACATATACCAAGATCATTAAAATCTAAATTTGGAAGGATTTCATTCTTTACTAATCTTTCCAATCTTTCTTTGGATATGTGACCAAGTCGTTTATGTCATAAGAAGGCTGACCTTTCATTCATTAAACCACGCTTAGTACCAACACTAGGATGCAGGGTCAAAAGAGTTTCAACAAAAAGAGAATCAAGCTTCAATTTGTACAAACCATCACAAAGAACACCAGAGCCAAGGAAATGATTATGTTTAAACAAACTGAAACATCCATTACCAAACTTAAAAGAGTATCCAGAAGTATCAAGTTTAGAAAGTGATACAAGATTACGGGAAATAGTAAGTACATAAAGAGTCTGAAATAAATCTAAATGATGTCCAGTGTTTAACACTAAACGATAAGTTCCTATGACTTCAACTTGAGCTTTGACTCTATTTCCCATGAAGACAAATTTTTCACTTAGGCTTGTGGTTTGGATCATAAGGAATCCCTGCATTGTATTAGAAACATGAGTGGTACATCCAGAAATAATCCACCAAGTATTATAAGGAACTTCTATCAAATTTGATTCGAAACATACAAAAGCACTAGGCTTACCTTTCTTTTCGAACCATGCCTTACGTTTAGGGTAATTTACCTTAAAATGCCCTTGCTGATGACAGAAATGACATTTGTCATTCTTTTCTTCCTTCTTGTGAATTGTAATAGAAGACTCATTAACTTTCAATAGTCTCCGCTTATCTTTTCCTTTCTTTCCTTTAAATCTCTTTCCAGCTTCTTGATGCCTTACAAGATGAATAGAATGGTTTCCCATATTCTTAAGTCTTGTCTCCTCCTGCACAAGCATACTGTGCAATTTAGTCACATTCCATATGTCCTTCATTGTATTGTAGTTCATTTGAAATGGACTATAATGAGGAGGTAAAGAGTTAAGAATAAATTGTACAAGGAAATTATCATCCACATTCATCCCCAGTGACTTTAACATTACTGCAATGTTAGCCATTTCAATGACATGTTCATGCATGGTACGAGAACCATCACCATCAAACTTCATGGTGGTTAAAGTATTTATTAATGTACCAGCAAGTGATTTGTCAACAGTCTGGGAACGTTCTCCCACAAATTTCATAAATTTCTTAATATTTTTAGTTTTGGGAAGAGTGGATTTGATGTTATTTGTCACAGTCATTCGCATAAACATTAGAGTTAGTCTGTTTGATCTTTCCCAAACTTTATAGAAAGATCTCTCTTCAGTGCTGCTTGAGTCAATAATAGCAGCATGTTTCTCATGTTGGAGTGCCAAATCAAGATCCAAAACACCTAAATGGAACTAGATTTGCTCACACCAATCAGAGAAATTTGGCCCATTAAATTTTTCAACAGACGTAGCTTGCGAATGAAGAGAAACAGGAACAGATACTGAAATAAAAATAAAATACTTACACATTAATGCTTTGAGTCATAACTTTAAAATAAATCATCATTTATATTCAGATAAATACATTCATAAATTATACATGCATATCAAAGTTTTCCTTTAGGAAACACTAAGATATACAAAATATAAACTATATTGATGCTAACAAAAATTACTGTAATTTGATAATTGTTGTATACTCTAATTAGATGTGATTGCTATCTTTGGATATGCTAAACACAACTTATAGAATATGCTAATCATCACCGTCATATCATTTATCATAAGATCACATAATCAACCTTTGGGTTGATTCCTAAGTGTTTTATAATAAATGAAATTCATCCATATATAAATTATTATGTCAGTTTAAGGTAAGCATCCACAGTTAATGAATAATTGAATAAAAATCATACAACTTAAAAATTCATTCACTGTTCTGATTTGGCCACTTCGGTGGCTAACAAATCGTCTATATTAAAATTTTAAATTGCATAATATAAATCATAATCATCAAAGTAAACACGAATCTTTTCTCCCACTCTTATAAATAATTTAATAATTAAATTATCAAAAAAGGGTAAAAAATGTAAACCATGATATATTTTAACTTTCCTGTATAATTCCTTAAGTGGGAAGATTAAAATCATTTAATTTACAATTCTTTAGACTATTAAGAGCATGAAAAATGTTAACTTTAATAGAAAGAGTATATCTACAATTATACAAACTCTTAGATCATTCTAAAATCTCTTTCCTCCCACTGACATCAATCATCAATGACATTACCTTGGTCGGGGGTCAAAACATCAAATTATCACTCAAAATTTTTATGAACATAACAAGCACACGTTATATTTTTGTTAAACAAAAGATATAAACATAATAATAGAAATATTTGGGCCAAAGTATTAACCATAGTGTTTTGGGTTTAGGAACCGGAACGTTTATCACCGTAATAGATGAACATTATTTTACGGGTAAATTTGTTTCTGTCTCCTACTTGAACAGTAAATCGCACTCAAAAATTGAACATCAATGAATTTCATGAATAATGTGACTACAGTGAATCGAGATGGGAATTAATCGTTATTTCACATGAACATCATTCATGAGTAACCATGAGACTCAGTAATGTAATTCTATGAACAATAACGTCTCTCCATGATAAAAATAAATCACGTGAAGGGAAATAACTAAATAGTATTGTTAGGGAGCAGTCGTATGATCAATACACGAACAACAAAATAATTGGACTTTACGTGAACAATGTCGTGAATGAACATTAATGATAAACGATGCAAATGAACATCGACTTCGCTTGAACATTATTGCGAATAAAAAAATGAACATTATTTATTTAGATAGGAAAATCATAAATTCTAAAAGCTGGCTCCGATACCACATGTAAGGCTTCTTTAATTTCATGCAATCAACATTTAGGCATGAACTCTAATCCTCAGATCTTAGAATTTCATGATTTTCACAGAATATGAGAATAATAAGGAAGCGTACCTTACTCCATTGCAGAGATAATAAAGATCAGAATAATAATAGATATCAAGAATATGATGAAGAAATCACGTCTCTCTCTCCAATCCCTTCCTTACTTGCACACCCTTGTGATGGAGAAGATGCACTTGTCATGGGAGAGAGAGAGGACCCGTTCCACCTTTTTAGGGAGAAATTTTTCCCTTCCATCAAGGGATGTCCCATGAGAAACTACTCAACTTCTCATAAGGACCCAATAAGATTTTATAACTTTATTTATTAACCCTCAACTTTTATTAATGTCATTTTGGGCCACAAACTTTTTAATATAAGATATAAATCTTACACTTATTTCTGATAAAAGTGGTAGAAACGAAGGCGAGGGAGGAGTTGAGGTGGGCGTCAAATATCTAGCAAGTGGAAATGAGGTGGCCTACCTTTCCGTCGTTGGCACAATCATCTAATGTAGTGGGTGTATATACATACGTACGTATATACATACATACATTCATATATATATATATATATATATATATATATATATGGGTGTATATACGTACATAATATATATGGGTGTATATATATACATAATATAAACAACATGTCTTTTTATCGGTGCCATAAACCTCACCAAGTGTCGACTGTAAAAAGTATGAAAATACGTCGATCCATTAAGCCCCACTTTGGTAGGGTTAGTCCGAAATTGGGTTAACTAAATTTAATTAATTTAATTTATAGTTAATCTAATTTTTAATTTAATGATAGTAGAGTTAACTTAAAATTAAATAGATGTGTTAACTTACTCTTAATCAGATATAATTTAATAGACATTGAATTAATCAGGTAATAATGACGTTCAAATATCGCATTTATCTCTCTTTTAAATTTTTTATCCATGTAAGTTCCACCTCTCTCTCTCCGTCACACCATTATCACTCTCTCACGCCACTCTCTCTCTATCACACACAAATTTAGAAAAAATATTTAATTTTTAATAGAGTTTATAAAATAAATATAATATCAAAGTAACAATTTTTTGATGAATTTATTACTAATTAAATATTAAAAGTGACAAAAGACTTTAATACGTTACTGTTTATAATTTATCATTACTATTCACTTTAAAGTTACTTTTTAAATTTTTACATATTTTTATGGAATCTATAAAATAAGTATACTGTCAAAATAATAATTTTTTTGATAAATAACATCATTAATATCACTAATTAAAATTCAAAAGGATAAAAGACTTTAATATTTTACTATTTATAATTTACCATCACTGTTCACTTTAAAATTATTTTTAATTTTTTACATATTTTTATAAATGTTTAAATTAAGTATACTATCAAAATAATAAAATTTTAATAAATAATATCATTAATATCACTGACTAAAATTTAAAAGTGACAAAAGATTTTAATATGTTACTGTTTAAAATTTACCGTCCCAATCACTTTAAAGTTATTTTTTATTTTTTAAATATTTTTAATATATTCTATAAAATAAATATACCATTAAAATAATTAAACTTTTAATAAATGACATACTAAATATCACTAATGAAAATTTAAAAGTGAAAAAATATTTTAATAGGTTAATGTTTATAATTTATTGTCACTATTCAATTTAAAGTTATTTTTCAATTTTTTATTATTTTATTAGATTTTATAAAATAAATATGCCATCAAAATAATAATATGTTTTTGAAATGACATTATTAATATCATTAATTAAAATTTAAAAATAATACAGGATTTTAATATTTTGTCGTTTATAATTTATCGGCACTATTTATTTTAAAATTAATTACTTTTTATTTTTTAAATATTTTAAAAAAATTATGAAATAAATATATTATTAAAATAATAAAATGTTTAATAAATAATATCATTAATATCACTAATTAAAATTTAAAAATGACATGGATCATATGGGTCGGTCCGAGAGGGTAGAGGTGAGTAGGGGGGCATAAGGTAATCTGCGGGTCACTTTGATAACAGAATAAGGGCGAATAGGATGAGTTATTCAATTCTACTTATTCACCCTTAATCGAGTTTGATAGTAGGGTTAAGTTATCTGGGGTCGGTTAGGATTAAAACCTTTATTCTAGGAATAATTCATTCTACCATTTTACATGGAATGAGAGTTATTCTCAGAGTAAGAGTAAATTATCAAACTAAAAAGAAAAAATTTAAGGAATAATTCATCCGAACTCACCTTGGATAATTTATCCTAATCTATTATCAAATTGACCCCTAAGGGGCAAGTAAATCCACCCGGAGAATTGTGCATTATGTGAAAAGAGAGAATTGTTTAAATAAAATAAAAATATCGTGGAACCTGCAAGAGAAAAAAGAAAAATTATAATCATTAGATTAGAATTCTCTACGTAGAAAGACATAAATAGATGGTCAATTAAATCACTTGGCAAATAAAGAGGACTGGCCGGAGTTGAGCACCCACTGCGTCGGGGACAATGAAAGAGATCAATAATCTTAGACATCCTTTCATAGAATATTTTACAGCATTAAACTGTGAGGTATATAACTAAAATTATATATATAAAATGAGATTTAAGATCACTTCTTGTATTTGTAATTAATTTTTTATTTTTTATTTTTTAAAAATAAGATTTAAGATCTATTATTTTGGAGTGGAACTCAAATCGCCTATTTTATTCGGGACTCGTGACAATAAAAAAGTAGATGAATAGTGATTTAAGTCATAAGTAATTATTCACATTTATTTATTTTTTTCTTTACCTTTGAAGATAAATTTTTGGTGACGTGAGTCTCACTCTAAGATAAAAAATTTTAAATCTCATTTTAATTTTTTTTAAAAAATATATAAATATGAGAAGTGATAGTGACGATTAGGGTTGTCATTGGGCCGGGCCAACCCGACAAGTCCGCGAACTTGGCCCGATTTCGGGCCGGGCCGTAAGGTCTTTTTCGGCCCGCGAACTTTTAGTTAGATCTAAAAGTCCGATCCGACTAGGCCTTCGGGCCGGGCTCGAGCTTTGAGTTCGACCCGCGGGCCGGTCCGGCCCGTTCTCTTTTTTTATTTTCACTTCAAAATTTAAAAATTATTTAATTAAAATTATGTTATGTTACTTAATTAGAAATGTTAAAACTCACTTTTCACACAAATTGTGTAATTAATATCAAATTTTTAATTAATTTAGTGAGATTATAAATTTTATATTATTAAACCTATTAATTTTTATTTTTATTATTTTTTAATTTAAGTTGTCCGACCGGGCCACGCCTTAGTCGGGCTTTGCATTTTTTAAATAATGTCGTGCCCGACCCAGCCCGACCCGATATAGGTCGGGCCTAGGTCGAGCTCGGGTCTTAATCTTGATAAGTCGCGTTCGAGTCGGACCGACCAAAATCTGGCCCGAGCCCCACCCATTAACAACCCTAGTGACGATGCTGACACCATGTGATCCAGTAAAGACGTTCCGTACGAATGCCAATGTTAACTTTTGTGTGTTATATGGATGATCATCCAGTAAAGACGTCCTTACCGAATTATTTCGTGCAAACGTTTATGTTAATTTTTATGCGTCTAGTACATATAGTTTTGGTCTATTGCGTCTATATTACATTTAATATAGGCGTAAAAAAGTTCGCATAATTAACACATAAAAATTCGCGTAGGAGCATAAAGATTCACGTAGACGTAATAGATGATAAAGTTAAATTTAACATAGTAACAATTGAAAAGTGAATATAAGAGCATAAAAGTTAACATATACGTTCACATAGAATGATTTAATAGGGACATCTTACGTTATATATATATATATATAATAGACTGTAAAGTTAAATTTAACATAGTCGCCACTGAAAAGTGAATATAAGTGCATAAAATTGAACATATCCATTCACATAGAATGATTTAATAGGGACATCCTTACTTGATTATCTCCGTAATATATATATATATATACGCTATTCTAAAATGGAAACACTAGCGCCAAAGGTGTACGTAAAGAGAGAACGAACGCCGCTTTCAACTTTCAAATGTGAAAAGTAAAATGACGGTAACATATTCCCTACGTTATAACCTTTTAGCACATGTTTATTTCAGAATTAAGTAAATTAAACCATCAAAGTAGCCCAATTTATTTTGGCGGGACGAATTTGACCGAGTTAAAAATAGTGTAACTCATTGGAGAGGGGGGTTTCTGTAGCCCATCTAAGAGCAGCCGAACTAGGTCTATCAGGATCAAACAAGGTACAACTCATCTAAGTGACATCCCCGCAGGACTCACTTAGCCTAAAAAACCTAATAAGATCACTCGAGATCAAACCCTTCCTCGGTGGCCCTTAGGCTCGGAAGGCCCGAGCGTCGGTCAGGTCAGAGAAAGATCCACGCCCGATCTATCCCCTCGCCGGGATAAAGACTAGCGCTCAGCGCCCACTCCGACCGATCCTCATCCGAGCTATGTCTATCACCCGGATAGGGTTGGCACTCTTCATGCTTGGGTTGACCGACGATTGCTTATCCACGCTGCCGTTGAGAGCCTTTTATGAGCAGGAGTTCACGAGGATAAGGGACCCACAACCCCTCAAGACTATAAAGATCCCACGATGAGGACGTAAAAAGCCCACATTGAGGACATAACTCCCGCCTGAAACTCCTCAGCTTACGGGACTTATGAGGCCGGTGCATTATTTAAACCTGGGACTCCCTCCAGCGAAAGGTAAGGCGAACACACGCCTAAAACTCCCTGAGCAGGAACCACTTCATCACCTTGGTGTACAGGGATCTCGTGGCTCTCTTTCCTCCTCCCTTCACAGCTTCCACCATTGCTCTACTGACTTAGGCATCGGAGGGTTTACCCCAGGGAACCGTCCCTGGGCCCCCTGATCCGTTTCCTTCCTTGCAATTCACTGTTCGGTGATCATCTCCCCAACTCAGGACCAGCGCGAGATCACACCTCTTCACTCATGATTAAGTCAGATTATATTATCGCACTTCAAGAGATGAGATACCTTAATCTGATACATAAAATTCTCCTTTGACTTACACTTTTCACCCCCTCTCCATCGCTCCTCTCCCTCGACGATGCCCCCTCCCCCTTCATGATCTCTCCCTCACTCGTACACTGGCATCGGCGGGTCCCCCCTCCCGATGTAACCCTCACCCTCAGAAGCCGCCCACGCCCCCTCCCCTTCCATCGTCACCCCCTCCCTCTCACTCGCCTACGCCACACCCCTTCCCCCCCTCTCTCTCTCTCTCTCCTCGAGGCTACAGGATTATTTTTGTTATTTTACACAAAAAATATCAAAAGTAACTCATTTTTTAATGAAATCACACCTCTATCTACCGCATCAATCTAATTACTTAACCTGGGTTAAATCATTTGTTAATAAAGTAAAGTAGAATAAAAGTGGATTGAATTAAATCAATTAAGTGAATCCGGACTAAATCTCATTCGTTAACAAAGAGTACTGGCTTAAGGATCACTTTGTTGTCATCCGCAAAACCCTCCCCGCTGTGCCCCTTTTGTTGAATATCCTTGGTTCTTACGACAAAAAAGGCTGTGCAAAGAACGCCATTGCTGGGTACGGAGATCATCTACCTTCATTAAAAAAAAAAAACTCGGAGTCCATACCACTTTGAAGCATCAACGATCTTCTGTCCAAGTGACAAAGAATAACAGCATAAACAAGCGACTCTTGGGATCAAATCCAAGAGGCGCCGCATGTGCAAATGTCTTCAAAATACAATTGGCGTACATTAATCGTACATCGATCGGCCTGGCTGAAGTTAACCAGACAAAGATCATGAGCAGATTGCATGTACGTATGCATAGTTGTTAACTTTAACTTCCCGCCATGCACCATGACTGGCAGTTTCCATTTTGATTCATGCCCTCAATAATATAATAAGAGGGAAAAACTAGTGAACTATAACCGGAATACTATTGGAATCTATTACAATAGCTTCTGACAATTTCAACAATTGACAGATTCTTGGTGCATTAATTTACACAAGAACACAAAAGAAAGAGCAACATCAAAACCGAAGTATCCCCCCTCCCCTCCCCTCCCCTCCCCCCCCCCAAAAAAGAGAGAAAAACATCACATCACAGAAGAGTCTAATTAAGCTAGGAACCTCCGCCTGCACGCATCCTTGATTTCACCATCTGAGGAAGAAGAAGATATCGGATGGAACACTTCGCGAAGGGTGGAACAAAGTGAGGCGGGGTGATTCGATGTTGGACCAATTGTGTCTCCACCATCCTCCCATTCCAGAGTCTCCCACCATTCGTTGGAACCAACGATCTCTCTAATCTTCTCGCAGCTGCTGGGCGCTTCAAACGGGAGCCTCCTGAGCGACGGGCACCCGCTCACCCAGAGCACCTCGAGGGAAGGGAAGATCAGTGATTCAACACTTATGTTCTTCAAGACAGGCAGGTTGAAAAGAGACATATATTTCAGCTTGTTGGGTAGTAGAGAAGTGGAAGATCCATCAACGACCTCTGGAGGCAGTAGAACCTCCAGTCCCCCACACAACCACAGCATGAGTTTTTCGAGGAAGGGCAGCTGCCGGAGCCAACCCACATCTTTCAATTCGTCACAACCGTCGATTTCAAGATGATCAATTCTTGGGAAGGCAAGTTTCCCATCTGCGGTGGGTTCACCCACCACAGTCACGGTCCTAAGTCGATAGACCCGAGCAAGGCCAAAGAACTTGAGACTCTGAAGCTGGTTGAGGCCTCCAGCGATCTCCAGCACCTCCAACTGATGACACTCCTCAATAGAAAGCCATTCCATGTTCACCAGTTGCCCAAGAGCTGTGGACAAAAGTGACGACGAAAGATCTGATATTCTAAAAAGCCCGAGACCTTTTAGGCACCTTGACAGTTTACCCGACGTGGCGAGTAGGTTCAGAGAAGGCGTGTTTTTAATGTCGACAGAGAATTGCTCCAGCCTCCTCAGGCAACGAGCCAGATCCGTCCAGTTGACGCCTTCTGAATCATCATTGCCGAAACTTACAGAGTAGCCATATCTATAGAGGAATAATATTTGCAATCTGGTGAGGGTGACAATTGCCATGCGAGGAATGTGTTGAAGTTCACCGGTCCCCCAGAGACCCAGATGCCTCAGCTTCAGCAGCTTCCCGAGCTCCTCGGGCAGCAGTCTCCCATTCGTCGGTAATCTCTGTGAATCCTCTCAACCCCTCACCCTCACATACTATGAACCTCTTGGCCTTGTCGGCTCTATTCCCAGTGAGCCACAGGGCAATCTCCCGAACAATATCATGCATCTTCACATGCTTATCTTTAATATCTCCTTCTTCTAATAAACATGCGTTCTTCAAGTATCCAACGACGTTGTACCCTTTGCCCCATGCTGTAGAAACCCTGCCAGAATCAGGAGACCCATCATCGAGGAATCCCTCCCCAATCCAATACTCTACTAGTTGGTCTATTTTAATACTATAGTCTTCTGGAAATAGAGCACAATATAAAAGGCATTCCCTTGTCACATCATCTCTCAAACTATCGTAACTAAACTTCATAATAGAGAGTACATGTGATTCATGTTCGTCCAAACCTTCAATAACATCTGGTAGTCTCGTGGCCGCCGCCTGCCATTCATATTCGGTGGTAGCATTGGACATGGCTTGCCCCACGGTGATTAGGGCAAGTGGTAGACGGCCACACTTTTTTGCCACGGCCTTGGCAAGGCGTCCAATGACATGATCACGGAGTATTGGCACTTCTGGCTGGAGTTTAGAGTAGAAGAGGTTCCATGACACTACCTCATTGAAAACACCCACCTCGACTCTCTTCTCAGCATCCATGATGGAACACACTTCCTTGGATCGGGTGGCGAAGACGACCTTCGCCTTCTTGTGAGTACTCCTTGGATCGGGAATCCCTATGTTCTGCAAATCCAATTTCATCCAAACATCATCCAACAGTAGCAAGAATTTCTTCTTACGGAGGGCCTCGTGCAGGCCGTTCATTCGAGCAACTTCCCCTGTCGGCAGTGGCTGGCCTAACCGGAGACCAATCTCCTCCTGGATCTTGGAAACATCGGCATTTTTAGATACGGTGACAAAAATAACTACATCAAAGTCATGTTTGCTGGCGGCGATGAGATCATTGTTTATCTTCTTTAGAATAGTGGTCTTGCCAACGCCACCCATGCCGTGGATCCCAATGATCCCCACGGCATCATTCCTAAGATGTTCTTGGATCTCCGATATCAACTCCTCCCTGCCCACCACGGAGCCTGAGATATCGGAACCGTCACGATCTTCTCAAACTTGAAGGCAGCGACAGCCCTGTGCGAAGTTGAAGAGAGAACCTCTTATGTAATCCTCAAACTTACCAATTTTATCGCAACATGCATCAACAGAAAAAGTAGTACGCGAAACATTCAAATGACAACATGCAACGGGAGATAGAAACAAATTAACATACCGACCGCGTAGGTCATTGAGGTAGTCTGTGACTGCGGTACCGAAGAAGCCTCGCACCGCTTGCTGAACCGGCTCCCAGAAACACTGCAGAAAGGATGCGCAGGTGATTGGGTCCATGTTGGTAGGGACGCAGTGGCCGACACAAAACTGAGGTGCGAATCCTTGGCGAAGGCCACTACAGAGTACAGAATGGGAATGATACGGCCAACACGAAAGGAAAGCATCAGCTGAAATTATTGAGGGGGATGAACTTGTGGTAGCTAGGGACTGGACTTCCAGGTGCTGGTGACCTGGTGAAGATCGGGCGTCTAGGGCAGGTGCTGGTGATCTGTAATATAGTGCGGTAGGTACTTCAAGCGATGAAACCATGGCAATGGACTTAATAGAAACAGTAGAACACGCAGCGAGCCGCGTGAGTCTCCTCTGATCCAAGTGACACAGCTCCGATGACACCATGGCAAGGGATTTAATATTGTTGGATAAAATCTCAGATACATATATGGCAAAAGTAAATTCAGAATTAGAGTACGTACGTACCTTGCAGCTTATTTAATTAATTGAGAGAGGAAGAGGGCTTTGCTCGGTGATTATATATAAGAATTAGAGTTACGTACGTACCTCTCCCCTTAGGGTTGCCCATAATGGCCAGACGTTTATCGAGAATTTAATAATAATACAAGAAATCGTAACGTTCATAAGTACACGAATCACAATTCATTTAACTAATACGGGATTATTGATCAGGGATTATGTCCAAATTCTAACACTCTTACTCACAGCGAAGATGGGCTGTGGATATTAATTGGGTGGAGGTGATAAGAGGAGTTAGGTCATTTTATCTACTCTGATAACATGTTGAATCCACAAAACTACGGTGTTGAGATACAAGGGCCCAGAGTCATAAATACATGAATCACAACTTATTCAACCAATATGGAACTATTATCCAGAGATTATGTCTAAATTTCAACACGCATAACAACACCAACCGCTTTATTTAGCAACCGGATCACAGAGGTTAATCGTGCATGTGCACCATGCTCGACCGTGAACGCATATATAGGCAAGGAGAACAAGTCAATGTTCCACCCACCCGTCACTTGTGATAATAAGAATTTTTTTTCTTGCTTGTGTAGGGGGTTGAGGGGCAGCGTACGTTGACTTTAGATGGCAGGTAGGAATGAGGATGTCAACGCCACCGATTCAAAGCAAACATGACGTACGTACGTACATGTGGGGATGGGTCAGCCTGCTGAGTTTAATAGGCCTCTTTGAAACTGGTATAAGATAGAGATGAATAGATAATTGATGAGAGATAAAATAAGAATTGCTTATATCTTTCTCACAAATGAGCGGCGCTAACAAAGGCGAGTGACGTATACATATCCACCCTCTACATTACGCTACCCTACTCCATCTTCAAAGAGACCTTAAGAGATATTGAAATGATGCAGATTTGGGGACCTTGTTGGGAAGATCGGTTTGAGAAAGGAGGGAGGACTGAGCATCCACTAACAAGGCCATGCATGTTTATTTATTTAATGATCTAAGGGAAACTTGAATGAACATTACACCTGCCATAACAGTTGGACTACCCACTGAATAGTTGAAAAGGAAGATTAGAGGAAGGTACGTTAATTTTTCACTTTATTTACTGGCCACTATATACGTCAGGAGCATAAAAAAAAAACTTCCAATTCCTGTCCCTTCTGGGCATTTCCCTTCGGGCATTCCCGGAACCCTAGCTAGCCGCTGATCTCAGCATACTTCCCTTGCCTCTTGGTGCTAGTCGAGCAAAGCTCCGACGGCCTTCCGGGGGGGGGGGGGGGGGGGGAGCCCTTTTGATACTTCCGCCGCCCCGTCCCCTTCAAGTTCGTTTCTTTCCCTTTCTCTCTTCTTTTTCTCCTCCCTGATCATATGCCATGATCCGGCCCCACCCCTCGTCTCCCTCCGCCGATTGCCTGTGCCTTCCATTCTTGCCGCTGCCTGTCACCGTGCTCTCTTTTTTTTTTGCCTTGTTATCGTCTGATACGGATTTTTCTTCCGTCGCTAATATATCGCTATTTTATGACAGATTATTCCATCGTTAATAACACTTCTTCTTGTAGTGTCTCTTTCGCCCGTTGTTGTAACCCTTCCATCGAACCTATTCTCCATCTAACTGCCATCACTCCCTCCCCCAGACCCACATCACCGCATCCCCCCCCCCCAACCCCCCACCAACCTCACCCCACCTGTCTCTCATCCTTTGTATATAAACCCTCACCTCGCACCCCTCTACCCCTACTTTAACTAGTCCATCACCCATCAAATCCCCTCGCCTCCACTCATGACACCACCCCCTCAGATTGGTTAGCCCTTCCCTCATCCATGGACTCCCTCCTTCACCCTCTTGCAACTTTCATTGTTCTTGCTTTTGGTGTGAAGAGTACCTATAGTCCCTCCCCCTTCCCCTGCAACTCCACACATAGCAGCTCGACCGCCTCCCAAGTGCACTTTATTCGCTGGATTCGATCAGCGCTCTCCCCAGCCCGCCGACTTTGACTGGTTTGCATATCCCAGTTGTGCTATATATATCTGGAGGTTTTTCGAGCTTATAGGATCTCAACAATGCGTAGGTCGATCATATCGTCTTTGGACGAGCACAAAATATATACCCAGATATCTCGTGTTCTTGAGCACATTCCATGCATCAAATCGGGTGCATGTCATCCAAGATATCATCATCGTCGAAATGGCCACGAAGTTCTGGAAAGCGACTGCATTCGGTCGGATCTACTCCGTGATGGGGAGCAGCCTCCCCCGCCATCGTCCAATGGTGCAAGAAGTTTTACAAGGTTTTCTTTTTAATTATCTCTCTGTATTGGGTTAGGGTAACTCTATCTATGACTATGATGTTACTCTTGTCTGTGTATGGGTGAGACTTTTGTCTCTCTTCCTCTCTGTGTATCTATATCGATCCTTGAGGTTTAACGAAAGTTGTTTATTGAATAAAAAAAACAAAGGATAAATGTCACTTAGCTATCACGTTGAGCACTTGTCATGCCCTCTGTGCTTCTTCTTTGGCATAACGATAAATTCTTATCTTTTACGGATCATTATACGCTATCAATAATATACTATAATAAAAGTATGGTACGAAGTATGATATGATGCGGTACTGTGTCGATAACAAATTATTTTTGTAAGTATCAAATAAAAGAATCTCATGTTTTAAGGGTTTATTCGTAAAATAACCCCACATCCCTCCTTCACCCCACCCCACTTCGACGGCGGCCTTCCTCTCCCCCACCCCCGAGGTGCCAACTCAGGCTACCCCTATAGCCATCATTCCCCGCCACCGCCTCCGTTGTCCCCGGCCGAACTCGAGCCGGCATTCCTGCCATCTTCGATCTTCTTCGCTTCTTCCATTGCTCGAGCTCCTGTGGTCTCTGGCTCTCCTAGCCATCACTGTCCTCGCCACCACCTCTATTGTCCCCGGCTCGATTAAGCCACCGCCACCTTGATCCCCTGTTCGAGCCAACATCCCCACCATCTTCTTCTTCTTCTCCCGCTCGAGTTATCGCCGTTCCCAAGTCCCCCCAACGGCCACCGTCCCTACCGCTGTCTTTGCTGCCTCCGCCAGATCGCTAGCGACCAGGTGTGCGGCTAAGACACGTCAAACCCTGCTGGACATGAAGAAAAACATACAAAAGTCTAGCTCCAAACATGATTTCAAATGCCAATTGTCATCATTTCCCATCGTCAAGAGAAATGACAAATCAAGAGTTGGGTTAGCATATAATTTTGGGTCAGTGACCACTTGCAAAGATTTATCCCACAGCTTGATGAGGTCCAAAAACACTACAAACATGTGCAAGAGGATATATACCATCTTTGGAAAATTAAAGTACATATTACCTCCTCTACACTCGAAAGAGATGGGTCATGCATGCATGATCTTCATGCCATTTCCATCACCATCACCTCAAATCGATCGGAACGATACATTCATGAGCCAACTTAATTAATTAGGGGAAGCTTACAAACACATATAGTTGAACATGCACGAAACTGAATATATATCAGCACACTGCATGCACATATAATTAATATTCCTGCCGAATGGCAAATGGGGAGACAAGTCTCATTATAATAATAGTATAGGACGGCTTGTGTACCATTATCATAACTAACTAATATTGCTACCAAATGGCGCATGTATTACTTTCTTTGTTTTATCTCTGTATCGATGATTAAAAAATATATATTATATAGCAGAAAACCAATTAAACACGTCCTTGACTTGATTTCTCCAATTGACCTGGAGGCTTTGCTCATACTTTCTTCTTCCTTTTTTTTTGTTTAATTAAACCCGATAGAGAGGGTTGTTGAACAAGTAGAATCGTTCCATCTAGAGGCATATATATATATATATATATATATATATATATATATATATATATATAGTAATTATTAAGAGAGTGAGGCCCTTAAGTTACATCTGACAGGAACACATATGGTGAGTAAAAAAAAAAAAGGACCAGTTGGCCGCTCGGTGTTCGTTTAGGTCAGATATGAAATAATAAAAAAAAATGGGCACCGGCGGGACTCCTTCCAAAGTCAATCTACTTTGGTTGCCGAAATAAGATGTCCGGAGGAGAATGAGTTATTACGAAAGCTTTAATTAATTATCTTTACGGCGCTAAATTTTGTTTACGCCTATTATTATTACAACAATTTTATTTTTAAAGAATTTTTGTGTGGAAATTATTGTATTTATGAGCGAATTTGTAAAAATATATATTAACAGATATATCACTGCATTAATTTAAATAGTGCATAAATATCCGTAATTTTTTCACAAATTTTTGACCAAGATGAGTGATATCACTGTAAATAAATACGACATGTTTACACTATTCATGTTTACACGGTCACATATGTACGTTAACATATTTTTAAAAATACTTTTGATAAATTCTCATTTTACAATAATATCTATATAAAAATCTTATTTTTTACTGCATGTTATGGGGCTAGATTTGATGGGAAGCTTATTCTTTTTACACGTTTTGGAGAATAAACTCTCGAATCAATATATATATATAAAGAAGAAAGACTAATTATTATTCCAAGGTGCACTTACTTTTCGTAAAGGTGATATGTCCCGATGGGCATCGAACATCGATTCGTATAATGCTGTCGACAGATAAAAATATGCGCCATTATGGCATAAAAATATGTCATCGCAAGTCCAGTGGAACTTGGGGGACCCGCCCGGTTAGGAGGTTCTCTCTCTCTCTCTCTCTCTCTCTCTCTCTCTCTCGGTGGAACGTGGGGGAGGCGCCTCGTCGCTTTGTTTCGATTCGACCGTGAGAAAAGAAGAGACAGGAAACGGGGTATGCCTACGTCACGCGGGGTTGGGGTTCGGAAGGTGGTGGAGGGGGTGGGCCGCAGGAGATGAGAGGGGTTCTTGGCGAAGAGAGAGGGACGAAGAGGTCTGGTACGGAGAGAAGTTAGAGGACCAGGAAGGACACTGCATGTATACTAGTCAAACGAAGTCGTTTCGCGCGTGGATTTATTTTGATCTTTTTAAAAAATTATGATAACACTTTCAATCTTTTTAATCGACGACAAAAAAAAAATAAGTGAAAAAAATATACCCTCGATAAACGTTCGTTCGTTCGATTTGCCGTAAATGAAATTAAGTTTAGCTAGAGCACTGTGTGAGACTTCGTAAATGAAATTATCATGTGTCATATTTATTACGATGTTATATGTAATTGATAATCTGTACGTACGTAGCATGTTACGTCGAGCCCAACAGCAGATGACTCAGTGTCGCAGTTCTTCTTGAGCCCCAGAATTTAGAAAGAATATGAATAAATTCTTACTCTCTTAGCCAAATTGATCTTTTCATGTGCATCGACAATTGATTGATCAAGGAGAAAGCCATCAACTTTATTTCCATCATCATTATAGATGCCGTTCTCGAGTTCCATTATTCCTACTTGCATACTGGTACACTTTTGTCTGCAATGGGACTGAAAATCTGATTCCCGTTTCCCTAGTTCCTAGACAAAATCCAACAAGCATGTCAGCTTGTTAAAAATGGCAAGGACTATGATAGTTTCAGAGTATGGACTCAATTTTCCCTTGGTAAACAAAAGAGATACATCCTCATCGGGTAACTAACACCACACTTAATCAACTTAACAATTAATTGAGTGATGACTCCTTTCAGACCGAGACCGTAACCATTAACATAGAATGATCTAGGAAAGATAACCTTCAAGACTTCTAACAATGACATCAGCCTCTCAACAGCATCTTGAGGACCTTCATTCTTCACTCTCTGGTGTAGCAACCGGATCTCACCAAGGAGATCACCCTTTCTGTTATCCTGTCGTATAATATGAATTACATAGACATATAAGAACAGAATAAATCAACCAAATTTTATTCATGAATGAATAGTATTAATCAAATGGTCAAGAAATGGATATCTTTACACTAAACTATTTGTTTCTTCAATTAATCAGGATCCTTCCAGGTGAAAGCAAAATAAAAACAGAAAGCCAACTCACAAGTTCAGTTGACATGGATTGCAAAGCATGCATTGAGAGTTTTCCTTGACTAAACTCACTCTCAAGCTTCTGTAAAGTAATCTCCCCAACCTCAATATCTGGCAGAATAGAAGTAACTTGTTTCTTCTCAAAAACAGAGTATGTTAGGCAGATAACTCTATGTCAAAATCAACCACCAGGAATTAAGCCAAAACATGAACTCATGCATGATGGCTGAAATCCAGAGCAGGCACGGTACTTTTCAGAGTTTTGATATGCCCATGCTAAAATTAATGACAATGAATTGGTCGTCAAAGAATAACAACTTTCGTATTTAAACTAAAAGCAAGAACAACGTGCATGTTTTTTGTATGCAAAAAAAACAGCATATTGTTGGAAGTGATCAGCATATGGATTATGGACATGATGACTCAGCTACCTGCAAAGGTTAGATAACTTTTCTGGGACAAATTGATGGAGTTATACCTTTAGAATGCACAGGCAGAAAGCTAATTAAAATATATGGTTTTGAACAATGCATGGAACACATTACAATCATGAAGAAATAAAAACTGAATTAGAGAATTTGGCCTGTCAAGTAACTCAATAATTCAGAAGACAGAACAAAAGGAATAAATAAAAAGAACTCCCATGTCTATGAATTATGATGTCCATCAGACAGCTGATTTCGATGAACGGTAGCATTTTTATAGGTTAGAAACCCTGATAGCACAACTAATTTACATGTTAGTACCTTCATGATGAACTTTCGCGAACCAAGTCAAACACAGACTCTGACAATGAAACGAGACCCTCAGTTTTAAAGCTCATGAATACATGGAATGCTCAAGAACCAGGGTAAAGAACCTCTGTTAAGATACATGGATGCATTAAAACGGAGCACAATGGCATACTATCGGAAGCAGAAAGGCATGTAGGCTATAAGTTCCTTTCATCCAGGGGGGCGATCAGGTGGTGCCCCAGAAATAAAAGGCATGCAAATAAAACCAACTTCCTCAGCATTGTCATAGACCAGCCAGTCTTCAAGGAAGCAACAAATTGAAGCAAACTGCATGAGCTTTGTGAGTAAAATTAGGTCAGAGAGAGAGAGAGAGACCATAGATGAACAACAAAATTTCCCTCACAGGCAACCAGACTGTAATAATTTTATGCCATCAGCAGCTATACATGTAGTTCTCTATAAGAAATGCCCAAACATTAGAATATATTCTCCATGAATGGTAAACTTAGCTAGCTAAACACACAGTGATCAACATTGAAGGGTGACCAACGCACCATCTGAAAAGCTTATGGAGGTGATTCTATTCATTGAATCACCTGGCATAACTTAAACCTTTCCAAATGTCCCATATATATGTATCGACTTCCTCATTAATGGTATGGGAAAAGGAGAGAAACAGAGGATAGAATTTGTTGGGATTATTTTCCAAAGCAACCAAGATGTGGATTCACAGAGCATGCTGGTAGATTATAAGGCGCTCTTACATCTTTATCCATAGTCAAAATCCTATTACCAGCACAGTTAAAAGGTTCTCGGCTATTTTGCAGTTTCCCACTCCCAATGCAGGGGATTGTGGTGAAAAAGTGTGAAAGCTGTCGGTCAAAAGCCCATCCAAATGAGATTAAATTAACAGGAAGTATGATCACCCTGCAGCCTTAAGTGTTCACAGAACATATGCTAATGCCCTTGTGGGGAAGTCCCAGTTCTAATCTGGGAGATTTAACTTCGTATTCATCATTTGTTTTTTTGTTTTGTTCATTCTGGTTCCAGCAGCTCAGATATTGTGTTGATTGTCATATTGGTAATATCAGTCCACTATCAAGGAGTTACTGTACATGTGGGTCTTGTCCTCTCAGTTGACAAGGCCTCATCCATGGCCTTTCTTTTGTTACTAATGCTGCTGACTTGTGTACCATTCACATGTGCAGTGTTTCAACTCATTATCCTTTTGAGTTTAGAATCTTTCAGACATTAACAGATTACTAATTGCTTAGGGCCTTCTTTGATAACGGGTTAGAATAGCTGGGTTAGGATAAGGGCGGTCAGTGTATCCATAGGGTTGGGTTGTTCTACTTTGATAAATGACTCTTATTCTAGCTCGGGTTAAAGGGAACAAGGAGACATTATTCTGAGCAGTTTGATAAATTTACTGAAATAAAGTAGAATAGTATTTTGCATACCTAAATTGCCCTTTCCTTTTTTTGGAAGAATGAGTAGGATTGACTCTATGCTATTTCCCTAAGCAGAACAATACACAACAGCATTCTTATCCAGCATTCTTAGATAAAGTTTGTGGGCTTGATCAAAATATCCACAGTCGACCAAAATGATCATCATTTGACGGATCGCACCCAAAGAAGTCCATCCTCTCAAACACATCGATGGCCTCTTGAACCCTCCCTCTCCTACCATAATTCTTCATTGCAGAAACATAAACCCCTTCAACTGAACTGCCGCCCATTACAAATAGAATGCCATTGTTCATTTTGAACTATCCAATAATCAAACTCTGCACATATATAACTCAAAATAAATTGACTTGAAGTGGTAGCAAGCACAGTTGAGCCAATCACATTGGACATCCACATTAACATTCTTCAGAACCTGAATTCAGGTGTATTATATACTAAAATAAAATTTACAAATGTTTGAAACGACAACAAACGACATGTATCTGTTCATGAAAATTAATTTGCCCCAGTTAAGGGAGCACAATACAAATGGCTGTTTAGTACATATAAAAAATCAAATACAATGCATAATGGGTATGATGATCTACCATCCAATGCACACAACGTGTGTTCAGTTATAAGCCAATACATCAGCTTCACATTTTGGATGACTAGACATGTTGGCTCATGGAGCATTGTACACCAAAAAGAAAGAGTACACGACTACGTAAAATGGAAGCTTCAAACTTCAAAACTCCGTCTGTTTGGATTCGACCCACTGTGAAGAGAGATCTCTAGCTCCAATCATGGTGTCAGCAAACCTGAGAAAAGGGAAATAACATTTACTTGAAAATGGTTTGGTATCCTCTCTGAGCTGAAAATATGAATTATGATAGCTGAAGAAGTTTAATTCTACATCTTAAAATTTGCACTTCCACAGACTTGCAGTGGGAGACTGATGACAACTAAGAACAAGGGAACCCCTAAGACTCGTCGACACTCGACAGTCAACTGGCAAGGATAATATTGGGGGAATTAAGAAGGAAATATATTTAGAAAGCTTCCTTAATTCAAATGGCAGTAGAAATTAGACATCACAGAATTTAGCCCAGGACACCTTCAAATGAAAGCATGGAAAAACTAAGAAGATGCATGAGAATGAGATAACAAACACTAGGAATGGTGTTACCTAGTAGATGCGGTGGGTGGATATAATATATTCACATACCTGGTCACTCATGGCTGAAGCCTGAATGGAGAGAATACATATAGATCATAGCAGGTATTGATATATTGGTTAAATTATTACCCTGTACATAACTTATATATCATAATCTTGACGAGGTTGGTCATTGTATTTTAATGCATCAAACTGCCACTGAACTGATACACTTAAGCCAAGGTCCTAACCAGTTTTTCCTTGCGGGTCTCATGCCTGCAACAAAAAAATAAACTGGAGTCATCAACTTAGTGTACAAAAATACCTGAAAATCAGTGCACGAAAATACCTAAAAATCAGTGCACAGAAATACCTGAAAATCAGTGCACGAAAATGCCTGGAGGTCACAAACTTGCATTACAATGAATTTGGCATCCTCTCTAATAGATCCCATAAATACATAGTATTCCAGAAATTCTGGAAATACCTAGAGCTCGCTTACCTGATAATTTGTCTTTCCAGAGATTGCCCATGTACAAACATAGTATTGCAATCAGATCAATGTAATGACTACCTACATTTCAAAAAATTATGCACCACTGCATCACAGATAGGAGCTAATGAATACACCTGCAATTCTGAAAGACATCATAATCCATGTGTAACAAGAAAGATATCTGCTCAAATTGATAAATTCAACAGCATAAAAAATCACATTTAAAAGTGTGTTTAAAAGTGTGCAAAGCCACAAGGTTGGGACCCACTTCTAGTAATGCTTTTTCAGGAACTAGGTAACTTATTCATGCTCAACAGAAAATCGTATAGGAGAAAAATGACAAGACAACTGTCGATCCTGAAAAATATATTAATCAAGCTAGCCAGCATAATTCCCCTGCCAATATGGTCCTGCTTCAGACTAGCCAACCCAGTGATGATATCTCTAGACCTAGAGCTTCCGACAGTGGTATTTCCCATGATGACAATTCACTGATATCCTGGGTTTGACTAATCTTACTCCATGTTCATCATACATCAATGTCTGACAAAACCATAACACGGCCAAAGCTTGTTACCCTGTACATACAGTCTATACCATAATCTTGACGAGGTTGGTCAATGTATTTTAATGCATCCAGCTGCCACTGAACTGCTTCTTCTGCAAATAGAACTGAAATACATCATAGCACTAGATATGGGTACACATCATAACACTAGCATACATCTAGCTGTACCAGCTTTGTTGGGGACTGTTGTGCCCCTTGTGCTTTGATGATAGGGTGTTGTTATTTTGATGATAGCAACTCAATGAGTCACCACATAAGAATGATGATGATCTATGCTAACTGCTGTGGGGAGTGTTATGAGGAGTGTGTTAGGTCCAACCCCTTGTGCATTGATGATGAAATGATGTTTTGAGTGCATTGTTCTGATTAAATGCCCATGCACAGGTTAAGTCTGTACAGAGTTTTGCCTAGACTGTATGTCTTCTTAGTGCATACTTAGTCACCAAGTCCGTGAAACTCCTGTTGCAGCATCAACTCAAGTCTATACAACATTTGTTACTGCACGCGACTAACTCAGTGCATATGTGCATCTTTCACTTCAAAGTCTGTACATTCTTCGACGGCATGTTTGTGCATCTTTTGTACCATGCACTCAAAGTCTGTACATTCTTCGGTGGCATATCTGTGCATCGTTTGTACATTGCACACAAAGTCTGTACATTCTTTGGTGGCTTGTCTGTGCAACTTTTGTTCCATACATACGTAAAGTTCGTGTATTTAAATACTAAGTCTGCACACAGTTGCCTTGATGACTTAGTAAGTCTATACATTCTCGAACCAACTCAGTGCATCTTTTTACATCATTGTGCTTCACGCATACACATAGTCAGTGCATCGCTTTTGTATTCTATTTCTCCTTTTGTGCATTATTGGGCTCAGACTAGCCTTCACAATCATACCATTGACAAGAGTGGGGCATAAGCCAGCCCTCATACTTCATACCCATACAACATATATGCTCCTGGGAACCTCCATAGTTGTATAATTATATTCACTATGTTGCAATGGCACATATGCATTCACTCTTGTCGGGGTAATTATCAGACATCAGGTTTTGCATCATTGCCCATCCCCCTACCAAAATGGTAAGTCAACATCACATAACATATGGGTGAAACAACTGCCGTGCTGCATGTATCAAGGGCCTGCAAATTGAAATCCAGACATTACATAAATTAGGATAGAACATAGCTGTTAACATACATTATACATAAACAAGATGTCTCAGATATACTCATGGAACCACAATCGAAGGAGCAACAGTCAAATCCTGAAATTACCAGATCAAAATTGAATGAATAAAGGTCAAGGGCCTGCGTGCATATTAAGAATTACTCATGGAACATAAAACTGATACCAAGCATACATATCCAGCTGATAGGTTACCTTCTCCTCAGTTGCAGAACCAAGTTACATGCATAAATTAGAACATAAAACATGAGTGGACATAGCAAATGAAATGGCATAATGTTGCATAAATTAAAAGCAAAGTCCAAAAGGTCTCTCTAAAATACATAACAAAGAAATTAAAATAGACTAGTTTCATATGTTTGTGAACGCTTTCATTCCTGAAAATTTTGAACTCTCCTATCTATTGGTAGCCCAAAGTGCATCAGCAATCTGGGTTCTACGTTGCTCCCCAACTGTAACATCCCTTCGACTTAGAAGTATATCATCTGGGACCTCAACGTCACCCGCATCTTCAATGGTGACATCATTATCTGTCACCCTATTGAAGTACCAATCGTACCCTTACTCACGACGAATAAAATTCTGAATTACACAACAAGCTAGTACAATCTTGCGTTGAATTGGCCATGGGTAACAATTCCCCTCTCGCAGCGTATGAAATCTCATCTTCAGTACACCAAAGGTTCGTTCCACAACATTTCGGAGTTGAGCATGTCGGTGATTGTATTTCCCCTTCTTATTTGAATATGGCATTCTTCCTCTACCCCGAAATTCAGAGATGTGATACCTGTGACCTCGATAGGGGGCTAAGAAAGATGATGTGTTCGCATATCCAGCATCCACTAGATAATATTTACCACGGGGCACGGTGAAGCCTCCCTCATCTATGCTCCACCTGAGGACCTTCATGTCCGAAGCAGAGCCCTCATACCCAACACAAACATATTAAAAAAGCATGTCAAACGACACCACAGCCATCACATTTTGGGTAATGCACTGTTTTCGATCACGGAAGCGAGGTTGGTCGTGGAGCGACACATTTGCAGGAATATGAGTCCCATCGATTGCACCCAATGCATCCTACAATGCGAAAAGAAATGTTAGATTTGCCAAGATGGATGACACAATTACACATGCATAACGTACACCATACCTTAAAGAACGGATAGAAAATATCCTTGTCACGTATGTGGGGATGGCATTCGTTTGTGTGCGTTGGGAGCTGGATGAATTCAGTCTTCAACGAAGCCAATGCAAGTGCAAGACGATTAACATAGTGACTACTTGTTTTAGAAGAGTGGTGAAAATGCTCACATAATGCCACTACAAGAAAAATCGCGGATAGCGACCGACCTAGCGGTCGCTATTCAGTCGTAGATCGGTCGCAAATATGCATTGCGACCGAACAGATACTATCTAGCGACCGAATATGTCGGTCGCTATATAATAGTCGCTATATAGCGACCGACATAATTCGGTCGCAGTATCAGTCGTTATCAGAGACCGATTATAATCGGTCGCCTGACCGGTCGCTAATAATTCGGTCGCCATTCAGTCTCTATTCGGTCGCTACATTTGTTGTATTTTAAAAAATAAAATTAACCTATCGGATTAAGTCGGTCTCAATTCGGTCGCTATTCGGTCTCGAATTATGTTGTATTTTTAAAAATAAAATTAACCTATCGGATTTATTCGGTCTCAATTCGGTCGCCAGTCAGTCTCTAAATTTGCATTATTTTTTTTTAAAAATTTATTTAAACTGATAAATAAATTACCTGATAAATAACAAATTCATAACATAAATATAAAATCAACTACACAGACAACAATATCGACAAATCTCAAATTCATCACATACAAACACCTGATAAATAACAATTTCATAAAACAATAATAAATCAACTACACGGATCACAATCTCCACGAACCTCAAATTACACACAATTAAAATAAAATCACAAATTAATCATACATCCATAATAATAAAATGACAACATACACAACTAAAATAAAATCACAAATCCTCCACATATGTCTCATCCTGGTCGTCGTCTCGTCCAACATCATCCTGGTCGTCGTCTCGTCCAACATCTCGCGACGGATGATCCTGTATATCATTTAAAAAAATTATAATCAAATCCTTAATAAAGAAATCAAGCATTAACAAGACTTAATAAAGAAATCAAGCATTAACAAGAGTATGCCAATAGTTTAAGCCAGCTCATTTTCATATATATAAATACACACACACAATATAAGTTCAAATTTCATCTTGTATTTTAAAAATGAAGTTTGAGCGCCGAGCTCAAACCGGGCATCCGATTTGGATTCCGTCAGTTCTGACAAGTCACTTTCATCTCCCCGGTCGTATTGGAATGATCGGCACGGCCATCCGACCGGTATTTCGAATTTTAGACCCCCGGACCCGTCCTAACAGTTCATTTGAACTAAGTGTATTTTAAAAATGAAGTTTGAGCGCCGAGCTCAAACCGGGCATCCGATTTGGATTCCGTCAGTTCTGACAAGTCACTTTCATCTCCCCGGTCGTATTGGAATGATCGGCACGGCCATCCGACCGGTATTTCAGATTTTAGAACCAAATACCCCGTCCTAACAGTTCATTTGAACTAAGTGTATTTTAAAAATGAAGTTTGAGCGCCGAGCTCAAACCGGGCATCCGATTTGGATTCCGTCAGTTCTGACAAGTCACTTTCATCTCCCCGGTCGTATTGGAATGACCGGCACGGCCATCCGACCGGTATTTCAGATTTTAGACCCCCGGACCCGTCCTAACAGTTCATTTGAAATAAGTGTATTTTAAAAATGAAGTCTGAGCGCCGAGCTCAAACCGGGCATCCGATTTGGATTCCGTCAGTTCTGACAAGTCACTTTCATCTCCCCGGTCGTATTGGAATGACCGGCACGGCCATCCGACCGGTATTTCAGATTTTAGAACCAAATGCATAAGTTGCTGCTTCTCGCTGCCTCCATTCAGGTTTGTTAATGTTTTCTTCTATGAATGGCATAACAAGAGGCACAATGTCATCTCCCACGGTCCGTGCAACCAAACCCAAGCATGTTCCTCCAGCCATTGCAAGATTCCAAACTCCTTCATCCTGATCTTGGTCGTCTTCTTGCTTAAGGAGTGTCTCCAACAGCATAGGGACAAGCGCAGGTAGTGCCTGCTTGATAAAATAAAAGCAAGGGGTGTCAGAATCAGCAGAAAAATCCCCTCCATATTCATCTAAGATGTCAATCTCTTCATCGCATATTGAGCTCCAGAATTCAATAGCTTGTAGAGCAACAGGTTCCTCATCTTCCCTCACAGCTTTTGCAGTGATGTTAAATATGTCCTGCATATACGATGCAAGCTTCTCATAATACATGGAGGATATGGAGACCAAGCATTCGAATGCAGCCTGCCGTATCTTCACCTCAGGGGACAGAGTAGCTTCACAAATGACTCTCATGATATAATCCCTCTCCATATCATTCCCGAAGTTTGCCTGAGCAAATCCCAAAGAATTATGCAGAGCTCGAGTTGCAGCCAGCCTAACATCAATGTTTCCCTCAGAAGCACTCATGCCTTGAACAACCGCTGTCAATATCTTATTGACTTGCTCTTGATCAACTTCATCAGGGGAGACTTCTTCACACATGTAACCTAGGGTGTCCAAAGTTGCTTGCTTAACATCTGGCTGAAGTTGGTGAATATTTGACAAGAGAGAACTGATAAGTTCAGGCCATTGATTTTGAGGCAACTCAATACCAGCAATCTTTGCAACAACTTGAGATGCAGTAGATCTTGCATCAATCACCGGTGAAGAGAGAGTCTGTAGTAAACATCCTTTGACCTGGGCCCTAACAGCTACATCCAATGATAACCATCTCTGCACATGCTCAAATTTTCTGTGTTGCTCCTTTGCATCCAGGGCATTTTTGAGAATCAAGCCTGCCAATTTACGGCTAACAACAGGCTTGTCATTATTTGCTAATTCACTCGAAAGAGATAGCAAGAACCCAGTAACATTTTGATCCTGAAATTGTTTTAAACTTTCCTCAGCATGCTTGCGAACCGCTGAATCTATTGACTGTGCATTCAAAAGAACTTGGGTAACTTCCATAGCCATTTCTGTATGGTATCTTCTCCGCCTTTCCCTTGCAGGGATACGCCCCAATGGCGGCCGCCGCCGACTATATATAATATCCTTCACTTCTTGTAACTTATGACCTATGCTCCTTTGTATGAACTGCCCTTCCTTTGCTTAGAGGTGCTGTTCCTGGCTTCCTGCCATGACAGTTACCAGACTTTGGGGAGATCTTTTCACCTAAATTGGCATATTTTATTCATGTCTACATGTTACTTTCCTTATATTATTCTAGCTTTATGAATATTTATAGATCTGTATCCTCCCCCACTCAAGTGAATAGAATTTATACATATCTTTTCACTTTCAGTTCTAACCAAAATCTCTATACACCTATGGAAAATCCTGCAGAACAGTCTGCCTGTTGATTCTAATATCCAGAGGATAGGTGTAAGATGATATTTAGAGTTAAGAAAATGATATTTTCCCCTCCTCAATCTAAATTACGTACCCTTCATTTATCCACACTGCCCGCATCGTCTCATTACAACAGCCCTCCCCCTCATGATGACTCGCCTCGTCATCAGCACGTACTATACGAATTAAATAGTATAAATAAAACAAACTATCAAAAAAACATAAATATGCAAATGAACATACCTGACTCAGCTGGGGGAGGTGTAGATCCACTCGCCATGTGTGATGGCGGTGCATAGGCCGTCAATGTACCCGTTGTCAGTGGTAACGGTGCAGAGGCCGTGGGTCCTGTAAGGATAAGAATCAGATAACACAAAAACATAAAGAATTATTTTAAACAAATACTCAAATGAATTATACATGAAAGTATACATACCTACTACCGGTGGTAGCGGTGCATCCCTCGGTGGTAACGGTGCAGAGGTCGTGGGTCCTGTGAAAATAAGAATCAGATAACACAAAAACATAAAGAATTATTTTAAACAAATACTCAAATGAATTATACATGAAAGTATACATACCTACTACCGGTGGTAGCGGTGCATCCCTCGGTGGTAACGGTGCAGAGGTCGTGGGTCCTGTGAAAATAAGAATCAGATAACACAAAAACATAAAGAATTATTTTCAACAAATACTACAATGCATTATACATGAAAGTATACATACCTACTACCGGTGGTAGCGGTGCAGAGGTCGGTCGTAACGGTGTAGAGGTCGTGGGTCCTGTGAAAATAATAATCAGATAACACAAATACATAATGAATTATTTTCAACAAATACTACAATGCATTATGAAGGGAAAGTATACATACCTACTACCGGTGGTGAAACGGAAGTAAATCTCCTCCCGCTACTGTAACGACCCGAGAATCCGATTACCGGGAAGGCCCGATAACCCGAGACTCGCACCGCCGCCCACGAGCCGGGAGGGCTCGGAAGGGCTAAAAGGAGTGTGGAGGCACAAAGAAATAGGAAATAAAGCAGGACAACCAACAACAACAAGCTGAAAGAAAGAACAGCAACAGCTACAACAGAGTCCAGTCCAACAGAAAGTACAGTCTAAAGCAGTAAAACGTACCACGTGCCAAGTGAACACTCGGCCCGGCAAACTGGCAACAGAGAACCTCCGCTCCGCACCCTCGAACCACGAGGAAGAACCGCCACACCTGAAAAGCAGGGAATGAGTCTCCAAAACAGAGACTCAGCAGGGATCCCGCGGAACCCCAACCGGAAACAACGGCGGTAGCGGAAAGGAGAGCTACAACTACAGCAGGAACAGCAAACCGGTGGCCGGTCAAAAACTCGGCACTACAGCTACTCCTACTGCACCGGAAGGTACACCTCGGTCACGCAGACGAAGCTACCGAACCACACTAGTACCACCTACCGAAGCAAGAACACACGGCAACCACGCCGTAGAGGCCTGTCTCTCGGACACAGCCGACCTGGACACGCTGTCCAAGGTGCGACCCCGACCATCCGATCGCGGGTACCGCACAACAAGACCCAACCTCGGTAAAGCCACTAGCATTAGACCCTTGGCGCGAAAACCAACACACGCGCCACGGCGAAACAACCGAACTCAACGGTCAACACGACCGAAAACCCGAAGGTAGAAATCACGGAAACTGATAGTCTGTCACTCTGTACTCGACAGGAGTACCACCCACTAGAAGCACAGCCGGTAGCGTCCCCTGACGTCTTACACCGCACCGCAAGTGAACTGCCTGACGTGGTAGCTCCTACCCGAGGCACGAACACCGTACAAGTAACCACAAACAAGTGACTAGCTGGGGTCACGCCCGTCGACGTGGGTCCAACCGCCCCCAACCACGTGTGTACACACAGACCGCGCATCCCTGGTCTGGTCCTCTGACCGGTTTTCCCCTCAGCCGGACTCTGGCTGCAAGACGTGGGGCCCGACGGCAACCGGTCCACAAACCGCCTCTAAGGGTAAGCCCGTACACCACTCCCTGGTGCGACTAGCACACGCGTACTAGTAGGCTACGACTAGTGGAGGGTCACTGAAGGAGTAGACTCTCAAGTCAACGGAAAACAACGTCCGCATCCGACAAAGTACGGGGACCATCCCACGTACTAGCACCGTCGCACGATGACCACAGTCGGAGAAGAAACGGGACTCACAGTCCACAGCCGCGCACACACCCTGCGCGAGAGTCGAGAAAGCAAACGCCGCCCAACCAGCGCTCGTCCTTTCGGAACAGCACCGGCACACCCTCACACGACAAGGGAATGGGCACAACTTCTCACAGACAACCACCTTGCCAAGATAAGGAGCACGTCTCGCACGGACTTCATGGCACACAAGGCCAACCAATCCGGGCACACAATGCAAGACGGCAAACCTTAACCCAACACAATCTCTCCAACCAAAGGGGAGACCAGCGCACTTCGACCAACGGAAGAACTCCACGCTCGACCCGACCTCGAACCTCGCGCACGCTGGAAACAGCACCATCCAGCACCAAGGAAAACCATCGCTTCCATCAGGTCAGCGCCTCCGACACACTCGACGAGTGTCACGTCGGACCACCATCACAGCATCTCTCGATGCACCACCGCTGC
Source organism: Amorphophallus konjac (assembly GCA_022559845.1). Classification (NCBI taxonomy): domain Eukaryota; kingdom Viridiplantae; phylum Streptophyta; class Magnoliopsida; order Alismatales; family Araceae; genus Amorphophallus; species Amorphophallus konjac. Next base: position 89,028 of record JAHNEJ010001900.1, on the reverse strand, counting down.
AATTCCTCGAACTGCAACACGGCATGCCAAGAGCCGCCACACGAGCCATAACCGACAACCGCCGATGCTCACCCTCGAGTCCCGAAACTCGCCGTGGAGCCTTCACATCTCAAGCCAACTCCAGGGCGAACACAACCCATCCACTGACAGAAGCACAGGAGCAAAGACTTAACGGGACATCTCTGCCAAATTCTGCCTCGAAATCAGCAGAACGATCAGGACCGACACGTCATTTCTGACGCAACAGAGCACGACAAAACATCAGGCTCGACGAAACAGCAACCCACCGAGAAGACATTCCGCTCACCGGAGCACACTTCTCGATCAGAACGCCTCAGGAGCTGGACAAACCTCAAGCTGGAGTGACCAAAGACCGACAGCAGCTCCCTCAGAGCACGCTCACGGCCACTTAACCAAGAACAGTCCGCACCAGCCACCTGACCACGCTGCAGGTTCCTCGAACGCAGCACCGCGAACTCACGCCTGCCAGCAACCTCTGCCCAACGCAGCACAACCAGGGCCACCACCGATGAGGGAGAAGGCTCTCGACCTCGATCCTTAGACCCCATGTTGGCACGAAAGCCGCGGGCAGCAACCACCTTCACAGCGCCGCACAGCGCACCCAAGCGAGAAACAAGGCGGGAAGCGAACACAAAACCCTAAGCCAGCTGCCGACTGTACTGGACCTTATGGACTCTGATCACTGCAACATTTCGAATTCCTATGCACGCCCACAACCACCGCTCTGATACCAGCTGTAACGACCCGAGAATCCGATTACCGGGAAGGCCCGATAACCCGAGACTCGCACCGCCGCCCACGAGCCGGGAGGGCTCGGAAGGGCTAAAAGGAGTGTGGAGGCACAAAGAAATAGGAAATAAAGCAGGACAACCAACAACAACAAGCTGAAAGAAAGAACAGCAACAGCTACAACAGAGTCCAGTCCAACAGAAAGTACAGTCTAAAGCAGTAAAACGTACCACGTGCCAAGTGAACACTCGGCCCGGCAAACTGGCAACAGAGAACCTCCGCTCCGCACCCTCGAACCACGAGGAAGAACCGCCACACCTGAAAAGCAGGGAATGAGTCTCCAAAACAGAGACTCAGCAGGGATCCCGCGGAACCCCAACCGGAAACAACGGCGGTAGCGGAAAGGAGAGCTACAACTACAGCAGGAACAGCAAACCGGTGGCCGGTCAAAAACTCGGCACTACAGCTACTCCTACTGCACCGGAAGGTACACCTCGGTCACGCAGACGAAGCTACCGAACCACACTAGTACCACCTACCGAAGCAAGAACACACGGCAACCACGCCGTAGAGGCCTGTCTCTCGGACACAGCCGACCTGGACACGCTGTCCAAGGTGCGACCCCGACCATCCGATCGCGGGTACCGCACAACAAGACCCAACCTCGGTAAAGCCACTAGCATTAGACCCTTGGCGCGAAAACCAACACACGCGCCACGGCGAAACAACCGAACTCAACGGTCAACACGACCGAAAACCCGAAGGTAGAAATCACGGAAACTGATAGTCTGTCACTCCGTACTCGACAGGAGTACCACCCACTAGAAGCACAGCCGGTAGCGTCCCCTGACGTCTTACACCGCACCGCAAGTGAACTGCCTGACGTGGTAGCTCCTACCCGAGGCACGAACACCGTACAAGTAACCACAAACAAGTGACTAGCTGGGGTCACGCCCGTCGACGTGGGTCCAACCGCCCCCAACCACGTGTGCACACACAGACCGCGCGTCCCTGGTCTGGTCCTCTGACCGGTTTTCCCCTCAGCCGGACTCTGGCTGCAAGACGTGGGGCCCGACGGCAACCGGTCCACAAACCGCCTCTAAGGGTAAGCCCGTACACCACTCCCTGGTGCGACTAGCACACGCGTACTAGTAGGCTACGACTAGTGGAGGGTCACTGAAGGAGTAGACTCTCAAGTCAACGGAAAACAACGTCCGCATCCGACAAAGTACGGGGACCATCCCACGTACTAGCACCGTCGCACGATGACCACAGTCGGAGAAGAAACGGGACTCACAGTCCACAGCCGCGCACACACCCTGCGCGAGAGTCGAGAAAACCCAAGTGACGCTAAGTCACTGGGCTCTGGACAGTCCTCTAGACGCCCTACACCCAACGGTCCTTGAGTCACAAGACTCGGGGTCAAGACCGTTGCACGCAACAGCACAAGGCCGTCAATCTAGTCCAAGCTCTAGGTCTAAAACCACTGTAGCACGAATACCGAGGTAGCTCACGAGCCGCCGAAACCATTCCCTGGGAGGGGAACGCAAAGGACTAAGGCCACACACACGGCCCACGCGGAAAGCACAGAAGCACGATTCCCAAGGCAACTTGCACACCACCAAGCTGCAGCCCAACTCAAGGAAAAGAGGGAAGCCTCCAGCCCCAGACTGGACAACTGGGCTCGCAGCCCAAGGCCTCACACAGGACCCACTCGGGGATCGCTTTTTGGAGAAACCGATGACACACGTCAACACACGGTGACACGAGTCGAGAACTCTACACCCGGGACTACAACGTACCACGACACCTGGCCCCGACGACGTGCACAACATCCGTCAGGCCACAGGTCGGCACGTGGTTCGAGAACCACACCCCCGGGACTCGAATCAGTCAAAACGGAAACACCGGGTTAGACTGGCACATGTGCGGTTCACCCTGGGCCGCTCAAGGGATGTGCGGCTAGGGAACAGCCGCTCAAAAGACATGCGGTCAGGCAGGAGCCGCACAAGGCTCTAATCGGACTAACCCCAAATGGAGGATGGACGGTTAGGGCTGGACCGCCCAAGGGGATGTGCGGCCAAGGATCGTCCGCACAACCTAACCGACCTACTCCAGTGCCGGTCAAAACGGTTTTGACCAAACCGCACAACCCAACCGACACTAAACTGTTGACCAAGGGTCAACTGGGATATGCGGTCAGCTCCTGGCCGCACAAGCCCACGGAAGGACAGACGGCTGGGTACCAACCGTCCATGGGGGAGACATGCGGTGCTCACCTAGACCGTCCAACGGCTGGTTACTTGTACGGTGTTCGTGCCTCGGGTAGGAGCTACCACGTCAGGCAGTTCACTTGCGGTGCGGTGTAAGACGTCAGGGGACGCTACCGGCTGTGCTTCTAGTGGGTGGTACTCCTGTCGAGTACGGAGTGACAGACTATCAGTTTCCGTGATTTCTACCTTCGGGTTTTCGGTCGTGTTGACCGTTGAGTTCGGTTGTTTCGCCGTGGCGCGTGTGTTGGTTTTCGCGCCAAGGGTCTAATGCTAGTGGCTTTACCGAGGTTGGGTCTTGTTGTGCGGTACCCGCGATCGGATGGTCGGGGTCGCACCTTGGACAGCGTGTCCAGGTCGGCTGTGTCCGAGAGACAGGCCTCTACGGCGTGGTTGCCGTGTGTTCTTGCTTCGGTAGGTGGTACTAGTGTGGTTCGGTAGCTTCGTCTGCGTGACCGAGGTGTACCTTCCGGTGCAGTAGGAGTAGCTGTAGTGCCGAGTTTTTGACCGGCCACCGGTTTGCTGTTCCTGCTGTAGTTGTAGCTCTCCTTTCCGCTACCGCCGTTGTTTCCGGTTGGGGTTCCGCGGGATCCCTGCTGAGTCTCTGTTTTGGAGACTCATTCCCTGCTTTTCAGGTGTGGCGGTTCTTCCTCGTGGTTCGAGGGTGCGGAGCGGAGGTTCTCTGTTGCCAGTTTGCCGGGCCGAGTGTTCACTTGGCACGTGGTACGTTTTACTGCTTTAGACTGTACTTTCTGTTGGACTGGACTCTGTTGTAGCTGTTGCTGTTCTTTCTTTCAGCTTGTTGTTGTTGGTTGTCCTGCTTTATTTCCTATTTCTTTGTGCCTCCACACTCCTTTTAGCCCTTCCGAGCCCTCCCGGCTCGTGGGCGGCGGTGCGAGTCTCGGGTTATCGGGCCTTCCCGGTAATCGGATTCTCGGGTCGTTACAGCTGGTATCAGAGCGGTGGTTGTGGGCGTGCATAGGAATTCGAAATGTTGCAGTGATCAGAGTCCATAAGGTCCAGTACAGTCGGCAGCTGGCTTAGGGTTTTGTGTTCGCTTCCCGCCTTGTTTCTCGCTTGGGTGCGCTGTGCGGCGCTGTGAAGGTGGTTGCTGCCCGCGGCTTTCGTGCCAACATGGGGTCTAAGGATCGAGGTCGAGAGCCTTCTCCCTCATCGGTGGTGGCCCTGGTTGTGCTGCGTTGGGCAGAGGTTGCTGGCAGGCGTGAGTTCGCGGTGCTGCGTTCGAGGAACCTGCAGCGTGGTCAGGTGGCTGGTGCGGACTGTTCTTGGTTAAGTGGCCGTGAGCGTGCTCTGAGGGAGCTGCTGTCGGTCTTTGGTCACTCCAGCTTGAGGTTTGTCCAGCTCCTGAGGCGTTCTGATCGAGAAGTGTGCTCCGGTGAGCGGAATGTCTTCTCGGTGGGTTGCTGTTTCGTCGAGCCTGATGTTTTGTCGTGCTCTGTTGCGTCAGAAATGACGTGTCGGTCCTGATCGTTCTGCTGATTTCGAGGCAGAATTTGGCAGAGATGTCCCGTTAAGTCTTTGCTCCTGTGCTTCTGTCAGTGGATGGGTTGTGTTCGCCCTGGAGTTGGCTTGAGATGTGAAGGCTCCACGGCGAGTTTCGGGACTCGAGGGTGAGCATCGGCGGTTGTCGGTTATGGCTCGTGTGGCGGCTCTTGGCATGCCGTGTTGCAGTTCGAGGAATTGCAGCGGTGGTGCATCGAGAGATGCTGTGATGGTGGTCCGACGTGACACTCGTCGAGTGTGTCGGAGGCGCTGACCTGATGGAAGCGATGGTTTTCCTTGGTGCTGGATGGTGCTATTTCCAGCGTGCGCGAGGTTCGAGGTCGGGTCGAGCGTGGAGTTCTTCCGTTGGTCGAAGTGCGCTGGTCTCCCCTTTGGTTGGAGAGATTGTGTTGGGTTAAGGTTTGCCGTCTTGCATTGTGTGCCCGGATTGGTTGGCCTTGTGTGCCATGAAGTCCGTGCGAGACGTGCTCCTTATCTTGGCAAGGTGGTTGTCTGTGAGAAGTTGTGCCCATTCCCTTGTCGTGTGAGGGTGTGCCGGTGCTGTTCCGAAAGGACGAGCGCTGGTTGGGCGGCGTTTGCTTTCTCGACTCTCGCGCAGGGTGTGTGCGCGGCTGTGGACTGTGAGTCCCGTTTCTTCTCCGACTGTGGTCATCGTGCGACGGTGCTAGTACGTGGGATGGTCCCCGTACTTTGTCGGATGCGGACGTTGTTTTCCGTTGACTTGAGAGTCTACTCCTTCAGTGACCCTCCACTAGTCGTAGCCTACTAGTACGCGTGTGCTAGTCGCACCAGGGAGTGGTGTACGGGCTTACCCTTAGAGGCGGTTTGTGGACCGGTTGCCGTCGGGCCCCACGTCTTGCAGCCAGAGTCCGGCTGAGGGGAAAACCGGTCAGAGGACCAGACCAGGGACGCGCGGTCTGTGTGTGCACACGTGGTTGGGGGCGGTTGGACCCACGTCGACGGGCGTGACCCCAGCTAGTCACTTGTTTGTGGTTACTTGTACGGTGTTCGTGCCTCGGGTAGGAGCTACCACGTCAGGCAGTTCACTTGCGGTGCGGTGTAAGACGTCAGGGGACGCTACCGGCTGTGCTTCTAGTGGGTGGTACTCCTGTCGAGTACGGAGTGACAGACTATCAGTTTCCGTGATTTCTACCTTCGGGTTTTCGGTCGTGTTGACCGTTGAGTTCGGTTGTTTCGCCGTGGCGCGTGTGTTGGTTTTCGCGCCAAGGGTCTAATGCTAGTGGCTTTACCGAGGTTGGGTCTTGTTGTGCGGTACCCGCGATCGGATGGTCGGGGTCGCACCTTGGACAGCGTGTCCAGGTCGGCTGTGTCCGAGAGACAGGCCTCTACGGCGTGGTTGCCGTGTGTTCTTGCTTCGGTAGGTGGTACTAGTGTGGTTCGGTAGCTTCGTCTGCGTGACCGAGGTGTACCTTCCGGTGCAGTAGGAGTAGCTGTAGTGCCGAGTTTTTGACCGGCCACCGGTTTGCTGTTCCTGCTGTAGTTGTAGCTCTCCTTTCCGCTACCGCCGTTGTTTCCGGTTGGGGTTCCGCGGGATCCCTGCTGAGTCTCTGTTTTGGAGACTCATTCCCTGCTTTTCAGGTGTGGCGGTTCTTCCTCGTGGTTCGAGGGTGCGGAGCGGAGGTTCTCTGTTGCCAGTTTGCCGGGCCGAGTGTTCACTTGGCACGTGGTACGTTTTACTGCTTTAGACTGTACTTTCTGTTGGACTGGACTCTGTTGTAGCTGTTGCTGTTCTTTCTTTCAGCTTGTTGTTGTTGGTTGTCCTGCTTTATTTCCTATTTCTTTGTGCCTCCACACTCCTTTTAGCCCTTCCGAGCCCTCCCGGCTCGTGGGCGGCGGTGCGAGTCTCGGGTTATCGGGCCTTCCCGGTAATCGGATTCTCGGGTCGTTACAGCTACCCTCTCCCCTCCCACCTCTGGGAGTCCCACGCCGTCCTCGAACCATATCTTCAACTGGTAATAAAATACATGCATATTCATCAAATAGTGAAAGAAAGAAAGTTACAGAGTATTAAAATTCCCAGATAAAATTGTATACCATTAATCAAACATTCTCCATTTCTTCTTCAGATGTTGGAGATATAACAAATTCAGCATTCACATCTTCATTATCAGATTCATTTTGATCACTAATATATTCCTCCTCTTCGGAGTCCCCCAACTGTATTTCTGGTTGTTCTGGATCGACTTCCTCCACTTCATTCTCTTTAGATAAAGACGGTGCCTCCACAGATTCATCACTAGAAGCAGGCAAGTCTACATCATCACCCAAGTCTGATTGAAAGAATTCGGCATTCACATCCAACTGCTCTGTTTCAGTCAAATCCAACTCATAATCCGGGAAAAGCCTTGTCTTAACCTTGCAAACTGCCCACCAATCATTTCTTTCTTTATTTCTAGACGATGGATACTTTGTATAATAGACCTGCTGGGCTTGTGCGGCCAAAATGAATGGATCATAAGTATTCAATTTAGACTTATGTCTGATATCGACAATCCCATATGTTGTGTCATTTCGAACAGAATTAGGATCAAACCAATGACACTTTAACAGAAATATATGGTTGTCATCTCCGAGATATTGCAATTCTAAGATCTCCTCAATAATACCATAATAATCACATTCGTTTTCATTATATGTACTTCCTTTCACACATACCCCGCTGTTCATTGTTGACTTATTCTGCCCATATTGTCTAGTGTGAAATCTATACCCATTCACAATAAATGCTGGATATGTACGTGCAACTTTCGATGGGCCATAACTGATCACTCGAATTCTTTGATCAGTAATAAAATCATTTTCATAAGAGGCAGTGACATGCCATATGCCTAAATGCCCATGCTATTCTCTTGCTTTAGATGTGCCGGTTGACCCAATTCCAAATTTCTTGTGCACATTGATAATGGTATGTAAGGGGGTTTATTGATGCAAACTATTGATGCAATTGGTTTAATGCATGTGCGTTGTTCCACCAAGCTTGTGAAATGGGTAGGCTGCTCTGTCCTGAAGGTTGGCCAGCAGGGAGTATAAAAAAAATGCATGAATGTTCAAAGATCAAGCCCTGCACCTATGCTCCATGAATTTGATCATGCATGGGGGTTCTTTTGAAGTTTGGATTTATACTTGCAATGCATGGATGCCATCTTGATTTAGTAGTGCAGATGCATGAGAGTGGCTTTGATCTATTCTCCTTCACATGGTGTATGTAGTTCTGGACAATGGACCGTGCTAAAGGGGCGCATTGGTCTTATGCAGATCCCCGTACAAAAGGGGGACAGACAGGGTGCAGCCCTGAGGGGGTCGATCCCCCCTTGCAGCTCTTCACTAATTCTGCCAACTTCGAATACCCTTCACCCATAATCTCTATTCCCATGGGTAGCACCTTGCAGTTTATATTTTTATTTCTGTAAGCTTTGATGTCAATTCTCTCCTTTTTTTGCGACAAGCATTTGTTCAGGCTCTGTGCTAGCCTCAAGCTCTTTCCATATCTTGTATGTTTCCTTGGCTTAAGCTTTTCCATAAGAGGATCAGATGAACCCAGTTTCATCACTGTATTGATCAGCTCGGATTTAGATTCTTGTTTGATAGAAAGAATTTGTGACTCCTTCTCTTTCTAACTGCTCTGAAGTGTACCCTTTGTTAGCCCCTTATTCTTTTGACTCAGTTCAGTAGTCTTGTTATAAGCCGGAAATTGGAGCTGTTGAGGATGTGACATTTCAGCTAGATAATCCTTGTTCTCTAATTCCCGTTCTGGAGCTATATAAACAACGCCAGGCACATATATTTGCTTACTGTGGAGCTCTAGATTGTAGCATCAATATCTCAGCTTTCTCCAAGAAGATCAACTGTTCTCTCAAGATTATCTCTGGTAGAGGGTCCTTTACCTAGTTCTACCATCAATACGTTGGAGTCTTCAGCCGTGGACTTAGGTTCACTTTGAAGAAGGTTTTCTGCAGGCTTTCCTCCGTTGGCCGATTCTTGAGAATTGACTTATCTGCATTGCATTCATTGTAGTTGTTTTCATAAACCTTTAACTCCATTATCAATCCTTCAAATTCTGCAAACCTCTGTGCAAGAGGAGAATTTTGTCCAAGAAAAGTAATTGAGTGAGGATGGGCATTCGTGATTGCAATTGAAGCTGAAGTGGCAGATATTGCTATTGCATCATATTGAGGACATGTGGGCCTTGAGAGATCACAGGTGGTATGTGGTGCATCCTTGGGTATAAATTCTTTAGTCAATTCCAAGGCCATGTGGCAGGAACCAAGCGATTGTTGGCACTCCTTGTATGTGTAATATATAGAAGCTGGACACTGAATATTGATTATTGTAATCTGAGTAGAGACCAGAAAATGAACAACTTGAAAGAGTGGTAGGTTCCACTACATTTGAAGCTGGTGGAACTAAACAAGAACCATAGGGAGAACTCGAAGACTGTTAAAAATTTTATACTGAGCTTCCTAGATCACCTTCAGAAGAGTCTCCACACTTAGCTAAATTGGCACTGCCTTCCAAACAGGTAGCCTTTCTTGAATAGCCAGTACATGAATCCCTGTGTTCAGCTAAATGGATGTGTATTCCTGCACCATGAGTAGCAGAAATATTAATGTCCATGGTGCACCTTTCTGAATTGTAATTCTCAGTCACCAATTCACAGTCACCCTTCTCCCTCTTCAGCCAAGCCCCTTCTATAGGCACTGACGTAGAACTCTTCTTTCACTTCGGTTGGAGGCTCGGATCCCGAGCACGCCATGTTGCATCCGCCGGGCAAAACGGTGCTGGGGCCGTGTGCCGCTGGAAGAGGTTAGGGTGTGCCGGTTAACGGTTGTTTGGTGTGTGCCGGATGGGGCAGGTTGGGGTGTGCCGGGCACGGGTAGACTGGTGTATGCCGGATGGGGCAGGTTAGGGGTGTGCCGGGTAAGGGCTGGTTGGAGTGTACCGGGTAGAGGGGCAGGTTGGGTGTGCCGCGTAGGGGTGGATTGGGTGTGCCGGGTAGATGGCCGAAAAAGGTATGACGGTTAAGGGTGAATTGGGTGTGCCGGGTGGAAGGCTGAGAAAGCGTGCCGGGCAAAGGGCTGAAAGGTGTGCCGTATAGAAGGCTGAAGAGTGTGCCGGTTGAAGATGACAGGGGATAGATTGGCCATGGATGATGCGTTCAAGTCCAATGTAAATGCAGGGAATTTGTGTTCTCCCATCTTGTTATTCATGAAATGTGCGGATGAATCTTTTGGATTTGAATAGACACACGCACATCAAAGGAGCCCAACTTCTGTAACAGTTCCAGGAAGGATGTTTGTGTTTACAACTTTGAAATTTTCTTCACTGACTGATCAAAGAGGCTTTGACAACTTCCCAAGCAGAATTTACAACACTCATAAATAATAAAAGCTATCTTCAAGGGGAGATGTCTCGTGTGTGCTTGAAATGCCCATTCCTTCATTCACAATACCACTTGGTTCCAAGTGTTTGAGTAGCGGCCATCGTTTCCAAAGCAAGGTAGGACCCAGATGCAACAAATGGAAGAAACAGTGATGGATCCACATATAGCAAAAGTAAAATGACGGGAGCAACTATTTCAGTAAGAGAGTCATCTCTGCTGTATCGACCATGATTAATTATCTCCATAATAATTTTAACAAAACAAACTCATTCTGGTTTGCCCGGACAGAACCCATCCATTTGAGGCAGAGGGGGAGGCGGAGTGGGACGGGAAGGGGAGGGGGATCAGAGGGGTCAGGCCGGAGGGGGAGGGGCATGGGGATGGGAAGGAGATCTGAGGGGGACGGGGGCGCAGGCCGCAGGGGGGAGGGGAGGGGAGCAAGCCGGCGACGGGGCCGCAGGGGGGAGGGGAGTAGGCCGGCGGGGGAGGGGAGCAGGCCGGTGACGGAGGGGGAAGGGAGAGAGAGAGAGAGAGAGAGAGAGAGAGAGAGAGAGAGGTACCTGCGGAGGGCGACGACGGCAGGGCGAGCGGCGACGGCGACTCGACGCGAGCGGCGCGGCGACGGGCTCCGGCGGAGGGGGGCTCGGGCGGGAGGCAGCACGGGGAGGGGGGCTCCGGCGGAGGAGGGGGGCTCGGGCGGGAGGGCTCGGGCGGAGGGGGGGCTCCGGCGGAGGGGGCTCGGGCGGGAGCGGGGAGGGGGGCTAGGGCGGAGAGGGGGCCGCAGGGGAAGGGGGCTCGGGCGGGAGGGGGGGGGCTCGGGCGGGAGGGCTCGGGCGGGCGGGGGTCGTAGTAGGAAGTATAACGGCATCAGCGACCGACTGGAGACCGAAGTTAATTCGGTCGCAATAATAGCGACCTATTAGCGACCGATATACATGCGGTCGCTGAAACGGTCTCGGTTATGCGACCGATTATTTCGGTCTCCGAATTGGTCTCTATTTGGGACCGACTAGCGACCGATTAAATCGGTCGCTAATTCGGTCGCTATAGCCACTTTTTCTTGTAGTGTGCACCGGTTGAGACACCATGCCCAACAGCATATAAGAACATAGCGAGTTGCTCATTTGCCGTAACATAGCGTGAGTCAGATATCAAACCTCTACTCACTAACAACTCTCTCAATCTGAAGAACATTGTGGGATGTAACCTAAACACACTGTAACACCTAACTTCATGGCCGTTGAGAATATCATGAATCCATGCGTGGCCAGTGTGTGTCGAGGTGTGCATTGGACGCCTAGGAATCACCGATGCATTTTCTTCTTCAATTTGGTCTCATATCGCCTCCTCAATTGCATCGAACATTTCATCATCCTCTTGAAGATACTCCAAAAGTAGGGCATTAAATTCTACAACATTCAAGCACAACATCATGTGATACATTGTTCAAGCGTCTAAAACAATACATGCATAATATGGAGATCACAACTCTTGTTGACTTACACAAGTTGAAGGGATAAAACTGTTACATTCCACCTACTAAGTTCACTCAACTAACGATGCATAATAATAATAATAAAAATACTGATAAGTATAAAGAACAACAATAACACAAGTAGGCTCATGAGACCGATGATGAGCAATGACATCGAGGAAGGACCAATGCTCCTGTGCGTAGTTGATCTAGCCTCTACAGTCAATGGTTCAGCCATAGTTGGGACTTGGGGTCGATGCACAATCGTTGACATGTTAGATGACCTCCCCAAAAATGTAAAATATGCATTATACGCATGTTGGGCTTCCTCGAGAGACTGAAATCCTTTATAGCGAGTCCCCGGGAACCCTTGTACTTCAGCATGACATTCCGGCCATGTCAGATATATGCCCGGATGACGCCCCACCCATACAACATAACAACTATACTTCCCCATCCCTAGTTCTTTTCAATGCCCTGCATATACATTACATAGGAAGGACAATCATACTTAAGTCAATGGCGAATAAGATAGTTCATAAAAAAAGGTTCATAGCAAAGGGACCGAGTACATTACATAACATAACACAACGTTCATGGTGGGGACACCGGGTCCACTATCGGGCCCACTACTCGGAGCTGACGCCGCACCGCCCCGACTGCACCGAGCTTATGGCTCGGAGACTCGATTGAAGACTCAGCATACTGAGTAGATATACTTGTGTGTATTTATATCTTTGAGTATTGAGTATTTGTACGTGTGTAAAATACATATTTTACTACATGTATTCACTTTTGTTTTATTAGGCAAAGCTGGTCAAAGTTATTTGTATTTTAATTTTGTTAAACCCACAAAGTCATTAGTGGGTTGGTGGGTTTGTCTTGTTAGGGTAGGGTATAAATCAAATTAGTGGAAGTTATATGGTATTCATGTAATAGGGCCTTTCCTATATAAGGAGGCTAAGGTGTGTTACGAGATGGCATGAATCATATATGAATGAAAGAGTTGTGAAGGTGCTTTGCCTTTATGTTTTCTCCCTTTTCTCTTTTGTGAGGATTGAGTGTCGCCCGGTGTGAGACCGTCCGGCGTGAGGCCGAGCTGTGTGAGATAACAGTTATTCGTTCCCGTCCTGTTCGCGTCCCGGAGTGCCGTCGATCCATTCCCACGTCATCGTCGCGTCAGATTTGGTATCAGAGCCCAACAAACTACGCCTCCGTCGACCCGACGTCTCCGACGTCTCTCTCTCTTTCTCTCTCTAGTTTGCTAGAGTGAAAAAAAAAGAAACAAAAAAAAGAAGAAGAGTAGCAGAAAGATCTGTGATTGAGAGAAAAAAAATAGAGAAATTTTTTTTTTCGGCTGTGATTCTCTCTCTCTCCATTTCTCTCTTTCTGTCTCTCTCTCTCTCCTTCCCTCTCCAACGTTTCTCTCTCTCTCCCGTAATCTCTGTCCCTCTCTCTCTCTCCACGACGCCCCTGCGTCTCTCTCCCCCCCTGCAACTTCTTCTCCCCCCCCCTCCCCGCGGCTACGGCGAGCCCGCCGCGACCGGCCCCCCCCTCCTCCACCGACGGCCCACGGCGCCACCGCCGGTCGCCGTCCCCGTCACCGGCGACCCCGCCACCGCGTCCGCAGCGGCCCGCGGCCACCCGCGCCCAAGGCCAGCCCGGCGCCCGCCCCGCCGCGACAGCCACCCGCTACCGGCCGCAGCCGCCTTCACCACCGCCCCAAGCATCTCCAGCAGCCCCGTCGTGGCTCAGCCAGCCGCCCGGACTGCTCCAGTCCACCTCGTCTCGGCTCAGCACCGGTCGCCCTCGCGTTCAGCACCCCCACGTCTTCTTCACCGGCAACGAGAAGGAGTCCCACCGCGTCACCCACGGCCCTCACCTCCCGCCCGCGTCTCTCTCGCCGACAACCACCCTCTGCTGTAACCACCCCCACGGCAGCCCACCGTCGTCCACTTCACCGCCAGCACACCCGCTGCCCCGTCGCCTCGGCCACCCGGGAAGTCGGCCGCCCGCGCTCAAGGGGCCCTCCTGCCCCCCCCTACACGGGCCCTCTCATGCCCACGGTCGGCCGCCCAGCGGCCCGGTCGCATCTGCTGACGCCCCAACGTCTCATGCGTTGACCGCACCCACAGCCAACCTCCCGTGCGTGATTTGCGCAGAAGGAGTTCGTAAAGATTTGAAAAAAAATGAAGTTTGAAAAATTGTGAAAATAAAAAAAAAGTAGGTGAAGTTTGAAAAAAATACATGTTAAATATATATAATATATATGTGGAATATATATAATATTATATATATCTGTATATATATCTATATATATTGTTTGATTTAAAAAGTGGTTTAAAAAAAGTTAGATATATAACATATATATATTTGAGATATATATAAATCCTATCTATATCTATATATATATATTTATATCTTTTTGACTTATTGATCGTGGCAACCGAAGTCCGCAACAACGGTTGTCCGGTACCTGAGTCGTCGGGTAGCTGACACACATGCCGTAATTTACGGGACGAGGGTACCTCTGAGTCTCCCTGCGCGGAGAATTTGGACTGATTTGTTCCCCTGCATGGGAAATTTTAAGCGATTTGTAATAATTAAATCCTCCCTACGTGGAGTGAATACTTTGTAACCGCTCAAGCTTCGTCGACGCCGTGTGGGCCCGCACGTCCCCGCTCGCCTTCGTCTCCGGTCGGAGTTAGACTTTTAAGTCAGCTAGGTACGTGCTCCAAACTTGCTCATTTAGTATCTTTTCAATTACCGCGCGACGAAGTAAGAGAGAGCCCGATCCATGCAGCCAGTCTTCTGAGTGCATCGCTGTGGACGGTGAGAGAGTGCTTGCTTGCACCTATCCTTTAAGGCCCTAGGCTGTCACATTAGGGCACCCTAATTTTCAGGAGGTAGTTCCACAACTACTTTACCTACGGGCAAGCAACTCTCCCTGACCGGTCCCTTCAACTTGGCCCTTTGCATATTTAGCCAACAAAATTCGGGTCTATAGCTTGCTAATTATCGGTCCCAGGACTGCATCATTTAGGTCCAAAGTCGTGCATGCCACGTTGGTCTAGGAATTCATCCGGCCGTCTAGAGCGCCCTTCAACTCTACAATCTCACATGGATCAGAAGAGCGTGAGTGTTATGTTGGCTTAGCTCGAGCATAATCTTCTAACCCGTTTTGAAGAATCCATACGCCAACTTTGAGCCGAGCTAGATGAGAGGATCCGAGCCTTAGAGGATCGACTGAAGGGAGAGGAAGGACGAGTGAATGGCCATGGCAATCCCGTAGCCAATCCTAGGGAGGAGAGAGAGCAAGCCCGCCCGAATCAGGCTCCCCAAGGTAGAGAGCAAGAGGCCCGTACGCCTCGAGAGAGGAACCACGATGATGAAGATATTATCCTACGGAACGTCAAGATTGACGCTCCGAGTTTTGATGGGTCCCTCAACCCCGCTACATATCTTGATTGGGAGACCGGGATGGACCAATATTTTTATTGGCATCGCCGCATGACCCCTGCTACAAGGGTGAGATTTGCAAAAATGAAACTCCTGGGTCAAGCCAAGACATACTGGTGCAACATCGAGAATCTCCTAGTAAGGAGACGAGAGGAGCCTATAGGCACGTGGGAAGAAATGAAGGAGAAATTGAGGGAGAAGTATCTGCCACCTTCCTACCATCAGCGTCTTTTAGACCAATGGCAGAAACTCACCCAAGATGGAAAGTCTGTGGACGAGTACATCGCCAAATTTGATGACTTCTTCCTTCGGAGCCGAGTCATGGAGGATGCCTCCGTCACCCTCTCACGGTTTAGGGCTGGCCTACATGAGAGTATTCAGCGGGAATTATTCTTGCGGGAGGTTAACACCCTCGAGCACGCCTATCAGGTTGCTCGGGACGTCGAGCGATTTCAAAAGGTGGTCCCACCTCAGGTCCCCACCTACCGCCAACCCGAGTCCCGAAACCCCATGGCCCTCTACTCTGAGAGGCCTGGCCCCTCCACCTCCTACGTCTCTACTGCTACCCCACTTAGGGCCGTTGCCCCTACTGCCCCTTTCCCAAGGAACCCTTTACCTGCACCCGCTGCTGTGCCTAGACTGGAGTATACTCCACCAGTTGAGAGGAGAGATGACAAGGGAAAAGGGGTCATCCCTAGCACCTCCCAACCAGCCCCTATCTCGGGAGTTCGATGCTTCAGGTGTCATAACCTAGGGCATATTGCCATCAATTGCCCCACCCGAGCCTTGGTCATCACCGACCCCCAGTCCATGGAGCTTCCACCTCAGGAAGGAGAAACCCTTGAGAGATATGAGCCTGACCCTGATCTCGTTGTCCAGTTTGAGGAATTTGATGCAGGGTATGATGGAACGCATGTCGAGTACATGCAAGTGGGGGAAATTACCGAAAGTTCAAACCGGGGAAGACTAGGTGTAGTTCGCTGCATCCTCGCACACCCACAGGAGGACGACTGGCGTCGAACCTCCATCTTCCAAACCTACATCATGGTCAAAACTCAACCCTGCAAGGTGATCTTTGACAACGGGAGCTGTATCAATGCAGTCTCTTCAGACTTTGTATCCCGTCTAGGTCTACCTACCCATCCGCATCCGAGGCCATACAACGTGGCTTGGGTTGACGACACGTCTTCAAGATTGACTTGAAAAGTGGCTACCACCAGGTCCGGATTCGACCAGGGGACGAGTGGAAGACAGCCTTCAAAACCAAAGAAGGTCTGTATGAGTGGCTCGTCATGCCGTTTGGGCTATCCAATGCCCCCAGCACATTCATGCGGCTTATGACGGAAATCCTTCGACCCCTCATTGGTCGCTTTGTTGTCGTCTACTTTGACGACATTCTCATCTATAGCCACAACCATCAAGACCACATCTATCATTTGAGGGAAGTCTGCGAGACTTTGAGGAGAGAAACCCTGTTCGCCAATCTCAAGAAATGTGAATTCATGACAGACCGGGTCACTTTCCTTAGATTTGTGATTTCTAGTCAAGGAGTGTCTGTGGACCCATCAAAGGTCCGAGCTATAGTAGACTGGCCGGAGCCCCAGAATGTCCATGACGTTCGTAGTTTCCACGGGCTAGCCACCTTCTACAGACGCTTCATTCAGGATTTTAGCACCATTATGGCACCCATTACAGATTGCATCTGTAAGGGGAATTTTGAGTGGACCAAAGCCGCCTCCCAGGATTTTCTTGCCATAAAGGAGCTTATGACCAAAGCCCTTGTCCTCCGCCTACCAGACTTTTCCAAAGTCTTTGAGGTTTCTTGTGATGCGTCTGGCGTAGGAATAGGTGGAGTGCTTAGCCAGGAAAGCCACCCTGTGGCTTATTTCAGCGAGAAGCTTTCTGATGCAAAGCTTCGATACTCCACCTATGATAAGGAGTTTTATGCCGTGGTTCAAGCTCTCAAACACTGGAGACACTATCTCTTACCACAAGAGTTCGTCTTATACTCGGACCACGAGGCTTTGAAATTCCTTAGCTCTTAGAAGGGTTTAAACCCTAGGCATGGTCGGTGGGTAGAATTTCTCCAGTCTTTCACATTTGTCCTAAGGCATAAGGCTGGAAATGACAATAAGGTGGCCGACGCCTTGAGTCGAAGGGTCTCCCTTCTTTCCACTGTTCGGGTAGAGGTCACGGGATTTGACCGCATGAAGGAACTCTATGGAAAGTGTCCTGATTTTGGCCCTGCCTACTCTGCTCTGTCTGCTGGACCCTCGATAGCCTTTTCTGACTATCTACTCTATGATGGTTTTTTATTTCGAGGGCAGCAATTCTGTGTCCCGAGAACTTCTGTTCGGGACTTCCTGATTTGGGAAATACATGCTGGAGGTCTTGCTGGTCACTTTGGCCGCAACAAGACCATCCATTCTGTGGAAGAGTACTTCTATTGGCCTGGCCTGAAGAGAGATGTAGCCAAGATTGTAGCCCAGTGTAGGACATGCACGATGGCCAAACAGGTCAAATAGAACACTGGTCTCTACACTCCTCTCCCCGTTCCTGATCGACCATGGGTTGATGTGAGCATGGATTTTATCCTTTGGTTACCACGCACTGCTCACAAGCATGATTCCATCTTTGTTGTCGTTGATATATTCTCTAAGATGACCCACTTCATTGCATGTTCCAAAACATCTGATGCATCTAGAGTAGCCCATTTATTCTTTGATGAAGTCGTGCGTCTGCATGGTCTCCCCCAAACCATCGTGTCTGACCGAGATGTTCAGTTCACTAGCTATTTTTGAAAGACACTTTGGCACCTAGTTGGCACCAAACTGAAGTTTTTCACTGCCTATCACCCCCAAACTGAGGGGCAAACTGAGGTCAGTCAATAGGAGTTTAGGGAATCTGTTGAGGTGTCTTGTAGGGGAACATTCCGGCACTCGGGATCTTCTTTTGCCCCGAGCCGAATTTGCATACAACAACTCCGTCAATCGGTCCATAGGTATGAGTCCATTTGAGGTCGTGCATGGCTACAAACCTAGGAAACCTGTGGATCTCATTCCCCTTCCCCTCGAGTCTCGGACATCCAAGTCAGCTGAGGAGTTTGCACAACATGTCAAGAGTCTGCATGAGTCAATTAGCAAGCAAATCAACCTCAGTAATGAAACCTATAAAAAGTTGCCTGATTCGCATAGGTGTCACCATGAATTCCAAGAAGGTGACATAGTCATGGTACGGGTTCGACCCGAACGACTCTCTTCGGGAGCCCTTAAGAAGTTGCAAGCCCGTAGTGATGGACCATTCCCAATTCTGCGGAAGATTGGCTCCAACGCATATGTTGTGGACTTACCTCCCGAATATAGGATTAGCTAGAATTTTAATGTGGCAGACCTAGTGGCCTACAAGGAACCCACAGCGATTCCTAGTGACCCTTTCGAGCCTTCTCCTCCCATTGAGAGTGAGCTCACCCCTGTGCGTCCCACAGCCTTGAGAGTTCCGCGCGAGCACATTGAGAGGATATTGGATGAGCAAGTGACCACTACACGGAGCAGGGTGTACCAGCGCTACCTTGTCCGCTGGCGGCACCGTCCACCTTCTGATGATTCTAGATCAGTCGGGAAGATCTCCAGCGCCTCGATCCAGATCTGCTGGAGCACTACCACAGCAGTGTCCCCCCTTACTCGATGGAGTCGAGTTCCAGCCGCCCCGGGAGGGTTGGTGGGGACACCGGGTCCACTACCGGGCCCACTACTCGGAGCCGACGCCGCACCGCCCCGACTGCACCGAGCTTATGGCTCGGAGACTCGATTGAAGACCCGGCATACTGAGTAGATATACTTGTGTGTATTTATATCTTTGAGTATTGAGTATTTGTACGTGTGTAAAATACATGTTTTTACTACATGTATTCACTTTTATTTTATTAGGCAAAGCTGGTCAAAGTTATTTGTATTTTAATTTTGTTAAACCCACAAAGTCATTAGTGGGTTGGTGGGTTTATCTTGTTAGGCTAGGGTATAAATCAAATTAGTGGAAGTTATATGGTATTCATGTAATAGGGCCTTTCCTATATAAGGAGGCTAAGGTGTGTTACGAGATGGCATGAATCATATATGAATGAAAGAGTTGTGAAGGTGCTTTGCCTTTATGTTTTCTCCCTTCTCTCTTTTCTCTTTTGTGAGGATTGAGCGTCGCCCAGGGTGAGACCGTCCGGTGTGAGGCCGAGCTGTGTGAGATAGCAGTTATCCGTTCCCGTCCTGTTCGCGTCCCGGAGTGCCGTCGATCCATTCCCACGTCGTCGCCGCGTCAGTTCATACATAAAATAAAGTACATGACAAAGATGTTCAAATTATTCATTACACAGCATAACCAACCAGACAAAAAGTGTTCCCACCGTAAAAACCCAATGTGTTATGGTCAAGCTGTATGATAGACTACCCAATCCACCTTATCTTCCTCATTCAATATCATAAACAGAGACCTATTGGTTGGGTCTTTAAATAGATCCAATGCCGCAACGACCGTTTGACGAGGCAGTCCAGGGAGCGCCTTTAATGCTGCAATGCACTCTTGGGGGGTGGGAATCGTATCTCCCTCATTCACTTCGCTTTCACTTCCTCCCTGATTCTTCTGCAACATCTTCACTAAGTCAAGTTTGTCACGAGCGACAGAAGTGAAATCCCTGACAGAATCATCCCCAATCCTCTTTGGACGTGGTTTTGAGCCACCCACGGAAAGTCGCTTGCGTGCAATGGAAGAACCTTCAGTGTTCGAAGCCGGTAGTGGTGTCTCCGATGGAAGTGGTACGTTAGGAGTCATACTTCCATACACTGAGAAATCAAGGGAGGGATCACCGCTGAAATGAAGGTTCTCTATCCCACCACCCCCTGCCAGAGCAGTTAGATATTCTTGAATGGAGGATTGGGAAGCCACAGGCCGCTGGGATCCTTCTGCATGTACTCCTGTACTGGTACTGTTGGAGCATAAGCTTTCCATGTCTTTGAAGAATTTGAATGCCTTGCCCTTTATGACCCTATATTCGGGATATCTCTGATAATAATGGGAGACAAGATAGCTTAGAAGATGAGTTAATGGTGTGAAAAATGAGCGATCAGTTGGACCAAATATTGAGATTAATTAGCTCAATTAACTCTTCCCAGGCTCCTTCATATCCAGGCACATGCATGCTGGTCAATGGATCCCAGCCCCACCCACTTTTCCGCATCAATTGGGCATATAAAGTGTATAATTTTTTTAACATTTTCCAGCGATTGTATAATTGTTCCCTACCATGATCCAGGCCAGTCCTTACATTAAATATGAGAACACACTCATTCCATACATGTGGGTTGAACGTCCCATCTGATATATTGTTTTTGTCATAATGATCCCTTAACAACTCTAACAACTTCCCATCCTGGACGTCGGACCAATTAGGTGCACGGCTCTTTCCTTTTCGAGCGTTATGTGCTGGCCCTTTAAATAAATGGGAAGATAATATATAATCAGAATAACAATAAAGGGAAGAACACTTGGGCCACTTCAGTTAGACAAAAGTTCAACTATTTACCTAGCATTTAGCCACTTGAGTTAGGGAAATGTTCAACTCCTTAACTAGCACACATTGCAGTACACTAAAATGGTAGTCCCATGCAGTACACTAAAATGATAATCTGATCACTCATTTTGGTTTTTCAAAGCCACGGATGTGAATAAATTAACTACAACAAAAGGATCTAAGTTCTGTTGGCTATCCAGTAAAACATGTATCTGCTGTTGCTAAGATCAGAAATATCCATTTAAAAGCAAGATCAGGAAGGGAAAAAAAGAACAAAGTGAAATGACAAGGAAAAGAAAAATCCCAGCTTGGTTTAAGGAAGCAAGGAGATAAAACAGCAGGAACAAGCAGGTCTTGGACAATAGCTTTCAAACATGCATGAAAAACATGATGAATCCCAACATTCTTCTTATATGGAGAAATGGAGAGAAAAATAGGTCTTCTTCTTAATCAATACTTAGATTTTAAATTATCTGTTACAGTTGAAGCACAGAAGCCAACTCCTAACTACTCTAAACAAGGCAGTGTGTCAACATAATTCAGGTATATATAGGATTCTCTCGTGCTTGCGCGCATTGCCACTCGCAGGTTCGCTTACCCTTGGCGACTGACTGTCGTTATGTGGCAAGTGGACTTCTTGGCTAGGTCGCTCCATACATCTATTGCTCATGTCTACCGGGAGGCCAACCAAGTTGCGGACATGCTGGCCGGCCTTGGTTGTTACTTGTCATCTATTTCCTTTTGGTCATCTTGGGAGGAGCTCCCCACTGTTGTCAAAGGGCCATATCGTCTTGATAAGATAGGCTGCCCCTCGCTCCATCCCTAGTCACCTTTTGTAACCTTCTTTTGCTTATAAATGATATTTTTCTGTCTGACGGTCGGGGATGGAGCGCTCGGTCGGGGATGGAGCGCTCGGTCGGGGATGGAGCGCTCCCTCCCTATTCTCTTAGGGTTGATCGCTCCGGCTCGTCCTGTCTCTCAGGTATTGACTGGAGTTAAAAAAAAAAATTTCAAGTACATATAAGAATGAGACATATACCTGCTGCAGACATTGGCAAGCGTTTACGCTTCCTCCCCGTTGACAAATTATTACTGTGAATGCCATGTCCGAAAGCCAAATAATAAGTAAGTAGCCATGATATAAAGTGACAGTCAATATAAATTGTAGGATGCCTAAAGTGACATGCAGATTATAGAATGTGGCAAAACAGATCTAATACAACCAATACATGATGAAAGTGAGAGACAAATTATTTCTGTAATGCAGATTGTATAGCATTGCATCATTATATATCAAACCAATACATGATGAACTTCACGTGTATGTAGAACCATGCCTAGAATGTAAACAGAGCACAACAGTTGCAGAACCGCTAAAGGGTGCAAAACAGAAACCAAAAATAAAAAAACAGGAGTCATCAGTTTCCCAACTCGCAGCATACTTGGATCCCATCAAGCAAGACCAAATACAAACGAGTAAAATACGACAATAAGATCTGACCCTCAACAAAACAAATCCACCCAAAGGAGGATACACAATGCATACACCAAAACAGAACCGATACAAGGACTGAAAACAAATAACAGGAAAAGCAAAAACATGCATCATCGGTTTTCCCTTTCCCCTCCGTCCTTGGAACTCATCATGCAAGACCAAATGCATGTGAACAAAATACAACAAATAAGATCCGACCATCATACAAATGTGGCCATACGATGATAGATAATGTAAAAGGGATCGAGTTAAGCGCCAAACCTGGTGAGAGGCGGGGAGTTAGAAGAGGAAGAAGAACGGACCTCCGTGGTGAAAGTTGAAGTCCCGCTGGAAACTGATGCGGAGGAGGAAGCGGAGGGCACCCGTTTTTATAGACAAGAAGCCTGCAATGTGTAAAGAAAGCTCTGCAGAACTACGGACACAGTATGGCCCGTGACCCTTGGGAGTCTGGAAAGCAGTCAACGGAAGCACATGAGAGCGCGTGAAAGCTTGAAATAGTCGGAGATGACAAGGCGATGTTAATCGGTGCTGAGAAGACCAGGCAGAACCTTTTGGACAGTGAGAGGACCAGACGGAACACAGGGACACCGTGCGGCCCTCGGGAGCAAGCAACACTGTACCCTTTTCCCGATGATCGGTCACCGTGCGGGAAGCGGCTCGGGGAAACAGGCAGCGAGGGGATTCCCCCCAGTGATCTTTGCTCCGGATCGGGGAGACGGAAAGGATAATGACTGCGCTCACCGGGGAGGAGGAGGAAGGGAGATCCCCGCCGCGTCGCAAGGACCGCTCACCGGGGAGAAGATGAAGGAGCCGTCGATCGTCACCGGGCACCCGCGTTCGCAAGGGCCGCTCACCGGGAAGAGGATGAAGGAGCCGTCGATCGCCACTGGACACCCGCGTTCATGGGAGATCGATCGCCGTGGTTTCCCAGGGGTATGGATGGAAGCTGCCGCGGGAGTTAGGGCAAGCTCGAATGGCGTAACTCATTCGAGGGGGGAGGCTCGAATGAGATGTTCGCCCGAATACGGGGTTTATCCCAGCCGACGTCGAACGGGTTGTTCGTGATGCCAAAGTCGCACAACTCACTCAAGCGCGAATAAAAAGAGTTACCCGTGTTTATTCGACTACCAAAGAGTGCCTAGATGAATAACATATTACTAATTGTTGTGTAAGTTTGCACTCCTGCATAGGATCGGCACAGGCAGAAATCACTCTGAGTTTTTAATTTAGTATGATCACCCTGCAGCCTTAAGTGTTCACAGAACATATGCTAATGCCCTTGTGGGGAAGTCTCAGTTCTAATCTTGGAGATTTAACTTCATATTCATCATATGTTTTTTTGTTTTGATTGAAATGACCATGCTTACTCAGAGATTAAAAATGATATGCACAATAGGAAGAAAGAAGTACAATGTGCAATAAACGTTTTGCTAGCATTTAAATAAAGTCCAACTTCCAAAATAAAAAACTGACATAACAAAACCATTCATTAATCTGTCACTAAACTTCAATAACATTTAACATAGTTATATAGAGATTGTTATTCAATATCTTCCAACACTATTTTTCTTCAATTGGTCTTCAGCAATTCTTGGTCCACAGCTGTTTTGGTTTCACAAAATTCATCATCTAAGTTATTTTCTATTGGAGTTTTTGTTTCATGAACTCCAATGCATGTGTAATTTACTCAAAAAGTACTTCCTGCTTTGCTTGTAACTTTTATTGTCAATGTGAGTTGCTTTGTCAAGCATTTGTCCATAATCTTTTTGAATTCTGTAGCTTCAAAATAATAAATCATGAAAATAAATCATTCTACCGCAGTCATTATTTATTATTTGTGTATTATTTATTATTTTGTAATGGTGGATGTGCATGTTTATTTTATTATAAATATGTTTATGTTTTTGATATTTTTAAGTGTTATTATAATTTTCATGGAAATAATACACAAATAATTTAGAAAATAAATCAGTAACCTACCAGCAGCGATTATCTATTTGTTTCTTTCATTTATTTATCCTTTTAAAATCTGTGATGCCATCGTTGTTCAAGTTTTCCTTCTAGTTTCTTGTCTTCTTTGATGTTATTCTTTGAAAATCACAGTGAAAGGCAAGGACACTTTCTTTGAGTCTCCTACAGTGTCGGTTCTAGTTTCTATGCCAGAGGAGGGTGAACTTCTGCATACCCATGTTTTGAGAACTTTTACTAATGCATTTGGAGTATCACAGAGAAATCAGAACAATTCTGTGTAGCTGTTTTTTGTTAGACAAACAGCTAATTTGACATTAAAAGACTTCCAGGTGTGATTTGTTGATGGTAATTTGAATACCAGGATAGTATTAATCGGAAACAACTGCATGCTGTTGCTGGTGTCCTATTGATCTATTTAATAGTTCCCTGCTGTTTAATTTATAGTTCCTCATAGGTTTAAGATGTTGAAAACAACTCTATGATCTTGTATTGATTCAAGTTGATTCCCTTATGTGTTTGATGAAATTTGGTGGCAGGTTTAAAGCATTTGGTTGCCAAGACAGAGGAAGAATATGCCTAGATAGCAACCAAGTTGGCATCCAATATTACTTCTCTTTCTGACCTGAGGATGGGTCTCCGAGAGCTCATGCTGGAGTCCCCAGTCTGCGATGGAGCAAAGTTCACCCTTGGATTGGAGACGACATACAGAAGCTTGTGGAGTAGGTACTGCAAGGGCGATGTACCATCTCTTACAAACTTGGAACTGCTGCAGCAGCAGGCAGCATCGGAAAATGTTTCCACTAAATTATCAGAACCCACAAATCCCTCATTAGTTCCGGGGGGAAACCATGTCACGATTTCTGAGGCCAATGGCTTCAGTTCTACTCCTACAGACTTCTCCAGGATCGAAGAGAATGGAAAGTTGAACCCCGGGAGTTGAAGGCACATTGGATGCTGCAGAACATCTGAATGATCCAATATTATTTGTAGTAAGGGCTCCCATTTGCCCCAGTACAGGGAGATAGAGCCCTTCTTAGTCATTGAAGTTGTTTTCTATATTATGTTTATAGATTATTGTTTTTTTTAAGTTGAACAATTCTGTATCATAAGCCCCAATGGTAATGACTCCTGGGAGATGCATGAAGAAATGATAAGAACTCAGAGGACTTCTATAAAGAGGTTTTCTATCTTCAAGGCTCATTTGAATTGTCTTTATCAGATCTGTATCCGATTCTGTCTTTCCTATATCCATTAACTTGAATCTCTACCAAATTTGTGCTTGAAGCTGTTTTTTTCCCTTCATTTTACAGCTAAAGATTCCATACCAAGTTGTAGCTAAAGATGAAGAAAGAGTGTGATGTATTCAAGCTCGATTTTTAGAAAGCTTGTGATAGCGTTAATTAAGGACACCTTTGAAAAGCACATGCAAGCCATGGCATGTACTGCCATCAGCTACAGGTGGAACCAATTCAACTTGGAGTGAAGGAATATTGTATAGCATAGAGTGAGTAACTGGCCTCACTAACTTCTTTCATTCACGCACTTTCCCGTGCCGGCATGCAACGTCGGTGCTGCGGAGATAGCATCCTCTGAGCCGCTCCCCCTACCAGCTGTCCAGGGCTCGGGCCTCTCGCCACCCCGCCCACCTGCTTCCCACACCACATCTGCTCCTCCCGGCGTCCAACTACCAGTCGCTGACGGGGCCACGCCCTTTCTCCCTGTGACTGTTGCGGCCGAGCTGGGCAGCTCCCCCTCCCGGGGGGTTTTCAACAATTGGCCTGCTGTCCCCACTGCTACGTCGGTGCACCCTCCTCCCGTGCCCGCCGCTCCGTTGACGATGGTGGGCTCCGTGCATGCCTCCCTTCCCTCCTCTGCCCCCGTCGCAGTGGAAGGGCTGCTTATGCCAGGTTCCTCCATCGACTTGGGTTTGGCTGGCACCTCTGCTGTGCCACCTGATCCTCCTCCCGGCGAGAAGTCTTCCTTGGTTGCTGACGGCCATCCTTTGATGGTCGTTGAGACCCCGCAGCCTTCGTCCGCTCCGTCAACCTCCGCTGTTCGTGGCAAAGGCCCCCTTGTTGTCGGCCCCCCTGTTGGTGGACTCAACCCTGCGGCGGCTTCCTGGTCCCCGGGAGAGAGGCCTCCCAGTCCGGCGGCCTCAAATGACAGTGCCAAAGCCCCTACCCCGGCTGCCTCTGCATCCTCTCGCCTCTCCTTCGCTCAGGCCTTAAAAAAGAAGATCAACCGAGAACCGCCCGGTCCGTTAGCAACTCCTTGTTTGGCTCCTGCCCCTGTGCTTCCTGTCCAGGAGTTTACTCTTCCATCTCCTGATGGCGGCCTCCACCTTCCTCAGACCACTCGGGTGCTCACTGTTCCCGGACTCGAGCCTTGCGAGAGATTCCCTGACCTCGTCACTGTCCATGCGCGCTTCGTCGGAACCTACGACCAGGATCGCTCGCGGCCGAGTTTGAGGATAGATAGGTCCGATCGTGTCAACACCAGGAGTTCTCTGCGTAGATCCAACTCTACGAGCTCTACTCGTTATCGTGACTTTGTTTAGTTTTTGGCCTTTTTGGCCTCTTTTGGTTTTGGGGCCCTCGGGCTATTTGGTTGTTCTCCACCCCTTGTTTGGGCGCAGTCCCTATCTATGTACTCCTTTATGTTCTTACTCCTTTCATTAATGGAAAATCGCTTGCCTGGTGGCCGGGGTAACACGTCCTATCGCTTCCATAATGAAGGGATGAACGGACTCCCTCGTGTCCCACCTTCCAAGTATTAGCTTTCAGTAAAAAAAAAACTTCTTTCATTCACGAGATTGAGAACCATTAAATATGTTTACAGAAGCACTTTCCTTTACATGACCAAGTCATGAAAGAATAAACTGGATAAAGGTTCTAAGATGCAAACCGCATACATATATGAAGTGGCAGCTATAAACAAAAATATCTTTGCTTTGGACCTATCAATATCTAACTGCAAGAGGACCTTTAATAAGTCAGACAGTTGTCATGGCATAGTAGTTAAACAACATAACGTAAAAATTTTTATCTTGAAAGTGATTGCCAATAATACGCATTAGAGATTGCTGTTAATCTCGGTCAAGGTTTTGCATGACAGGACACTGGAAGTAAACAAGCATTCTACCGCAGTTAAGTTCATGACTAACAAGAACAAGAGAAAGCTGCAGAACAAATGCAAAAATCACAAAGAAACGCATATGTGCATTTATGTTCCTGGATGCAAACTTTTGAGATGAGCTGCTTAGTGTTACCTGTGGTATCAAATGCTCATATCCTTTTAAACTTATGATGCTTGAATCAATGATTGAATGCATCAATGCAAGGACAAATTGTGAGTCTTAGGACACTAAGGACTTCAAACATTCAAAACCAGGGTTAAAGCAACTTTGTATTCTGAATATGACAGGTTTTGGGCTTTCTGTAAGTTGCACAGTCCCTATGAATGGGGATGGCCTGAAAAACTTGTTTTGGAAAATGTTCCCACTTTCACAGTTACTAATGTGTGAATAAGTATTTGGAATTGAGCAAAATCCGATCTACAAAGGTTAATTAGTATGCTATTACAAGAAAACAAAACCATACATAGCATCGGTCCCACTTGAAATCGAATTCAATGTGAACATTCCAGATACCCTGCGTCTAACATATCTTTGGAGCTCAGAAGTCCTAAAATTTGAGTTTCCAGCTATACAATGTTGGTCTATCTTGCAGTTCGGAATATCCTATTCGGAAAGAAAGTATTCATTCTAGTGAATTCATTTCATGGAAATAATACACAAATAGCTTAGAAAATAAATCAGTAACCTACCAGCAGTGATTATCTATTTGTTTCTTTCATTTATTTATCCTTTTAAAATCTGTGATGCCATCGTTGTTCATTTATTTCTTTGAGACTCCTAGAGTGTCGGTTCTAGTTTCTATGCCAGAGGAGAGTGAACTTCTGCATACCCATGTTTTGAGAACTTTTACTAATGCATTTGGAGTATCACAGAGGAATCAGAACAATTCTGTGTAGCTGTTTTTTGTTAGACAAACAGCTAATTTGACATTAAAAGACTTCCAGGTGTGATTTGTTGATGGTAATTTGAATATCAGGATAGTATTCATTGGAAACAACTGCATGCTGTTGCTGGTGTCCTATTGATCTATTTAATAGTTCCCTGCTGTTTAATTTATAGTTCCTCATAAGTTTAAGATGTTGAAAACAACTCTATGACCTTGTATTGATTCAAGTTGATTCCCTTATGTGGTGATGAAATTTGGTGGCAGGTTTAAAGCGAAAAGCTGACGCACAATGAAAAAAAATCACCCAAACAAATACATGAAAGGGGGTGCGGTTTTTGTGTTTAATTTTTATTGTGTGATTAATGGTTCAGCAAGTCCCTATATTAGGATAATTCTTCAATATTATTGAATTTGGTCTTAGCAAATCCCAACAATTCTGACACTAAAAAATAATGAACACACATGGGCATACACATGATCCATATACGAAATCAGACAATGACACGAAATAAAGAGAAGGTAGAAGTACATAAGCAATCGGGAAAAAATAGATAAGAAAACATAAAATGAAAAAATAAAATGTACAAAAAGAAAAAATAAAAGGAAAATAAAAGAGCAACTTGCCTTCTACCAGAAAAATTTCTACTACGGTGACAAAGACAAGGAGGAGGATGGAGTCGAGGGCGCCTTATATAGGAGTAGAAAATTTTGGGAAGAGGAAATCGGGGTTGGAGAGGGAAATAGACCTGATATTTCGGGGAAGGCAAGGGAACCGTAAAGTCGAATAGGATTTGAATAGTGAATCCATGGAGAAGACGGAAGGGAAATCGTTAAGTTGAATAGGATTTGAATCGTGAATCCATAGAGAAGACGGAACGGAATGAATCGGAATCTAAGGGCCTTCTCGCGGTGGACCTGGAGCTTAGATTTGGATCTGGACTGCTCGAGCTCGAAGGACTTGAGCTGGCGGGGGCGACGGAGGGACGACGTCCACATGCATACATAAGGAGAAACATGAGGAAATCGGGGTAATGTGGTCAGACGATAACCAAAAGCTCGAAATCGTTCCTCTGCGCGCACAGCACCTCGAGAGACTCCACGTCGAAATCGTTCCGTGGAGTCCATCTTCACGCCGGCTCCGCCAATGGATCCCCACCCACAGCCTCCACTGGACACCACCTCAGACCATCGTGGAGGAGTCCATCTTCACACCGTTCCCCACCCGCAGCCTCAGCTCCGAGAGATGGTGCCCCCTCCGCGCCCGCCATATCGGCGAAGAAGACCGAAAGAGATGGTTCTCCTTTGCATTACGGTTTCCCCTCCATTTCTTGGTAGATATATTGTGGTGGTGATCTCTGAGTAGATTTCTGTGAGGAGATCATTTCTGTGCGGAAAAATATTGAACCGTGTAAATGAACCGGCGGAAAAACACCGAACCGTGCAAAGGAACCGACGGGAACACACCGAACCGGCGGAAAAAAACCCTCAAATTCTTTGAGCACGAGATGAAGGGCATGCCGACTCCATGACAAATTATCATAGGACCGACACCATGTGAACATTTCTCATATATATATATATATATATAGTCCTGCGGTAAAATAAGTTATTACTGCAAAAATGGGCGAATACAACCAACTTTCACTAAGAATTTCATCTTTGGACCAAAAACAAGCAAGAGGTGGAATACCATAAAGAGAAAGTGTACCTAATAAAAACGTAGTTCTTGTAATTGGAACATATCTTGTTAAACCGCCCATAAGAACCATATTCTGACTTTTATCGGGTGAATATCCAACAAGTGATTCCATTGAATGAATAATGGATCCGGATCCCAAAAATAATAATGCTTTAGAATATGCATGAGTGATCAAATGAAATAAAGCAGCTCGATAAGAACCTAGCCCTAGGGCTAACATAATATAACCCAATTGAGACATTGTAGAATAGGCTAAACTTCTTTTAATATCTCTTTGAGCAAGAGCAAATATATATATATATATATATATATATATATATATATATATATGTTCACATGATGTCGGTCTCATGATAATTTACCATGGGCCGGCATCAAGGCCCTTAAATTTATGAAAGATGATCTCCCTATATGTTAGCCCCATGTATTTAAGGGTCCAGATGTCTACCCTATGGTAATTTGATATGGGATCGGTCCCATGTGAACATTTCACTATATGTGCATAATAGACTATAAACTTAATTAAATTTAATATAGTCACGACTGAAAAGTGAATATAGATGCATAAAAGTTAAAATATACGTTCACATTGAATGATTTAGTCGGGATATTCTTACTCGATCATCTCCGTGGAGATAAAATATAGAATAGAATATGAGAGTTTATATATAGTTATCCCTTCTAATTAATAACGCTATTGTAAAACGGAAACACTACCGTCAAAGGTGTACGTAAAGAGAGAATGAATGCCGCTTACATAAATCTACAGGCCGAGATGACTCATAGCCAGGAACCGTTAACACTTGATAGATAATAGGGGGCTGGAGGATGCCACCATCCGATGACGAGGAAGCTGCAAGGGAGACATCTGGAGAGGCGGAGGGAGCTGGCACAGGCTGAGAGGTGTGTGTAGCAGGAGCAGGGCCGGGCTTCCCTTTGGCAGCCTTGCGCACAGCTTGCGCAAAGGAGAGGCGAGGCACGACTGGGGTAGAGCCCTCGGCCACGACAGCCAGTAGGCCGCGACTGGCGAGGCTGGCAGTGATGGTGGCAGCCCGCCGTCCATGCGCTCCCGCTGCTGCTAGAGCTGCGACTGGAGCGTGTGTGTGTGTGTGTGTGTGTGCAAGTTGGGGTGGCGGAAGCAACATGTAATCCCGGCCCGCAGGCGCGTCGTTGTCCGCGGACGGACGACCGTTGCATCCGGCAGGGGGTGCTTGGCGGTGTCGTGTTGGATTTGTTCGCCGGAAGCTGCAGAATTAACCATATATCGGAAGCCGAAAGCAAGGTGGAGGCGTGTTTCCCCTCGGAGCTCCGGTCGACCTGGGCTCTCCTCCGGCCTTGGCTGGTGGGGGGGGAGGCCCTGTGCCTCCCCCTTCCTCTCCTGGCTCCTCCATGTCGGCGGTGCCCTCTGCTTCTGGTGGTCCCTGCGCCTCCGTGGGCGACTTGGTCCCTCCCGTGGCTTGCCGGCTCTGCGGAGCTGGGGGTCGCTTTGTCCCGTGTCCTCCTTCGGCCGGACCCTGCGGTGGCGCTCCAAGCTCCCCCCCCCCCCCCCGTGCTTTCCTCGCTGGACGGACGACACGTCTTTCTCCATTCCGGCACACCATTGCAAGCCGTCGCTCCTGGGCCACCTCACGCCTCCCGTGTCTCCGCGCCTGGGCTACCTGCCTCTTCCGCAGGCGTGCTTGGCCTAGGCCCTTCATCCGTTCCTCCCTCCCTTCGAGCCCCCCAAGCCCCCCCTCCGGCATCTTCTGCTCCCCCTCCAGCGACGGTGATTGGTTGTGGGGCGCCTCCTGTCCGTGACGGTGGCACTGCAGATGCCGA
Source organism: Amorphophallus konjac (assembly GCA_022559845.1). Lineage (NCBI taxonomy): Eukaryota > Viridiplantae > Streptophyta > Magnoliopsida > Alismatales > Araceae > Amorphophallus > Amorphophallus konjac. The sequence continues at coordinate 57,588 of JAHNEJ010001900.1, read as the reverse complement.
CCGGTCGCTGTCGTCTGCTCACTCTTCTCCGTTCACGGCTGCTGCTCGAGGGCCGTGCGGCACGCCTGCTCCTCCTCGTGGCCCTGTTCCTCTGTGTTCCCCACCAACGTCTTCCCCTGCTGGTGCCCCCTCCGCGCACGACAGTCCTAGTGCGTCCGGCGCGTCCGTGCATGCCGTAGCCGCTGTAGTGCACCCCACCCCCACTGCTTGTGGTCCTTCTGAGGGGGTTCGTGGGCCCCAGTCTGCTGCTCGCAACGCCCACGCCTCTGCGCCAGCCCCTGCTGCTTCTCTGGCGAAGCCACCATGGGCTCTTGGTGGACTGGCCACGCGTGCCCTGGCACCCACTTCCATTGCCCCTGGCCCCTCCTTCGCTCAGGTTGTCCGGCTAACATCCTCGCCACAGTCCCTTGGCCTGGAGGTCCACCCGCCCGCCTTCACCGACTCTGGAGAGCCGGCGGCTTTCTTCTCCATCGACGAGGTTAAGACCTCCTGCCAGCCTCTCCAGCACACCGTCATTGCCAAAACCCCGCATGGCCGGCCCCCTTTCCAGGACATCAGGGGCCACTTGGCCCAACGGTTTGCTCTCCGCCAGGATTTCCTCATTTGCGCTCTGGACAATCGTCACCTTCTCATCAAATTCCAGAACCATGAGGATTTCCTGCAGGTCCTCCTCAAGGAATCCCTTCTCATCCATGGGAGGCTCTTCCGTTTCTTCGCATGGTCAATCGACTTCACGCCAGCCTCCGACTCGCCCGTCGTCCCCGTCTGGCTGGAACTGCCCGCTCTTCCCGCAAATTTTTTCAACGACGCCATGCTCCGCTCCATTGCCGGGAGCATTGGGCCTCTCCTCCTGGTGGACCAGAACACTGCTTGCCTGCTCCGAGGCCACGCCGCCAGGGTATGCGTTCTGCTCGACGTATCCAAGCCACTCCCGTCTCGCTTTTGGATTGGCATCGGGGGCGGTGGGTGTTGGCAGCCCATCGTTTACCCTGCACCCCCTCTGTTCTGCCATAGCTGCTCGCATCTAGGCCACAACTCGTCCGACTGCAAGAAGAAGGTTTTGCATCAGGTTGGCGGAGCTGGAGGCTCCAACTCTGTCGTCAGGGTCAAGCTCCCTTCGCATCCCGCTGCCAAGGACCCTGCTACCTCCCAAGCTCCTGCTCCGCCCTCCGCTACGGTCTGTGTCCCATCGGTGCTGTAGGGAGCTTGCCGCCGGTGTCCCATGCTCTCCCTTTCGATGGTGCACCGCTCCATTCCTCCCCGGCTCTAGTCCCTGCCATGCTGTCTGGTGGGGTCGACCCACCCTGTCCAAGGGTCGACCCCTCTCCTCCTGCGTTGCTCGATGCCCACTGCCAGGGCGGGGATCTTCTGTAGGCTGCGCTGGTCCCTTCTCTGGAGGTTGTTCCTCCGACTGCCGTCGTCGGTGATTCGGAGTCTGGGTCTCCCGCCGCGGCCACCGCCATCCTCGACTCTCTCCCTCCTGCTGGCGGCCCTCCGGTGCTGCCTATACTCGCCCAGGTGACCGTCCTGCCCCCGGCCCAGGTTCTTACGGCTGCTGCCCCTGCCAGTCGCTCCCCAGGAGGGGCTCCCGCGTCCATTGTTGATGGTTCTTCTCTCGCCTCTGCGGTTGTTCCTGCTCCGGTTGTGCCTCAACTTTCTCCTGCTGCTTGCTCGCCATCGCAGGTGGTCAAAGGACCACCCCATCCCTCTTCCTCCCCTGACCAGGAGACTGGGATCCCAGACGTGTCCGAAGGCATCCACATTGCTCTCACTCCTGTTGGCGGCTCTCCCACGTTCGCCATCGAGGCTCTACCATCTTCCTCCCCTCCGTCGAGGCCCGCTCTTAGTGGCAAGGCCCCTCTCGATGTCAGTCCCCATTCTGGTGGACTTAACCCGGCGGCGGTCTCTTGGTCCTCGGGGGCGCAGTCACCCAGCCTGGAGGCTGCCGTTGGTGGTGCCTCTCCCTGTGGTGCCATTACCTATTCCTCTGCTGCGACTACCTCCCCCCGCCTCTCATTCGCTCAAGCCTTGAAGAATAAGATCAACCGGGAGCCGCCTGGTCCGACCCCGGCCTTTGCTGCTGCCCCCTTGGCTGGATCTCCGTGTGCTGCCTCGCTGTCCCCAACGGCTGATGGATTCGTCAAGTTCCCTATTCTCCTTCAGCGTCTTACTATCCCTGGTCTACAGCCGTCCGAACTAATCGACTTCACTACTGTTCATACCAACTGGGTCGGCACGCAAGATCACGAACGCTCCTGTCCTCCTTCCAAGCCTGATCGTGTCAACACCAGGAGTTCGCTGCGCAGATCTAACTCTACAAGCTCTACTCGATATCGAGACTTTGTTTAGTCTTGGCCTTTCGGTTTTAGGGCCCTCGGGCCATTTGTTGTTCTCCACCCCTTATTTGGGTGCCGTCCCTACCTTTGTACTTCTCTATGTTCTTACTGCTTTTATTAATGAAAAATCGCTTGTCTGGTGGCCGGGGTGGCACGTCCTGTCTCTTCCACATTGAAGGGATGAACGGACTCCCTCGTTCCTCACCTTGCAAGTATTACCTTTGAGTTAAAAAAAAAAACTTTGAAATGTGAAAAGTAAAATGACTGTAACATATTCCCTACGTTATACCTTTTATCTTAGCACCTCTTTGTTTCAGAATTAGCTCAAGATTAAGTAAATTAAAATCACAAAGTAGCCCAATTTATTTTTGCGGGATTAATTTGATTAATCAAATTGAAAATGGTGTAACTCATGGTTAAGTCAGATTATATTATCGCACTTTAAGAGAATTGATAATTTAATCTGGTACGTAAACTTCTCCTTTGACTCGTACATTTCACCCCCTCTCCATCACCCCTCTCCCTCTCACCTGCCGTGCCGCCCCCTCCCCTTTTCCCGATCTCCCCCTCACTTGTCGACGCCCCCTCCCCCCTCATGATCTCTCCCTCACTCGCACGCTGGCATCGGCGGGTCCCCCCTCCCGATGTAACCCTCACCGGCCGGCCACGCCCCCTCCCCTTCTGTCGCCACCCCCTCCCCCACACTCAATTGTACGTGAAATCACCCCTCTATCTATCACATCAATGTAATTACTTAACCTGGGTTAAACCATTTGTAAACAAAGTAAATTAGAATAAAAGTTGACTAAATTAAATCAATTAATTAAGTTAATTCGGACTAAATCTCATTCGTTACAAAAGAGTACTGGCTTGAGGATCACTTCGTTGTCATCAGCAAAACCCTCGCCGCTGTGCCCCTTTTGTTTAATATATATCCTTCGTTCTTACGACAAAAAGGGCTGTGCAAAGAACGCCGTTGCTGGGTACGGAGATCATCTACCTTGATTAAAAAAAAACTTCTGTCCAAGTGACAAAGAATAACTGCATAAACAAGCGTCTCTTGGGATCAAATCCAAGAGGGCGCCGCATGTCTAAATGTCTTCAAAATACAATTGGCGTACAATCGTACATCGATCGGCCTGGCTAAAGTTAACCAGACAAAGATCATGAGCAGATTGCATGTACGTATGCATAGTTGTTAACTTTAACGTCCCGCCATGCACCATGACTGGCAGTTTCCATTTTGATTCATGCCCTCAATAATATAATAAGAGGGAAAAACTAGTGAACTATAACTGGAATAATATTTGGAATCTGTTACAATAGCTTCTGACAATTTCAACAATTGACAGATTCTAGGTGCATTAATTTACACAAGAACACAAAAGAAAGAGCAACATCAAAATCGAAGTATCCCCCCTCCCCTCCCCTCCCCCCCAAAAAAGAGAGAAAAACATCACATCACAGAAGAGTCTAATTAAGCTAGGAACCTCCGCCTGCACGCATCCTTGATTTCACCATCTGAGGAAGAAGAAGATATCGGATGGAACACTTCGCGAAGGGTGGAGCAAAGTGAGGCGGGGTGATTCGATGCTGGACCAATTGTGTCCCCACCATCCTCCCATTCCAGAGTCTCCCACCATTCGTTGGAACCAACGATCTCTCTAATCTTCTCGCAGCTGCTGGGCGCTTCAAACGGGAGCCTCCTGAGCGACGGGCACCCGCTCACCCAGAGCACCTCGAGGGAAGGGAAGATCAGTGATTCAACACTTATGTTCTTCAAGACAGGCAGGTTGAAAAGAGACATATATTTCAGCTTGTTGGGTAGTAGAGAAGTGGAAGATCCATCAACGACCTCTGGAGGCAGTAGAACCTCCAGTCCCCCACACAACCACAGCATGAGTTTTTCGAGGAAGGGCAGCTGCCGGAGCCAACCCACATCTTTCAATTCGTCACAACCGTCGATTTCAAGATGATCAATTCTCGGGAAGGCAAGTTTCCCATCTCCGGTGGGTTCACCCACCACAGTCACGCTCCTAAGTTGATAGACCCGAGCAAGGCCTAAGTACTTGAGACTCTGAAGCTGGTTGAGGCCTCCAGCGATCTCCAGCACCTCCAACTGATGACACTCCTCAATAGAAAGCCATTCCATGTTCACGAGTTGCCCAAGAGCTGTGGATAAAAGTGACGATGAAAGATCTGATATTCTAAAAAGCCTGAGACCTTTTATGCACCTTGACAGTTTACCCGACGTAGCGAGTAGCTTCAGAGAAGGCGTGTTTTTAATGTCGACAGAGAATTGCTCCAGCCTCCTCAGGCAACGAGCCAGATCCGTCCAGTTGACGCCATCTGAATCATCATTGCCGAAACTTACAGAGTAGCCAGATCTATAGAGGAATAACCTTTGCAATCTGGTGAGGGTGACAATTGCCATGCGAGGAATGTGTTGAAGTTCACCGGTGCCCCAGAGACCCAGATGCCTCAGCTTCAGCAGCTTCCCGAGCTCCTCCGGCAGCTGTCTGATCTTCGTCCATGACAAGTTCAAATAACGCAACTCCAGCAGCAGCCCAATCTCCCTAGGGATTTCTCTTAGATTGGTACGTGACAAGTCAAGAACACGAAGGACAGGCATGAGCTCACACAAAGATGCAGGGACAACTACAGTCTCCTGCCAACTTCCAAGAGGTTTGGCGGCCACCAACAGGGTCAGTAGGTTGGAGCACTCGGATTCCGGAGATGGTAGCTCGACTACCTCTTGTCGCATCAATGAGATCCTCTTCGCACTCTCCCATTCGTCGGTAATATCTGAGAATCCTCTCAACCCCTCACCCTCACATACTATGAACCTCTTGGCCTTGTCGGCTCTATTCCCAGTGAGCCACAGGGCCATCTCCCGAACAATATCATGCATCTTCACATGCTTATCTTTAATATCTCCTTCTTCTAATAAACATGCGTTCTTCAAGTATCCAACGACGTTGTACCCTTTGCCCCATGCTGTAGAAACCCTGCCAGAATCAGGAGACCCATCATCGAGGAATCCCTCCCCAATCCAATACTCTACTAGTTGGTCTATTTTAATACTATAGTCTTCTGGAAATAGGGCACAATATAAAAGGCATTCCCTTGTCACATCATCTCTCAAACTATCGTAACTAAACTTCATAATAGAGAGTACATGTGATTCGTGTTCCTCCATACCTTCAATAACATCTGGTAGTCTCGTGGCCGCCGCCTGCCATTCATATTCGGTGGTAGCATTGGACATGGCTTGCCCCACGGTGATTAGGGCGAGTGGTAGACCGCCACACTTTTTTGCCACGGCCTTGGCAAGGCGTCCGATGACATGATCACGGAGTACCGGCACTTCTGGCTGGAGTTTAGAGTAGAAGAGGTTCCATGACACTACCTCATTGAAAACACCCACCTCGACTCTCTTCTCAGCATCCATGAAGGCACACACTTCCTTGGATCGGGTGGCAAAGACGACCTTCGCCTTCTTGGGAGTACTCCTTGGATCGGGAATCCCTATGTTCTGCAAATCCAATTTCATCCAAACATCATCCAACAGTAGCAAGAATTTCTTCTTACCGAGGGCCTCGTGCAGGCCGTTCATTCGAGCAACTTCCCCTGTCGGCAGTGGCAGGCCTAACCGGAGACCAATCTCCTCCTGGATCTTGGAAACATCGGCATTTTTAGATACGGTGACAAAAATAACTACATCAAAGTCATGTTTGCTGGCGGCGATGAGATCATTGTTGATCTTCTTTAGAATAGTGGTCTTGCCAACGCCACCCATGCCGTGGATCCCAATGATCCCCACGGCATCATTCCTAAGATGTTCTTGGATCTCCGATATCAACTCCTCCCTGCCCACCACGGAGCCTGAGATCGGAACCGTCACGATCTTCTCAAACTTGAAGGCAGCGACAGCCCTGTGCGAAGTTTATGAGAGAATCTCTTATGTAATCCTCAAACTCATCAATTTTAACGCAACATGCAGCAACAGAAAAAGTAGTACGCGAAACATTCAAATGACAACATGCAACGGGAGATAGAAACGAATTAACATACCGACCGCGTAGGTGAATGAGGTAGTCTGTGACTGCAGTACCCAAGAAGCCTTGCACCGCTTGCTGAACCGGCTCCCACAAACACATCAGCAAGGATGCGCAGGTGATTGGGTCCATGTTGGTACGGACGCAGTGGCCGACACGAATCCTTGGCGAAGGCCACTACAGAGTACAGAATGGGAATGATACGGCCAACACGAAAGGAAAGCATCAGCTGAAATTATTGAGGGGGATGAACTTGTGGTAGCTAGGGACTGGACTTCCAGGTGCTGGTGACCTGGAGAAGATCTAGTAATGGGTCGTCTAGGGCAGGTGCTAGGTACTTCAAGCGATGAAACCATGGCAAGGGACTTTAATATAAACAGTAGAACACGCAGCGAGCCGCGTGAGTCTCCTCTGATCCAAGTGGCACAGCTCCGATGACACCATGGCAAGGGATTTAATATTGTTGGATAAACTCTCAGATACACATATATAGCAAAATAAATTCAGAATTAGAGTACGTACGTACCTTGCAGCCTATTTAATTGAGAGAGGAAGACTGGAAGAGGGCTTTGCTCGGTGACTATATATAAGAAAGAGGAGAGGAGGCGGTGGTGTGGAGAAAAAAAGGAGAGAGGAGATAGGCTTTTGGGAGAAGACAAAAAAAGGGGCCCAACGTTGCCGTGTTCGAGATTTTTCCCGAGCTCCCCTTAGGGTTGCCCATAATGGGAACCCCTTGACCGGCCAAACCAAACCGGTTGCCAGATGTAAAGGGTGGAGCACTCTGCGAGCCTTTGACTTTCCTCTGATGATCCAAGGGGCACAGCTCCCGGATTCTTCTTTTCTTGACTGAGTCTTCTTATCTTAATGATCTCGAGCCGGAGGTTTAATTATCGAGAACTTAATAACAATACATGCAATATCGCAGAACAACACCAGCTGCTTAGTTAGCAACCGGATCACAGAGGTTAATCGTGCATGTGCACCATGCCCGATCGTGAACGCAAAGGCAAGGAGAACAAGTCAATGTTCCACCCACCCGCCACTTGTGATAATAAGAAATTTTTTTCTTGCATGTGGAGGGGTTCGAGGGGCAGCGTACGTTGACATTAACTTAGATGGCCGGTACGAATGACGATGTCAACGCCACCGATTCAAAGCAAACATGACGTACGTACATGTGGGGATGGGTTAGCCTGCTGAGTTTAAGGGATATTGAAATGATATCAGATTAGGGGGACCTTGCTGGGAAGATCGGTTTGAGAAAGGAGGGAGGACCGTGCATCCACTAACATGCATGGCCATGTTTATTTATTTAATGATCTAAGGGAAACTAGAATGAACATTACGCCTGCCATAACAGTTTGACTACGTACCCACTGAATAGTTGAAAAGGAATATCAGAGGTGTTGGAGGAGTGTGGAGTCTGATCCGGATATTGGTAGGCACACCCCTGTCATTTCGCGAAAATTTTGAGGGGTATTATTATAATTTCACCCATGAGGATTGCCCTAGGCTCCTTATATATAAAGACAGCATCCCTTGTAATCGTGATTGTGAGTGTGCGAAATAAGAGATCTCAGTGCGGCCGTGGATGTAGGAAGACACATCGTCTCCGAACCACGTAAATCACAGTGTTCTTGTGATTTGATCTTCTCTTCCCCCTTCTTTCTTCCTCCTCTATTGTTTGTCCATCTCTACAGATACTCCGGTTTCTAACAAGAGGAAGGTACGTTTGTACGTATTAAAACATATTGAAGTACAGCCAGTCGATCGTTAGTTTTCATATAAGCTAATGCGAACAAGTTTTCCTTTAATCTCTCTCTCCGTTTTCTCCTCCTTGATCCTATGCCGTGCTTCGGCCCCGCCCCTCGTCTCCCTCCGCCGATCGCCGATGCCTTCCATTCCCGCCGTCGCCTGTCACCATCCTCTCCCCTTTTGCCTTGTTATTGTTTGATACGGATTTTTCTTCCGCGACTTAATTTCTCCAATTGATCCGTAGGCTTTGCTCACACTTTCTTCTTCCTTTTTTTTTTTTCTGTTTGACTAAACCCGATAGGGAGGATTGTTGAACAAGTAGAATCGCTCTTCTATATATATATATATATATTAGATGCAATTCACATGCGCCTCCCTCGTCATCATACATCACAAAGATTTTTGTTGCTAAGACTGTATTTGAAACATAGTGAGAAGAGGAATTTTGGACCCTCTAATCATTAGAATCTCTCCTCTTTTAAAAATATTTTTAAATAACTCAATGTCTTATCTGCAGTTCTTATTTTATGACAGATTTTAAGATTGAAAGAGAGATAAGAAAAAGTAAAAGAGAATTGAAAAAATCTCTAAAACCTATCTAAAAGATGTTTCTTCTATCTCTAATAGATTTTGAAAAAAATCTCCTCACCCTCGATTCATTTCAAACGATCACTCTAAAAAAGTGGTGCCCCTACCTTTGACTTCGCGTGCATGAAGTTTTTTTCCCAAAAAAAACTAGTATTATTAAGAGGCCCTTAAGTTACATCTGACCGGAACACATATGGTGAGTATATATAAAAAAAAAAGGACCAGTTGGCCACTTGGTGTTCATTTAGGTCAGATATGAAATAATAATAAAAAAAGGGCACCCGGCCTCCTTCCAAAGTCAATCTACTTTGGTTGCTGAAATAAGATGTCCGGCGGGGAATGAGTTGTTACGAAAGCTTCAATTAATTATCTTTACGGCGCTAAATTTTGTTTACACCTAACAACAATTTTATTTTTTAAGATTTTTTGTGTGGAAATTATTGTAATTAAGAGTGAATTTATAAACAAAATTATTTTTAAAATATATCAATAGATATATCACTGTATGGATTTAAATAATACATAAATATCCGTAGCTTTTTAACAAAATTTTGATAAAGATAAGTGATATAACTATAAACAGATATGAGATGTTTAAACAATTCATATTTGCACAGTCATATATATATGTTAACATATATTTAAAACTAGTTTTTTTTGTAAATTCTCATTTAAAAATAATTTTTATACAGATACTTTATTTTTTACTGCATGCTATGCGGCTGGATATAGCATAAACTTGCGCGCGTCGATTTGATGGGAAGCTTATTCCTTTTTACACGTTTTGGAGAATAGATTCTCGACGCAAGATATTGGAAGAAAATACTAATTATTATTCCAAGGCGCACTTACTTTTCGTGAAAAGTATGTCCCGATAGGGTATCGAATATCGGTTCGTACGAAGGGTGCCCGAAGATAAAAATATGCGCCATTAATGCCATAAAAATATCTCATCGCAAGTCGATCTAACGGTCCACGTAGTTTCTTTAGAAGGTGGGCAAGATGAGCCCCGTTAGCAGGTTCTCTCTCTCTCGCTCGCTCGCTCGCTCGCTCGCTCTCGGTGGAAGTGGGGGAGGCACATCGTTGCTTCCCTTGCGATTCGATCGTAAGAAAAGAAGAGACAGGACAGGGATATGCCTACGTCATGCGGGGTTGGGGTTTGGAAGGTGGTGGAGTGGGTGGCCGCAGGAGGTCTGCCGCGGGAAGAAGCCAGGGGCCAGGAAGGGCACGGTGTAACTATCTACCGACCTATATATATATATATATATATATATATGCAAAGATTGAGATCCGTTATTTTTGAGATGAGTAATGTTTGGTGGAATCTGATGTATAAAACTAACTCAAATTATAATCTTTTTTATTAGCTTAAAAAAAGATTGAAATGATCATTTTCATCCAAAAAAAGATGTCCCGTGTCAAATCTGTGTGATCCCATGTCAGACATATACGGCTCATTTTTTCGTTCGACAGAAAAATATAAGAGTAAAATATTTTATAATATGAATAAAATATTTAGTATAAAATTAAAATATTTTGTTACATTTTATTTTTATAACAAACGATTTCATTTACGTAGTGTTTTATCTTTATAATAAGCATTACGTTCCTGTAACATATGTTTTATTTCTATAAAATATTTCGTTCGTTCATTTCTATAATCAAACAAAATATTTCATTCTTATACCAAAATATTTCATTCATGTAACAAAATATTTCACTCTTGTATTTTTATGCTGACCGAAAAAATGGATCAAACGGATCTGACACGGGACCATACGGATACGACGCGGGACGTCCTTTTTTAGACGAAAACGGTCATTTCAACCTTTTTGGAGCCAACGAGAAATAATGTTGTAATTTGAGTGAGTTATGTGCGCCGAATTCGGTGCACAAAATATTACTCTTTTGAGAACTTCCAACGGATGGCCAATAATTTGAGCTATTTTCAATGTCCCCTAAAACGACTACCGTAATCATTTACAATCACCTAGGGCCACTTTGATAATAGGTTAGGATAACTCATATGAGGTGGATCAGGGTGAGTTATTTCTTGGATTTTCTCTTTTTCAGTTTGATAACGTACTCTTACCCTAAGAATAACTCATTCCATGTGAAATGGTAGAATGAGTCGTTATTCCTATAATAAGGGCCTTAATCTTAACCGATCTCAGATAACTTAACCTTACTACCAAACTAGGTTAAGGGTGAGTAGGTGGAATAACTCACCCTACTCGTCCCTTATTCCATTATCAAAGTGGGCCTAAATGGACCAAACTTAAGGGCGCATTCGGAATGATCTTTGAGAGTGTCTTTTTATCTCGGAAGTGGCATCTCAAAACTTCAAACAAATACAACGTAATTATATCAAAAAATTTAAAAATATTTTTTTTGATAGAGAGAGAGAGAGAGTGATGTATGAATAAAAAAAGGACCACTCTTAAAAAAATTTTAAAAACTCATCTAAAAGAGTTTTTTTTTCTATGTCTATACGTACATATTTTAAAAATTCAAAAATCAAAGTAATTTCGAACAATCCCTATAATCTATTTACGGCCAAACCTGTCACTGTAACTGTTACCACACGTCGTCGTCGTCATATATACTCCCCTGGCTGCCGATCACTGTCTGCCGCTATTTACCACTCCATCTTCACTACCGTCTCCCATTCCTTTTTATAAATTTTGGATGCTGTTGGAGGCACCGCATGCAAAAACACGACGGCGGTGTGTGTTGTTGCACGTGACAAGAGAAGCTTAACCATGATGACCCCCGTGACGAAACGGATGGTGAAGATGCAAATCTAGTTAGTTAATTGTGGATGGACCAAGTCTCCTGCAATCCAAAGGGCAGCCCCTACCCATATTACACAAGGAGGAGATCCCCGTCCACACTTCCGTACTCCCTATAAAAGTTACCCCAATATATATATATATATATATATATATATATACACACACGTGTTTTTTACTGAAAGTTAATACTTGGAAGGTGGGACACGGGGGAGTCCGTTCATCCCTTCATTATGGAAGGGACGAGACGTGTTACCCCGACTACCAGGCAAGCGATTTTTCATTAATAAAAGTAGTAGGAACATAGAGGAGTACATAGATAGGGACGCCGCTCAAACAAGGGGTGGAGAACAACCAAATAGCCCGAGTGCCCCAAAATCAAAAAAGGTCAAAAAGGCCAAAAACTAAACAAAGTCACGATAACGAGTAGAGCTCGTAGAGTTGGATCTGCGCAGAGAACTCCTGGTGTTGACACGATCGGACCTATCCGTCCTCAAACCCGGCCTTGAGCGATCCTGGTCGTAGGTTCCGACGAAGCGCGCATGGACAGTGACGAGGTCAGGGAATCTCTCGCAAGACTCGAGCCCGGGAACAGTGAGCACCCAAGTGATCTGAGGAAGATGGAAGCCGCCATCAGGAGATGGAAGAGTAAACTCCTGGACAGGAAGAACAGTATAAGTGTTGACAACATCTTCTTCCGTGTACTCTAGCTAATACCTTTCAAAAAATTCTGCAGTGACATGGTGTGTGCTTATTTGTATATTTGTAGTCGGTGTCCTGATCCCAACCAACTGATATCAAGCTGAGTCGACAGAGCGACATTCCCAAGATCCACGAGAATTCAAAAAGAGAGCGCGGCGGTGGTGTTGCGGTGCGGCTGTGGTACTGTTGTGCCGTTGTTGGCAGCAAGTTAGCAGGCCCAAGCGACGGTACGTGGTCGCGGGTGCAGGAGGCGATTCCGATGGGAGGCACAGGGCAGCTAGCAAGGCAGCCGCGTGGGGCTTGCTGGCGGGGACGACATGGTTGGCGGCGGCGACAGCGGTGGTAGGCAGCAGGAAGCCAGGCAATGCGAGCAGCGGCTGCGCCTGAAGGTGGTAGCCACACACCGAGCAACAGACTACAGCTATAGCAGTAGGCGAACGTGGTGGGGCAATGACTGTTGCGTGCTGTGCCTTGCGACCAGCAATAGGGAGGCCACAAGCTCATGGCAGCAACAGTGCAGTGTGTACAGCGTCACAGGAGGGTCGCCGGCGGTAGCGGTGGTTGTTGGAGAGGAGGCCGGTGGCGACGGCAATGGGCACTGGTAGAGGAGGCCGGCGGCGGCGGCGGCTGGTTGGAGTCTAAGGCGGCTAAGGTTTCTTTCCCTCTTCCCATCGTGAAGAAGAAGAGGGGTTAAGGAGAGAGAAAAATATTTCTTATTTAAATAAGATTTCTTAACCCCGCTTTGAAACGGAGTTACCCTGTGGTTAACCACGGGTTAACTCCGAATTAATACATTTTGAGGTGTGATAGGAGACTATCGTTAATCGATTTTTTTATTGGACTAACCACGGGATAATCCCAGGTTTCCAATTCCACCATGCGAGATGGATTAACATCTGTCCCATTATCTCTCTCTAATTAATGCACACTATCTCTCTCTCTTACACGGACATGCGTACTCACCCTTCCTCTCTCTCTCTCTCACCCTGTAAGATCCCGAGTTTCTATACAAATATTAAAATTCGTAAATAGTAAATGTTGAATAGTGACGGTGGTAAATAGTAAACAGTAAAAATTTTGACTATCATATAAAAATTTTGAAAAATGGTAGTTAATTAGTAAAGACCATGGTAAACACTTTGGTCTTCTGTACTTGACCCTAATAAAATCATTTACATGGCTTAATCAGTGATTTAAGCCTGACTTAAAAACGCGGAAAACACTATTCATACGAAAATACAACTACCTTAGAAAAATCTGTAAAAATCACATCTGATAGAGGGTATTTTTCTTAGCAACTTTGTCTTCTGAAGTTTCATCGGTAAAAATCAGAAACTCTCTCTATCGACTAAACCGTTGAACATTGGGTTAAATTATTATTTTAATCTTAAGATTGGGAGATTAACAATAAACCTCGTGATAAAATTCCATAAAAATCATATTATGAAAGAGCATGTCTTGATTAGTAATTTTGTCTTTTGGGTCCAATTCATTAAAAATCATTTAGTAACATTAAATTGAGGTCTTAGTTAACCATTTCTTAATCTTTTGGATTAGGCTTAGATTAGACTAACCTTACCTTGAGAAACACGTGAAACCGTATTTTGGTTGGCAAAAACACGTTGTCAACAATGCAAAGGATTTTGCGGCTCTGACCAAACCGTGTGTGAAGATTAAACACTCCTCTTCCAAACCTATTAGTAGAGGAATCCCCCCTTAAACATTTCTTAAACACAAAAGGGTTCTTGCTGCTGTGAAGAAGCTCTGCAAGTCTACTGTTCATCTTCTTCCCCATTCATCTTTCCTTATTTCATCGGTTAAGGAAGGTAACCATGGCACAAACCTTGAATTTGATAAATGGAATGAAAGGGCATCATGTTAGCTTGTAGAAACCATGCTTTTCCATTTATTTACGTACTTAAATGCATGAATTGAAGCCTTAAACGCCAGATTTATGCTTCTGTTTCGCTATTCCCGTGTTACAGGGATTAACGGTTCCAACCGGACCGCTTTATCTCTTAGACGGCTCAGAACTGCCCGCCCGACTTATACAAACGGCCCAATTAGAACCGCCCGCCTTGTATAAAACGGCCCAATGATAACCGTTTTACAGCCAGTAGGTTTAACGGCCCACTGTCATCCGTTTAACTTCCATAAAACTGATTTTTTTGCTATTTGACCCATTTAACAATGTTAATTAGTAAAAATTGACAATCCACATAAATAACAGATAATGGCATGAGTAAATTTCTGTTATTTACAATATCTATTTTGATAAATTGTTTAAAGTGAAAATCATTGAAATTCACTTGTAACTTTGGATAAATTGAATAAGTATGGTAAATAGCTAAACTTTACCATAGGTAATTTCTGTAAATTACTGTAAACCAGAAAATTACTGGCCGACTTATGGCAAGTCTTTGACCAATTAGCCGGACACTCCATCCGGTAAACTTTACATTTTTACCGTAGAACATTTTTACCGTGGTAAATTACGGTTACATCATGACTATTGTTTTAACTTGATTAATTGATCGATTACCCTTGGATAATCTTCGGTCATATTTGAGCCCGGAATGGATCAATGGACATTAAACTGAAATTGGTTGGTTTAATTGTTATTGGCAACCCGGTGACTATTTTGCATAAATTATCTTATAATTAGATATTATCGTTATGCTTAATACGGATTCTCTTGAACCGTATTTCTTAAAATACGACCCGAATGGTTCGTATATTCGTTCTTCGGAACTTACTTCTCTCTCTCGAACGGCTTACTGTCAACGGTTCATTCTTGGCCCCGTGACTCGTTACTCATGTGAGTACGGCCCGGTGTTTGCCATACGACTACCTTGTTTTGAGTTTTTCATCGTGGTTATACTCTTGAATCAAAGGAGGCAAGTGTCGTCCTTTACATCTTGTACCCGACAGAAATTCATCTGATTATATTGGCCATAATTGACTATGTCTAGACGGGGGATCGGTGATCCAATTGAAATGAAATGCCAACGCATCATAAGGGCCCGGTCTGGTCCTGGGGAGAGCGCCCGAAAAGATATTGAGCCCATTGGGATGTTTATGACAGGGTGAGGCATTGCACCCGAATATTTGACTTGACATGTTACGTCTATGACAAACTCTTGTTACTTGACTCGTGCGTATTTACTTGGCTACATGTGTAACATACTTGCTGGCCAAATTCTCTACTGTTACTTTACTTGTTCATTACTTGGTAAATTGTTATATTTCTTGACTTTGCAAGATATCTTTTACATTGTTTCTTTTATCGTATCGTCATTCTTTATTTACTGCATTTCATATAAATTGGAAATCAATGGTTAATTACGTAAACCTGTTTGTGGTTATCTACTGAGCGCGTTTAGCTCACTCCTACTTTCCCCCTCTTTCCAGGTGATGAACTTGTCGGGAATGGACTGGAGTGATATCGAGAGATAGTTTTAGTTTATTGAGTCAGTTTGTACCCTTAGTATTAGTGAGAGATTGTTCTAGTATTTTGCTTATTATTTGGATGTAGTTGTTCTACCCAGTGTACTCAACTTTATTATCAATAAAACTCTGATTATTATCTTTTCCAACCTTTTGTGCAATGGTTTGCAATGGTTCGGAATTATTGCTCGCTTGCCCCTAACCGTACGTCCCGAGATTCCGCATCGGGGCGTGACAGTTTAGTTGGTATCAGAGCCTAGGTCAATTTATCCTAGGTATTTCACTTTAATGTTATAGGTTTATTGGTTATAGGCTTAAGAAAACAACCTTGTGAGAATTGGGTAGAAATTTGGGTTAAGTTATTTAACCATAATCATGTTCTTCTTATCTAGTTCTTCTAATCTCATCTAAGAAGTTCTTCTCTCATAAATAATCCGAGTAACTATTTTATAGGCACTTAACTAGAAATGGCAGCCAATCGTGCTGAGATGAGGAATTTACAGCGTACAGTTCAAGGACTTACGCAAGCCTTGAATGCACTGGCTCAGGCAGGAGCTGGAGCTGGAGCGGCATCTCATGGCGCAGCTCATGGCACTGGTGATTTATATCGGAATTTCTGAGGAATGAACCCGCCTAGATTCGCTGGTTCAACTGATCCCGATGAAGCCGAGAATTGGCTCGACGAGATGGCAAGAATTTTTGAGGTCATGCAATGCACTGACCAAGAACGTGTTCTTTTATCCGTTTTCCAACTGGAACGTGATGCACGTGCTTGGTGGGAGTCTGTTAAGCCGACTCTCGGAGATCAACAAGTCTCGTGGGAGGAATTCGAGGAATATTTCAATGATAAATATTTTTCTGACCGCGTGCAAGAAAATAAGGGAGCAGAATTCGCAGCTTTGAAGCAGCGAAGTTTATCGGTATCAGAATATGAGGCTCAGTTTTCACGACTCTCTCGTTATGCAAGACATCTTATTTCGACTGAGAGAATGAAGGCGAAGCGTTTCCTCAATGGTCTTCGACTTCATTATATCAATCAACTTGCACCACTGGAAATTTCTACATATTCTGAGATGGTAAGAAAGGCACAAATATTAGAAGATACTTTGGAAATGACTGAAAGGATTCGTGGTCAAGGTAACAAGAAAGAGCAACCGAAGGCACTCAAGAATGTTAAACCTGGATTTGGCACTGACCCGAGCAAGAAAAGACCCTTGACTAGTTCTGGTTCAAGTTCTGGTTCTGGTTCGTGGAGAGGCAAAATGCCGCGACAAGAAGACAAGAAACCTGATTCTATGATTCCATTCAAGGGCGTATGCCGATATTGTGATCGTCCTGGTCACAAGATGGAAGATTGTTGGCGCAAGCTAGGTGCATGTCTGCGGTGTGGAAGCAAAGAGCACCGTATACCCAACTGTCCTTTATTATCGGAACAAGCTATCCCGGCAAAACCTCTGAATTTCAAGAAGCCTCAAGGCAGGCTCCAGGCTCTTCATGCAAAGGAAAAAGATATCGCCGAGGATGGTGGACTCGTCGAAGGTACTCTTGTTATATTCGACTTGCCAGCTTTTGTTCTAATTGATACTGGTGCAACACATTCTTTTATTTCACGGAGATTTGGTAAATCTTTAGCTATGGCACCTGTTTTGTTGAGTTCTCCGTTAGAAATATCAACCCCTATTGGTTCTAAATCAGCAATTCAGCATTACTATCCTTCTAGTAAGATTATGGTGAATGATCAGAATTTTCCAGCTGATTTGATTTGTATGGACATGAAGGATTACGATGTAATCCTAGGAGCGGATTGGTTGGCTCGGTATGAGGCCAATGTTCATTGTAGTTCTTGTTCCGTGTCTTTTTCTAGACACCCCGGATTATCCTTCAAGGGAGTGAAACACCCTAGTTCTATCTCTCTTATCTCGACTCTTCGTGCTGATAAGTTATTGAGGCGTGGATGCGAAGCTTTTCTGGCTTTTGTTCATGCGTCCCCTGAACAGCAGATCGAGATTAAGGACATTTCTATTGTCCGAGAATTTCCGGACGTATTTCCAGAGGAGTTACCAGGACTTCCGCCTCAGCGTGAAGTTACATTCTCTATTGATCTTATTCCTGGATCGTCTCCTGTTTCTAAAGCCCCTTATCGCATGTCTCCTGCGGAATTACGGGAATTGAAGCAGCAATTGTTGGAATTACTCGAGAAGGGTTTTATTCGCCCGAGTGTTTCCCCTTGGGGAGCTCCTGTATTGTTTGTTCGGAAGAAAGATGGTTCGATGAGATTATGCATCGATTATCGGCAACTTAACCAGTTGACTGTCAAGAACAAGTATCCTTTGCCAATGATTGATGAGTTATTTGACCAGATTACTGGAGCTTCTTATTTTTCTAAGATCGATCTTCGATCTGGATATCACCAGTTACGGATTAAAGAAGATGATATTTATAAATCAGCTTTCCGTAGCCGGTATGGCCATTATGAGTTTGTCGTTATGCCTTTTGGGTTAACGAATGCACCGGCAGCTTTCATGCAGTTAATGAACAGTGTGTTCCGACCCTACCTTGATCAATGGGTTGTGGTATTCATAGATGATATTTTGATATATTCCAAGAGTGAAAGAGAACATGCCGAGCATCTGAGGATGGCTTTGCAATTATTGAGAGATCACCAATTATATGCTAAGTTGAGCAAGTGTGATTTCTGGTTACAAGAGGTGTCTTTTCTAGGACATATTATTACCAAGGATGGTATTTCTGTAGATCCATCGAAGGTGGAAGCAGTAAAGAATTGGGAACAACCTACCAGTGTTACTGAAGTGAGGAGTTTTCTTGGCCTGGCTGGTTACTATCGAAGGTTTATTCAAGATTTCTCTAAGATTGCGGTACCTCTGACAAAGTTAACCCGCAAAGAGATTAAGTTTGAGTGGTCAATTGAATGCCAATGGAGTTTTCAGACTCTGAAGGATTGTCTGACTACTGCCCCTATTTTAACCTTACCTTCTGGTGAGGGTGGTTTCGTGGTTTACACTGATGCTTCTAGTATTGGCTTAGGCTGTGTGCTTATGCAGCACGGCAAGGTGATTGCCTATTCTTCTAGGCAGCTAAGAAAGCATGAAGTTAATTATCCAGTTCATGATTTGGAATTGGCAGCCGTGGTATTTGCTTTGAAGATTTGGAGGCACTACTTATATGGTGAATCATTTACGGTATTTTCGAATCACAAAAGTCTGAAATACTTATTTTCTCAAAAGGAATTGAACATGAGACAAAGAAGATGGTTGGAGTATATAAAGGATTTCGACTTTTCTATTGAGTATCACCCGGGCAAAGGCAATGTGGTTGCTGATGCTTTAAGTCGGAAGCCTGTGGCTAAGATATCTAGTCTTATGTTACAAGAATGGAAATTACTGGAGCAAATGGCTAGTCTGGATATCAATATTGATAATGACCGGATATTGATTTCCCAGTTGCAACTGAAGCCCGAATTGTTGGTAGAAATCAAGTTATTGTAAGATATTGATCCCGAGCTAGTCGAGATTAAGGAAAGCTTGAGTAGCAGACCTGATTTCTCGATAGCCGATGATGGAAGATTATTATTTCAAGGTAGAACTTGTGTACCGAATGAGGCTAATATAAAGAATCGGATTCTTGAAGAAGCCCATAGATCCAAATATACTATCCATCCGGGAGGCACTAAGATGTTCAAGGATTTGAAAATGTCATTTTGGTGGCCGAACATGAAAAGGGAAATTGTAAATTTCATGAGTACATGTCTTGTTTGTCAACAAGTAAAGGCCGAGCATTTCAGACCGGCAGGTAAATTGAAACCACTTGATATACCCCAATGGAAGTGGGAGAGTATTGGTATGGATTTCATTCTGGGTCTTCCTAAGACTCGAGGTGGTTATGATGCTATATGGGTAATTGTGGATCGACTGACTAAATCCGCACATTTCTTATCTATTAAGTCCAAGTGGACAGTCGATGTGCTGGCAGCATTATATTTAAAGGAAGTGGTTAGGCTTCATGGTATCCCAGTCAACATTATATCCGATAGAGATCCGAGATTTACTTCTCATTTTTGGAAAGGATTGCAAGAATCTCTTGGTACCCGTCTGAATTTTAGCACTGCATTTCATCCGCAAACAGATGGACAGACCGAGAGAACTAATCAAATAGTGGAAGATATGTTGAGAGCTTGTATGATCGACTTCGGTGGAAGTTGGAGCGATCATTTAGCATTGATAGAATTCGCCTACAACAATAGTTATCAATCCAGCATACAGATGACACCTTTCGAGGCTTTGTATGGAAGGAGCTGTCGTTCTCCATTATGTTGGGATGAGGTTGGCGAGAAGCAATGGCTTGGACCGGATCTTATCTCGGAGTCATCACAAAATATTCGTATTATCCGAGACCGGTTACTTGTGGCTCAATCGAGGCAAAAGAGCTATGCTGATAATAGAAGAAGAGATTTGGAATTTCAAATTGGCGAACATGTGTTCTTAAAAGTCTCTCCTTCAAGAGGTATTCGTCGATTCGGTATTCATGGCAAGTTAAGCCCAAGGTATATTGGTCCATTTGAGATCCTTGATCGAGTGGGTGAAGTCGCCTATAGATTGGCCTTACCTCCTCAATTATCTGGTGTACATAACGTATTCCATGTATCTATGCTTCGGAAATACGTGTACGACCCTAGTCACATCATTCAACATGTGGACTTTGAATTTAAGAAGGATCTATCTTATGAAGAAAGACCAGTGAAGGTTCTGGATCGGAAAGAGCAACAACTTTGAAATCGTTCCATACCGATGGTTAAAATCCAATGGAGTCTGCGTGGAATAGAGGAAGCTACATGGGAATCCGAGGACGCCATACGGAAGCGTTATCCCGATCTATTCTAGGTGAGCTATTATATTTTGGTCCAGTGAATTTGGAGGACCAAATTCTTTAAGTGGGGGAGGGTGTAAGACCCCGAGTTTCTGTACAAATATTAAAATTCGTAAATAGTAAATGTTGAATAGTGACTGTGGTAAATAGTAAACAGTAAAAATTTTGACTATCATATAAAAATTCCGAAAAATGGTAGTTAATTAGTAAAGACCATGGTAAACACTTTGGTCTTCTGTACTTGACCCTAATAAAATCATTTACATGGCTTAATCAGTGATTTAAGCCTGACTTAAAAACGCAGAAAACACTATTCATACGAAAATACAACTACCTTAGAAAAATCTGTAAAAATGACATCTGATAGAGGGTATTTTTCTTAGCAACTTTGTCTTCTGAAGTTTCATCGGTAAAAATCAGAAACTCTCTCTATCGACTAAACCGTTGAACATTGGGTTAAATTATTATTTTAATCTTAAGATTGGGAGATTAACAATAAACCTCGTGATAAAATTCCATAAAAATCATATTATGAAAGAGCATGTCTTGATTAGTAATTTTGTCTTTTGGGTCCAATTCATTAAAAATCATTTAGTAACATTAAATTGAGGTCTTAGTTAACCATTCCTTAATCTTTTGGATTAGGCTTAGATTAGACTAACCTTATCTTGAGAAACACGTGAAACCGTGTTTTGGTTGGCAGAAACACGTTGTCAACAATGCAAAGGATTTTGCGGCTCTGACCAAACCGTGTGTGAAGATTAAACACTCCTCTTCCAAACCTATAAGTAGAGGAAGCCCCCCTTAAACATTTCTTAAACACAAAAGGGTTCTTGATGCTGTGAAGAAGCTCTGCAAGTCTACTGTTCATCTTCTTCCCCATTCATCTTTCCATATTTCAACGGTTAAGGAAGGTAACCATGGCACAAACCTTGAATTTGATAAATGGAATGAAAGGGCATCATGTTAGCTTGTAGAAACCATGCTTTTCCATTTATTTACGTACTCAAATGCATGAATTGAAGCCTTAAACGCCGGATTTATGCTTTTGTTTCGCTATTCCCGTGTTACAGAGATTAACGGTTCCAACCGGACCGCTTTATCTCTTAGACGGCTCAGAACTGCCCGCCCGACTTATACAAACGGCCCAATTAGAACCGCCCGCCTTGTATAAAACGGCCCAATGATAACCGTTTTACAGCCAGTAGGTTTAACGGCCCACTGTCATCCGTTTAACTTCCATAAAACTGATTTTTTTGCTATTTGACCCATTTAACAATGTTAATTAGTAAAAATTGACAATCCACATAAATAACAGATAATGACATGAGTAAATTTCTGTTATTTACAATATCTATTTTGTTAAATTGTTTAAAGTGAAAATCATTGAAATTCACTTGTAACTTTGGATAAATTGAATAAGTATGGTAAATAGCTAAACTTTATCATAGGTAATTTCTGTAAATTACTGTAAACCAGAAAATTACTGGCCGACTTATGGCAAGTCTTTGACCAATTAGCCGGACACTCCATCCGGTAAACTTTACATTTTTACCGTAGAACATTTTTACCGTGGTAAATTACGGTTACATCATGACTATTGTTTTAACTTGATTAATTGATCGATTACCCTTGGATAATCTTCGGTCATATTTGAGCCCGGAATTGATCAATGGACATTAAACTGAAATTGGTTGGTTTAATTGTTATTGGCAACCCGGTGACTATTTTGCATAAATTATCTTATAATTAGATATTATCGTTATGCTTAATACGGATTCTCTTGAACCGTATTTCTTAAAATACGACCCGAATGGTTCGTATATTCGTTCTTCGGAACTTACTTCTCTCTCTCGAACGGCTTACTGTCAACCGTTCATTCTTGGCCCCGTGACTCGTTACTCATGTGAGTACGGCCCGGTGTTTGCCGTACGACTACCTTGTTTTGAGTTTTTCATCGTTGTTATACTCTTGAATCAAAGGAGGCAAGTGTCGTCCTTTACATCTTGTACCCGACAGAAATTCATCTGATTATATTGGCCATAATTGACTATGTCTAGACGGGGGATCGGTGATCCAATTGAAATGAAATGCCAACGCATCATAAGGGCCCGGTCTGGTCCTGGGGAGAGCGCCCGAAAAGATATTGAGCCCATTGGGATGTTTATGACAGGGTGAGACATTGCACCCGAATACTTGACTTGACATGTTACGTCTATGACAAACTCTTGTTACTTGACTCGTGCGTATTTACTTGGCTACATGTGTAACATACTTGCTGGCCAAATTCTCTACTGTTACTTTACTTGTTCATTACTTGGTAAATTGTTATATTTCTTGACTTTGCAAGATATCTTTTACATTGTTTCTTTTATCGTATCGTCATTCTTTATTTACTGCATTTCATATAAATTGAAATCAATGGTTAATTACGTAAACCTGTTTGTGGTTATCTACTGAGCGCGTTTAGCTCACTCCTACTTTCCCCCTCTTTCCAGGTGATGAACTTGTCGGGAATGGACTGGAGTGATATCGAGAGATAGTTTTAGTTTATTGAGTCAGTTTGTACCCTTAGTATTAGTGAGAGATTGTTCTAGTATTTTGCTTATTATTTGGATGTAGTTGTTCTACCCAGTGTACTCAACTTTATTATCAATAAAACTCTGATTATTATCTTTTCCAACTTTTTGTGCAATGGTTTGCAATGGTTCGGAATTATTGCTCGCTTGCCCCTAACCGTACGTCCCGAGATTCCGCATCGGGGCGTGACACACCCTCTCTCACACCTAATTAATACTCACACTCTCCTCTCTCTCTCACACAGACACATACTCACCCTCCCTCTCTCTCCCTCTCTCTCACACAAATAAATGCTCACCCCCTCCCTCTCTCTCTCTCTCACACACATATTGTTATAAATTTTATCATGGTTAAAATTTTAGTTAGTAATATTAATAGTAAATTTTATCAAAAGTTTTATTATTATAATATATTTGTCATATAAAATTATTTAAATATTTAAATAAAATATTTTTAAGATGAATAGTAAATTAAACTCGTAATTAATATCATGTTTGACCTTTAAATTTTAATTAGTGTGATTATTAATATTATTTATAAAAAATAATTACATGGTAGATTCAATTTATAGAATATATTAAAAATATTTAAAAATAAATTTTATTTAAGATGAAAAATAGAAAATGACTCAAAATGCCCTCAGATCTAGGGTTGGAAGGGACACTAAGGGGATAGGAGAAAATATTTCTCCCATGTGGTCAAAACACATTATACATATTCTAATCAAACTTACCTAACTTAGCCTAATAAGACAAAGAAGGGAGCGCCCCCTTCATGGGCCATTCTTGGGCCAAGTGGTCCAAGGCCAACCAACAAAGGTCCATGAACCCATGTATAACCTATGGGCCTTCCAAACCTAGGTGGCCTAGGGATGTCAATGGATCGGGTTCGGCTCGGGTAGATTAATACCATATCCTATCCGTGAAAATTTTACTAATACCATACCCGGATAGTACCCTATTATTTTCGCGGGTATGGATACGGGTATATCCATCACGGGTATGGATATATCCGCGGATATCCGTATCCGTCCATAAAGTATGAGTCTACATTCACATCTAAAGAAATGTGAGATTTATGAGAATTAGAAAAAATTAAATTCGGTCAATTCTTTCCTTTCTAAAGTAATTTTTATGTTTTATAAAAATATCTTTATAATTGTAGCAAGAAGTCTAAACTCACAAACTCAACAAGATAGACAACGGATTGGGTTCATGTCAAAATCATAAGCCTAACATGCACAATAAATTATCAAGAGCGGGTTCGGATCGGGTACGGGTTTGGGTGCACTAAATCCATACCATATCCGAATATGAAACGGGTATTTTAAACGTACCCGAACTCGAATCCATATCCGTTTATTCGGGTATTACCCGACCCATCACGGGTCGGGTAATGCGGGTAATCGAGTTTGCGGGTATTTTTGACATCCCTAATGTAACGACCCGAGAATCCGATTACCGGGAAGGCCCGATAACCCGAGACTCGCACCGCCACCCACGAGTCCGAAGACTCGGAAGGGTTAGAAGGATGGTGTGGAAACTACACAAGTATCACAAGTAATTACAGAAATTAAACAGTTATAATATTAAGCAGGAAATAAAATAGCATTTTTCATGGTCCACAAAATAACAACAGTAGTCCACGACTAGTAAAGAGACAAGAAAGAAAAGTACAGCTACACGGAGCATACCCTGGCTCTGACCTCTGGCACTATCTCTGGGCACCCGCACCACGCTGCACCCCAGACGCGCTCCCCCGGGGCGGCGCCTCACCTGAAACACGGTGAAAACACGCAGGAATGAGTCTTGGAACAAGACTCAGTAGGGATCACTCGAACCCTACCTCGCAAAACGGGAAATCACTACGCTAGCGGTAGGAGAGTACCTCGGAAAGGAAAGCCCTGTACTCTACACAACAAAGACCATACGGCCCGCAAACCGGCACACGTGCCACGGTGAGACAACCGAAACTCAACGGTCGACCCGGCGAAACCCGAAGGTCAAAGCCACGAAACTGACAGTCTGACACTCCGTACTCGACAGGAGTACCTCCCACTAGAAGCACAGTCGGTAGCGTCCCCTGACGTCTTACACCGCACCGCAGGTGAACTGCCTGACGTGGTAGCGCCTACCCAAGGCACGAACACCGAACAAGTAACCACAAACAAGTGACTAGCTGGGGTCACGTCCGTCGACGTGGGTCCAACCGCCCCCAACCACGTGTGCACACACAGACCGCGCGTCCCTGGTCTGGCCCTCTGACCGGTTTCTCCCTCAGCCGGACTCTGGCTGCAAGACGTGGGGCCCAACGGTAACCGGTCCACAAACCGTCTCTAAGGGTCAGCCCGTACACAACTCCCTGGTGCGACCGGTACCGCGTACTGGTAGGCTACGACTAGTGGAGGGTCACTGAAGGAGTCGACTCTCAAGTCACGAAAAATGACGCCCGCATCCGACGACGCACGGGGACCACCCCACGCACCGGCCCCGTCGCACGGTGGCCACAGTCGGACTAAAAACGGGGTTACAACCCTCTCGGGGCAACCAGGCGCCTGACGGTCCACCCCTGGACCGTCACACCTAAGGTGGCCCATGAGAGGGAGAAGTCCACTTGGGCCTTAAGTGCTTTAAAGGTCCATTAGGAAGCCTAATGGTCCAATATGAATTAACCCCCCTTAATGGACCTAATAAAAGAAACCTAGTAATGGACTCTTCATAGAATGTGGCCCAATGGCTTATTAAAAGCCTTACAAAGGAGCTCAAATGAAAAAAAAAATTAACAAACACACAATTACAAGCCAATACAACCCACAAGACACACTAATACAAGTCAATACACACTAATACAACCCATTAGCCTTTGATGCCTCATCAGGGGTCCACGGAAATACCATCACCAGAAATCACGTGCCCCAAAAAGTGCACCTCACGAAGCCAGAACTCGCACTTACTGAGCTTCGCATACAATTGGTGATCTCGCAACGTCTGCAGCACCACACCCAAATGGTACGCGTGTTCCTCGACAGACCGCGAATAAATAAGGATGTCGTCCACAAATATGACCACGAACTGGTCCAGATATGGACGAAACACTCTCTGCATCAAGTCCATGAAGGCTGCGGGGGCATTGGTGAGCCCGAACGGCATCACCAAGAACTCATAATGCCCGTACCTCGTACTGAACGCAGTCTTCTCCACATCAGACTCGCGAATCCTCAGCTGATAGTAACCGAACCGTAAATCAATCCGCGAGAACACTCGAGCAGACTGAAGCTGGTCGAACAAGTCATCAATCCACGGCAACAGATACTTATTCTTAATGGTCACCTCATTCAGCTGCCGGTAGTTAATGCACAACCGCAAGCTAGCGTCCTTCTTCTTCACGAACAACACGGGCGCACCCCAAGGGGAAAAGTTAGGGCGAATGTACCCCTTGGCCAGCAACTCCTGCAATTGCGCCCTCAACTCCCTCAACTCAGCAGGGGTCATACGGTAGGGAGCGTTCGCCAAAGCTCCCGTCCTAGGCACAATCTCGATCACGAAATCAATCTCCCGCTGGGGAGGCAATCCAGGTAAGTCCTCCGGAAAAATATCGGGAAACTCGCACACCATCGCAATGTCCTCGACATCCGGCTCCATCTGGTCTGCCACAACCACGGAGGCGAGAAAACCCTGACAACCTGTGTCAAGCAAACGACGAGCTCGAATCGCAGAAATAAGAAAGCGGGAAGAGGAAGACCTGATACCTTGGAAATAGAAGGTGGGTCCACGAAGTTACCGAAAATAAACCCTCTTCGAGCCACAATCCACCAAAGCATGATGTGCCTCGAGCCAATCCATGCCCAAAATCACATCAAAGTCCTGAAGCGGCAATGCATAAAGTCTGGCCGACAAACTCCGCCCTTCGACCCACACAGGAACCTCATCGAAATAATACGGAGTGATCATAAAATCACCCGAAGGCAACTCCACTGCCGAATCACAGGACAACTGGGTCACCGGCTCCTCAATACTCAGCGCGAAATCCTTCGAAATAAACGAATGAGAAGCGTCCGAATCAAACAAAACCCGAGCCGCACAACCCAAAATCTGAACGGTACCTTCCACGAGCTGCGACGCCATTGCATCTGCCCTGGTCATGTGTGTAATCTGGCCTCGAGCTCTTTGCCTGCCTCCCACACTCGCTAACCAGGGTAACGACGGATACTGTCCCTACTGCTGCTGCACCTACTGTGGCCTCTGCTGCTGGGGAACCTGCTGCTGATGAGGAAACTGCTACTGATGCTGCCTCTGAAGACAGTCACGCGCTATATGGCCTGGCTGGTCACACCGGAAACAAACTATCGGCGTTGTGCATTGCCTGCCTGGATGGTACTCGCTACATCGTGGACACAGTCCCCGCGATCCACCCACTGATCCCTGACGCTGAAAAGGAATCGGCTGTTGTACACTGCCTGATGATGCCTGCCTCTGATCCTTGCGCTTCTTAGAGAAACCCTTCTTAAGGAACTTCTTGACCTTCGAGCCAAAGGACGCAGATCCTGTCACCGACGCTGCCGGTGCCGGCGCTCCTGAACAACCCAACGCATGCTGAAAGGAACCCTGCTGCTGGGTAGCCGACTGTTGGCTGCGACCCGACAAGGAATGCCCCTGGCTAATCCGTCCTCGAGTCCTCTGCATATCCATCTCCAAAGAAGCCACCACACAAGACGTTATCTCCAAATTAGCGGCCGCGTTCGCGATCAAATGATGCCTCAACTCCGGCCTCAAGCCATGTACAAACTGTGCAGTCTTCACCTTCTCATGATCCATGATATGCGGTACATACCGACCCAGCTCAACAAATCGGGCCCTGTACTGCAACACAAACATGTCATCCTGAACCAGCTCCAAAAACTCACGAATCCGCTGCATAACAATATACTCTGGACAGTACGTACGCTCAAAAGCGCTGACAAGGTCGTCCCACGCAATATGCTCAAGTGGACGAAGTTGGAAAGACGTCTTCCACTCTGAAGACCACCACGCTCGGGCCGTACTCTGCAACTGGTTGTAGGCCAACATCACCATGTCCTCTGCAGCACACCGCGCGGAACTGAACACCCGCTCTATCTCGTCGAGCCAATCTCGAGCCACATCAGGATCTGACTGGCCGCCATAGTAAGGTGGATGAAACTACATGAAATCCCTCACTACTCGGCCTGGCCCACCCCTGGTCGATGAGCCCTCACCAGCCTCTCCGCCGAACTGCTGCGACATAAGCTGGTACATGCCACGGAAGAAATCCTCGGCCCCCGGAAAACTCGCAGCATCCGCTGCCTCGGTGGCTGCTGGTGGCACTCTACTTTGCTCCTCCTGCTCCTGCTGAACCTCCTGCTGGATCTCCTGAACTCCAGCCGACTGCCCCTGCTAAGAGCGAGTACTCCGCCTCGGCGCCATGCTCGCTCCTGAAGCAAAGACAGAAAACATAGAAACGGCAAGGTCAAGAAAAACACACGATGTCCAATGCCAGCGTCACCTGTACATCATCGCTGTGGACTAGTGGACCACTACAATTACTTATGATTCTCGTATAATTCCACAACCGTCGCTCTGATACCAGCTGTAACGACTCGAGAATCCGATTACTGGGAATGCCCGATAACCCGAAACTCGCACCGCCACCCACGAGCCCGAAGACTCGGAAGGGTTAAAAGGATGGTGTGGAGACTACACAAGTATCACAAATAATTATAGAAATTAAACAGTTATATAATTAAGCAAGAAATAAATTAACATTTTTGATGCGGGACGAGATCACGGACACGACAAACTCGTGACTGTCCCTTAACGAGGGAAGCGTCGGATGTGCGCGGTTGAGAAACCGGCTATGAGCTAGGGTGGTCGGCTCTCACTTATGCCCGGATAGGGTCACGGGACGGTAACGCTCTCTCTCGCAGCAGCGGTGATATAAATAGAAAGCGAGCTAATTACCTTATCATGCTCTCTAGCAGTGGCATAAGCAAGTATATATGAAAATTAAGCAAAATGTCAAGTAAGGGAGCGAATGTGATACCTCCACGCGCTCGGCGTGGGGACGACGGGTCCGGCCGAACTCGTGCTCCCGGAACAGTTAATACATGAATATTACAGCAATAGAAATATGCCCACTCCACGCAGGGAGGTAAAGGGCGACACCAGGGGCCCGGGAGGACCGAATTCGGGAGACGGGCAGCTTCGTGTGTTGATTCGGCTACACGCGTGATCACGACCGTGGGGCCCACGTGCTGTCTGGAGGGGTCGTGTGGGACCCGGTGGCGCCGCTGTAGTGTGGACACTTAGGGAAGTGTTCCCTGGGCTGGCGGCACACCGGAACGTCGCCCGGGGGTCGGGCGGTTCCGATCGGCACCCGTCGGGTTTGCTGTCCACGGACTGGTGGTTGCTGTTTTACAGCGCGCGCTCCGGCGAGAATGGACGCTGCGATCAGCCCCGACGTCGGATCGACACGAGACTGGCGCCGTTGGAAAGCTAGCTTGAAGTTATTCAACCTAGGCCTAAAGATATGGCCTGGATCTGCTCAGATCTTGACTTATGAAATTTTCAATCTTCTGTTGTACAGTTCCTGAAATCACAGGTCAGCAGAGAACTTCCCTGTGGATTGCCTTTGACCACGAGGGAGACGTTCGAATCAGGGGTTGTGTTCTTCTAAAAAGTTGTTGGAATTTGAGCTGGGAAGACAGAAAAATTAGTTTGGACCCGTTTAGATGTATCTATGATTTTATGTGATTTGTTTAGTGGATGAAGGTCGGATCTGGGATCAGGGGGACAGAACTGTAGCTGGGATTGAGAACGATTTTTAGAAAATATGAAATGGACGAACTAAAAATTGAGAAAAATTATAGATGAAGGGGTGGGTGGGTGTAACCTCCAGTAAAATTGGACGAACCAAAATAAATCAAAAAGTGGACCTAAGACATGAAACTCAGGGCTATTGTCACTATAGACAGTGACAGAACAGATCTGAGATTGAGTGTTGAACGAAATGGTAAGGATATGAAACGATAGATTTTGAACCTCAATTTTTTTTTGGAGAAGGGGCTAGAAGATAGGAACCAACCCTCAAAATTTCAAATCGATCAGAACTCGTGGCTGGCTTCAGGAATTCTCAAACTACACCTCTGTCTAGCAGGATAGAAACTTGATGACGATTCCACGGCGGCTCGAAGGCGGCACGAACGGCGGCGGCGGCGGCATAGACGATCACCGGAGGTTGAGAGGGAATGATAGAAGAGGGATACACTCTAGATCTGTGGTTGGGGTAGGAAGAACAGCAAGGGAGGAGAGAGGGGCGCACCAAGCTCCTTGAACACTCACAAAAATTCTGATTTTTCCATTGATTTTCTCATGAAAATACAAGCATATATATGACTCCAATCAAATCTAATGTGGACCCTTGGATCAAGGGTTGGGGATTGAATGGCTGAGATGAAGTGTGAATAACACACCAAATACATTTTTTTAATCTAACTTTGACCATTTCCATTCAACCTTAGACTAATTCCATTCCAACTTCACCTAATACACACCAACCAAGCCTAATAAGGCCAAAAGAGGGGGCGCCCCCTTCATGGGCCTCTCTTGGGCCTAGGCTGGTCCAAGGCCAGCCAACCCAATCCACAACCCATGCTTGGTCCATGGATTCTCCCATCTAGATAGCCCATGAGAGGGAGTGGCCCAATTGGGCCTTAAATGGCTATTATGGTCCATAAGGGTGGCATAAGGTCCAATATGATAATCACTCCTAATAGACTCTACTAAGGCAACCTAGTAATGGAATCTTCCTAGAAATGTGGCCCAATGGCTTAATGAAGCCTTACAAAGAGATCCCAAATGAAAGAAATCAAAAATTACACACTTTCAAGCCAATACAACCCATAATACACACCTATACAAGCTAATACACACTAATACTCATAAGCTCTTGATGTCCTCATCAATTCTCCCCGGGTGGGAGGAACTCGACCCCGTCGAGTAGGGGTAGGGATGCTCGAGTACCCAGGCGGATCCGTCACCGTGCCAAGTAGCGCGGGTATGATCCGCTCCAAGTGATCGTCACCTGCTCATTCCATATATACTCGATATGTGAACTGCTAAGGGCTAAAGGTGGTCACTCCAAAGGGACACTCTCAAAAGGGAAGAAAACAGCTCGAAGACTCACTAGGAATCACCGCTGAGTTCCTATAAGTGACTGATCCGGGTATAGATGTGGAACCGATCCCATACTCATCGAGTGAGTCCACTCGCCTCTTACTCATAAGAGAACGACAACGAGCTTGCACTAGACGCATGCAGACAAACAAACGACACACAAACCATGCAAACAAATCACTCAAAACAAACCACACAAAGAAAAAGCACACTGTTAGTCCGACCCGTACATGGGTGACGGCGGACCAGGACACCCGAATATGTGCCATGCATATACTAGATGTACACGATGGTTGATGGAAGGGAGGACTCCTAGACACCCTAAGATGTACCACTCATGTCTTGGTGACCGATGGGATTTGGGTGAAGAAGGGCTAGGAGATCCAAAACTACCTTCGTCATCATCCCTAGAGGTAGAGACGGCTTGCCGACTAGACCGAGGGGTATGGGTGGAATAGTGAACTCCTTGGAAGAGGTGGAGGGAATGTGATAGCTCGGGAGCTTCACTAGTGGAGGGGTCAAAAGGGTCAAAGAAGGTATGACCCCGGGAGATGGGTTCCTCCATGACACGGTCCCAATCGTGAAATTCTTGAAGGTGTGAATGCTCACCTTCATCCGTCATAGTGAACGGGACAATGGTCATGTGAAGAAAATAAACTTCCTCCCTCAGGCAAAAGGAAATGAAGTCGGACTCGGCCGGCATCGGGAGGAGTAGAAGAATCTCCGTGGTGACACACCCCACGGTGCACACGGAGGTAATGGATCCTAAGGCCGGATGGGTGAAGCTAAGACTAGCGGGTTGGTCAAAGCCTCAGGCCAAAAGATGCGTCAACTCCCATTGTGAATCTAATCCCATAATAAGGTCATCCAAAGTATCGACATGGTGACTAGACCGAAAAGTTGTGTGGCAGGAGTTGATGGACACCAAAGGTAGGGTAGGGTCCATAGACGGGTAAGGGAGTGGGACCAAGCCATCCTTGAGTCAACTAAGAAGCGGCTCGGCTATGTATAATGTACCAGTTAGGAATACGGGTGGCTCGGGATGAGGTGGCTCCAAGCGCGAATCCGAAGGTGGAGTGGGCCGCTGGGGCTGGGTGGCTGGACATACGGGGTCCCTAAGAGTGATCTTACCGGGTAGGTATGGTGGGCATAAGGTGCAAGTCCTCTTGTCCCAGTCAAGATTGGCCCTTCTCTCTCCTAACCACTTTTGCCCTAAAATGATGCATGAACCAGCAAGTGTGCCGATCCTGCACCATGCGCTATCGGTGTAGAGAACAGAGCCGATCCTCTTATAGAACTCAACACAAGCAAAATCACCATCGCGGACAATCTCGCCTGTCTTGGAGAGAGACTCCACGATGTCAAGAGAAACCCAATTATCCGACTCCCTATCGGTGAAATGGAGTTCCGTTGTAGACCCGTTGGGTAGAGCGGCTTTCATAATGAGAGGGGCAAAACCAAAGGCTCGGTCCATGAGGACATTCATTTTGGCCACAAAAGTTGACCACTCGGACGTATGGTCTTGGGGATCGGCCATGGGTAGTGGACATGGACATGCATACACACGGTGACAAGACACTAGACCGACTATGCAAGTTTGGAATGCATGCACACTAAGGACCCTAGACGTAAACCAAGACTCGGTACGTGGCGGAGATAGCCGATCCGAAGATCACTCGCACAAGTGTGCGGCCTTCCCGATAGGCATGGCCTAACGTTCGGACAACACCTTTTGATATACCGAGTAAAGGATGCAATGCGAAAAGACACTCTTTTTTGTGTTTTAAAACAATGATGATCCTAGACTCGACTTAAACCGACTAATGACTCGATGTAAATGACACACTTTTTTTTTCTTTTTGACACCCTAAACTCAAACTCGCTCTGATACCAAATTGATGCGGGACGAGACCACGGACACGACAAGCTCGTGACTGCCCCTTAACGAGGGAAGCGTCGGATGTGCGCGGTTGAGAATCCGGCTGTGAGCTAGGGTGGTCGGCTCTCACTTGTGCCCAGATAGGGTCACGGGACGGTAACGATATCTCTCGCAGCAGCGGTGATATAAATAGAAAGCGAGCTAATTACCCTATCATGCTCTCTAGCAGTGGCATAAGCAAGTATATATGAAAATTAAGTAAAATGCCAAGTAAGGGAGCGAATGCGATACCTCCACGCGCTCGGCGTGGGGACGACGGGCCCGGCCGAACTCGTGCTCCCGGGACAGTTAATACATGAATATTACAGCAATGGAAATATGCCCACTCCACGCAGGGAGGTAAAGGGCGACACCAGGGGCCCGGGAGGACCGAATTCGGGATGACGGGCAGCTTCGTGTGTTGATTCGACTACACGCGTGATCACGACCGTGGGGCCCACGTGCTGTCTGGAGGGGTCGTGTGGGACCCGGTGTTGCCGCTGTAGTGTGGACACTTAGGGAAGTGTTCCCTGGGCTGGCGGCACACCGGAACGTCGCCCGAGGGTCGGGCGGTTCCGATCGGCACCCGTCGGGTTTGCTGTCCACGGACTGTGGTTGCTGTTTTGCAGCGCGCGCTCCAGCGAGAATAGACGCTGCGATCAGCCCCGATGTTGGATCGACACGAGACTGGCGCCGTTGGAAAGCTAGCTTGAAGTTCTTCAACCTAGGCCTAAAGATCTGGCCTGGATCTGCTCAGATCTTGACTTATGGAATTTTCAATCTTCTATTGTACAGTTCCTGAAATCACAGGTCAGCAGAGAACTTCCCTGTGGATTGCCTTTGATCGCGAGGGAGACGTTCGAATCAGGGGTTGTGTTCTTCAGAAAAGTTGTTGGAATTTGAGCTGCGAAGACACAAAAATTGGTTTGGATCCGTTTGGATGTAGCTATGATTTTCTGTGATTTGTTTAGTGGACGAAGGTCGGATCTGGGATCAGGGGGACAGAACTGTAGCTGGGACTGAGAACGATTTTTAGAAAATATGAAATGGATGAACCAAAAATTTAGAAAAAGTATGGATGAAGGGGTGGGTGGGTTTAACCTCCAGTAAAATTGGGCGAACCAAAATAAATCAAAAAGTGGACCTAAGACATGAAACTCAGGGCTACTATCACTATAGACAGTGACAGAACAGATCTGAGATTGAGAGTTGAACGAAATGGTAAGGATATGAAACGGTGGATTTTGAACCTCAATTTTTTTGTGGAGAAGTGGCTAGAAGATAGAAACCAACCCTCAAAATTTCAAATCGATCAGAACTCGTGGCTGGCTTCAGGAATTCTCGAACTACACCTCTGTCCAGCAGGACAGAAACTTGATGACGATTCCACGGCGGCTCGAAGGCGGCACGAACGGCAGCGGCGGCGGCACAGACGATCACCGGAGGTTGAGAGGGAATGATAGAAGAGGGATACACTCTAGATCTGGGGTTGGGGAAGGAAGAACAGCAAGGGAGGAGAGAGGGGCGTACCAAGCTTCTTGAACACTCACAAAAATTCTGATTTTTCCATTGATTTTCTCATGAAAATACAAGCATATATATGACTCCAATCAAATCTAATGTGGACCCTTGGATCAAGGGTTGGGGATTGAATGGCTGAGATGAAGTGTGAATAACACACCAAATACATTTTTTTAATCTAACTTTGACCATTTCCATTCAACCTTAGACTAATTCCATTCCAACTTTACCTAATACACACCAACCAAGCCTAATAAGGCCAAAAGAGGGGGCGCCCCCTTCATGGGCCTCTCTTGGGCCTAGGCTGGTCCAAGGCCAGCCAACCCAATCCACAACCCATGCTTGGTCCATGGATTCTCCCATCTAGATAGCCCATGAGAGGGAGTGGCCCAATTGGGCCTTAAATGGCTATTATGGTCCATAAGGGTGGCATAAGGTCCAATATGATAATCACTCCTAATAGACTCTACTAAGGCAACCTAGTAATGGACTCTTCCTAGAAATGTGGCCCAATGGCTTAATGAAGCCTTACAAAGAGATCCCAAATGAAAGAAATCAAAAATTACACACTTTCAAGTCAATACAACCCATAATACACACCTATACAAGCTAATACACACTAATACTCATAAGCTCTTGATGTCCTCATCAATTTTACATGATACATGGTCCATAAGATAACAATAAAATAACAACAGTAGTAGTCTACAACTAGTACAGAGACAAGAAAGAAAAGTACAGCTACACAGGACATACCCCGGCTCTAACCTCTGGCACTAACGTTGTGCACCTAAACCACCCTGAGCCTCAGACGCGCTCCCCTGAGGCCGCGCATGTGGACGTATAAAATTATATGTTCATATGTCCCACCAAGCCCCGCATTAACGCCAAAGTCGAAAGGAGGAGACTCGAGGAGACTGGCCATCCAGGGCTCCGGGAGAATACTACCGTCCGACAAATCCCCACATTTGCACGGGCGCATTAAATGACAAAGAAAACACAGGATACCCTCCTGAATTTATACACTGCTATGGACCCACCCTCGGGTCCCTGACGGTGAAGAAATATCCCAAAGAATGCACAACCTCAGATTCCTGTGGCAAAAGCAGAGGTCCTTTCAAAATGGCGCATTATGTGCCCCCTTAGCGGCACAACAATTGAGCCCCAGCGGCACATCCTTGGGGTGCCTCCAGTGGCACACCATGTCATGCCCTTCAGCGGCACGCTGCAGGCAAGCCTCCAGCGGCACAGGCATCATGCCCTTCAGCGGCACGGCCTCAAGTCCCCAGCGGCATAGCCCTTGTGCCCCTTCCAGTGGCACGCTGCAGGCAAGCCTCCAGCGGCACAGGCATCATACCCTTCAGCGGCACGGCCTCAAGTCCCCAGCGGCACAGCCCTTGTGCCCCTTCCAGTGGCACGCTGCAGGCAAGCCTCCAGCGGCACAGGCATCATACCCTTCAGCGGCACGGCCTCATGTCCCCAGCGGCACAACCCTTGTGCCCCTTCCAGCAGCACGCTACAGGCAAGCCTCCCAGCGGCAAGGCAGTTCTGCCCTCAGCGGCACGACCCCTCAGCCCCCAGCGGCACAGCGCTGAACCACCCTGAACGGCACGAACCAGCAGAAGACACAACGATCAGTAGGCAGACCCATTGGCGCGCAGTTCGGCCACTTCAAAGCCAGCTAGCGCCCGCCTTGGTGTCGCCCTCTGGTTGGATGAAGGAGATCTTCACCTGACGAGGAAGATACCAAAGTCAACCTCGGATGGCAGTGCCATCATGAGGCTTCCCCGTCAACGGCCCACGTATAAAAGGGGCTCTCACAGAAGAGAAAAGAGGAGGATATACAGAGACAGAAACGGGCGGAGACCTCCCGCTTTGGAAGAGAGCAACAGAGGAAGGAGAAGAAGAGAAGAATAAGGTAGAAGAAAGAGAGAAAAAAGGAGAGGGAAATGCTATGTGTAATGGAGGAGGAAGGGAAGGAGTGCAGTGAAGGGGATGACCCCCCTTTTCTCGTCCCAACCCTATCCCAAGTCTTCCTTTCCTTTTCTTGTCACTACGTAGTTTTTTTTTCTTTCCCCCTTTTGATTTGGGTGCATTGTATTACGCTTGGCCTCCGGGTCATGACCTTTGTCATTTGAATTCTCCATGAATGAATGCCTTTAGTTCCCACTTTTATTGTGTTTGTGTTTTCCTCCTCACCGTCGGTTCGTGAGTTACATCCGTCCCCAACCTCCTAACTCTCTGTTTCGCCTGTCCTCCCTACGGCATTGATCTACCCAGTTTGTAGGGTTTCTGGCTTGATAATGTAAGGATGGCCTCCTCCTCCTCTCAGTGATATTCTGCAACGTAATCCCCCCACTGGTCCTTCCCGTGCAGCTTCTTTAGAGTGCTATGGCCCTCTACTCGGTGTGCAGCATCTGCTCACTGACCAAAGTGTCCCTTTGCCCTTCCTTCAGAGACCACAGCGTACATACATTCAAGCTCCCAGTCACCCTCCTACAGACCTGTCCAGCGGCACACCCCTCTCATTTGTGCGTCTAGCGGCACGGCCTTCCCTGGATTCGCCGAGCGGCACTCCTTCCTTGGCCGCCCAGCGACACACTTTCCTAGGCTTCTTCAGCGGTACACCCCCCTACGGGCCTGTCCAGCGGCACACCTCCACTATTGGTCTGTTTAGCGGCACACTCTCAGGCTACCTCAGCGGCACACCTTGATTATCATTTCTCCGGTATACTCATAGGTTACGCCAGTCTACCGGTTTCTCGTTCGGCGTTTTCTCCGAGTTTTCCGAAGTTTCCCCAAAGGTGGCTGCTCAGGCACCCACCTCAGTTGTTGTTTCATGTCACTCCTTGTGGGCATGTCCCTTGTTATTTCCTTACCTCCCAGGTCAAGGGGAGGTGCTGCCGAATTTTCGTCAAGAATAACAATAAATCAAAAGACGAAAAGAAGCAACAAACAAATGAGACTAAGCAACAATAGAACATTCTAATCAACTAAGGGAACTATACAAAGCTCCAGGGATTGGCTGAATAAGACTCCAAGAACTGCATCACTGAACGCGACTTGGGGTTCAACCTCATAACAGGGAATTGGAAGCTTAACCATTTGGGACTCTCTATAAGACATGAACCGGACGAGGAATCCTCTCTCGAACCCTGGCCCTCTTCAGTCCTTCAGCGACACACTCTTAACCGCCCCCCAGCGGTACGCTCCCCCTAGGCTCCTCAGCGACACACTTCCTATTTCTTCAGCGACACACTTCCTATTTCTTCAGCGACACACTCTTAACCCCCCAGTGGTACGCTCCCCTTGGCTCCTCAGCGACACACTTCCTATTTCTCCAGCGACACACCTCCCAACTCTCCAGCGACACACTCCCAATTCCACATCCAGCGGTACGCTCTCAGTTGAACTTCGGTCCATTCATCTGAATTCTACCTCACTTTCCCTTAACCCTTCACCCCCATTCCCGAACTCTCCAGCGGTACACTATTCCTTGCCTTTTGAACGATACATGCCCTTCACCCTTCAGCGCTACGTCTACCTTCAACCTCCAGCGGCACACTCCTAAATCCCCCGGCGGTACACCTCATCATCCCTTAAACAAATACACACATATAGTAAAAGATTTCATGATAAAAGGAGCGACAAATAATAGTAATGGTGATAAAAAATAGAGGGAGTAACTCTAATAGATGAGCGGTAATGATACATGTCACTCAAGGTAACTCACGAACATAACGACATGGTCTTCGTCTCCCCTTCTTGGATTCCGAATCCGGGAATATTGATGATGCTCTTGTAAGCCGAACTTCACCCTCGGGAGTCCTCTCTCTCGTCATGGTGATCACTCGGCCTTACCTCCGGCCAGTATCTCATCAGGGTCCCCTCCCTCACCAGGATCTGACTTTCCTCCCTGTATTAAAATTGCCGTCTCTCAGCAGACATTCGCACGGATTCGTCCCCCGTTACCAT
Organism: Amorphophallus konjac; assembly: GCA_022559845.1. NCBI lineage: Eukaryota > Viridiplantae > Streptophyta > Magnoliopsida > Alismatales > Araceae > Amorphophallus > Amorphophallus konjac. Next base: position 18,843 of record JAHNEJ010001900.1, on the reverse strand, counting down.
CTTGCTTTCCGCATGAACTTTTGTCCAAACATGGAATGGTCCATCGGTGACCGACATAATCCGAGTATTCATGCCCTCACCTCGGGCTCACCGCATAGCCCGACGGTTGTTTCCTTCCTGCATTAATTAGTATTTCTTTCGGCCGTGGAGCCCTTATTTCCGGCAATTAATCAAGGGTGTTCCTCTCTCCGAGGGGATGTAAATGACGTTGTGACCTTCATGGCACAACGGATCTCAGTCCCGACCCGAACCACACAATCGCCTGACTGAGTTAGATCGAGCGCACAATAAATCGTCACTTTGTGACTGGCACGTCCACGCACTTAATAAATCAATAAACCAATGAAACCAAAGAGCTAAACGAGAAGTGCGTCCACAGCGCCTCACCTGAAACACGGTGGAAACACGCAGGGAATGAGTCTCGGAACAAGACTCAGTAGGGATCACTCGAACCCTACCTCGCAAAACGGGAAACCACTACGCTAGCGGTTAAGCGAGAACTTCGAAAGGGAATCCCTGCCATCTACAAAACACCGATCTCACGGCACGAAAATTGACACACGTGCCACGGTGAAATGACCGGAACACCACGGTCAACATGACAAAAACCCGAAGGTCGAAGTCGCAACGACTGACAGTCTGTCACTCCAAATTCGACAGGAGTACCTCACACTAGAAGCACAGTCGGTAGCGTCCTCTGACATCTTACACCGCACCGCAGGTGAACTGCCTGACGTGGTAGCGCCTACTAAAGGCACGGACACCGTACAAGTAACCACAAAGTAAGTGTCTAACTGGGGTCACGCTCGTTAGTGTGTGTCCACTGCCCTCAACCACGTGTACACACACAGACCATGCGTCCTAGGTCTCGCCTCTACCTGGTTTTCCCCTTAGCCGGACTCTGGCTACAGACGTGGGGCCCGACAGAAACCAGTCTAAAAACTATCCTCTGGGTGAGCCCGTACACCTACTCCCAGGTGAGACCAACACACGCATACTGGTGGGATACGACTAGTGGAGGGTCACTAAAGGAGTAGACTCTCAAGTCAACGGAAAATAACGTCCGCATCTGACGACGTACGGGGACCGTCTCACGTACCTGCACCATCGCACGGTGACCACAATCGGAAGGAAAACGGGATTGCAAACCATCGGAACAATCCTGAGCCTGGCGGTCTACCCTAGACGCGCCACAGACTCTAACGGTCTAAGGCTGGACTGTCACAGCCATCTGACGGCCCAACACAAGGGCGTTAGACCCTCAGTGCAAAAACGACTGTGACGCGCCTACCCTGGTGCGTCATAGGCCCTGACGCATCCAGCCTGGTGCGTCACAAGGCACGAAGGAATAAACTGTGACGCGTGCCACTCGGTGCGTCACAGACTGTAACGGACCAATCCTGGTGCGTTACAGGGTGGGAATGCGTCCGCTCTGATGCACCCACACCGGGGCGTCACTTAAGGCTGTGACGCGCCAGTCCTGGTGCGTCACATGCCTTGACCCCCAACGGTCAAAAACCAACGGTCATGCCAACGGTCAGATCGTCACTGACGGTCCAACCCAGGCGCATCACAGCGCCATGGCGGTCTATCGTGGGACCGTCACAGCCCACAGACCCTAGTTGGCCAAAACATGGCTATAACGCACCCACCTGGGCGCGTCACATGGTGTGACGGTCACTGGAAGGACCGTCACACCGACCCGACGGCGAAACGGCGTGAAACGCCCAAAAATTCCAACCACGCCCCCATGCCTCCATAGGAGAGGGGGAAATCGAAGGGGAAGACCCCTGGCATGCTTCTAAGCCGTCAAAACGTGAAATCATGGCCTAAAATCATAGTCGGGTGAACTCTCCCCAATTCATGGAAAACCCAAACCCGGCATGAAACCCCGTCTCTCGGCCTCCCCTCGGCTTACAAACCACGGGAATGGAACGCAAGAGGCTAGGGAACGTCACCCTACCTCAATTTCGCCCCGAGACGCGCCGGATCGTCCAAAAATCATGATGAAAGCTTTTAGAAACCCAGCTCCCCCATGCTTCCCACGAACACCGCACGCCCACGAGATCGCCTCGCCGCCACCCACGTCGCCGCGCCGTCGCCCCGCCGCCGTCTGCAGCCTGAGAGAGGCCCGCCGCGTCGAAATGGGAGAGAGAGAGAGGAAGAGGGCGCTCACGGTTGGGGGGAAGAAAGAGGAAGAAGAAGAAGAAGGGTGGGGGAGAGAGAGAAAAAGAGAGGTATTTATGGAAAATCCAAAAATTTTGAAAAATATCAAAAAATTAAAAATTACATTTTCGCGATCCTCGGAACGCACCGATCGCAACGTTACCACTCTCGCCTAGGTGAACGACCCGGTTCACCCGCAACAAGGTTTCGAAGGAATTATCGAAACACACACCAGAAATCGGAAAATACACGCGGAAAAGCCGCGGATGCACTCCAGACCTCCGAAACAACTCCGGATCACGTCGATCCGAAAATGAAAGATGTCCGAAACGAAATTTCGGACACAACAAAGCCGAACACTCCGAGAAAACAGATCCGGGACCTAAGAAGAAGGATCCGAAAGATCCGAGATATTACAACACTTCTCTTGTTAGCAGCATTGCCTGCATCATATGATCATATTGTGACTATATTGTTGTTTGGAAAAGATACTATCAAGTTAGATGATGTAGTCGCTTCATTCCTCATAAGCGAGCCGTTATAGAAGAGTGGCGGCGATCAGACATCAGGTGTGGGTCCTCTTTTAATTGCCGGTGGAGGTTGAGGGAGATCAGATGAGAGGCAAGGGTCCAGATAGAGAAGGGGTCGTTCTTAGTCACGGGCTCCTCGGACATGTTACTATTGTGATCAAGAAGGCCATATAAAGAGAGATTGTCTGGTGTGAAAGGAGGACACAAAGTTGTAGAAGGAGAAGGAAGGGATATCATATGTTGAGAGAATTACAGAGGATATCGAGAGAGATATTGTCTTATGCATGACAACTGCAGGTGAGGGAGATTCTAGTTGCTTCGTTCATGTGTGTTCGGACGGGGAGTAGTTTAGCACATATCAAGCATGTGATGGAGGCTCGATCCAGTTGGCAAACAGCATGGAGTGCACAGTTGTCAAAGTGGAATCGGTGTGGGTTCACATGTTTGATGGTGTGGTACATACACAGGCGGAGGTCCAGCATGTGCCAAATCTGATGAAGAAATTGATCTTACTGGGAGTGTTGGATTCAAGAGGTTACCGATGCACTCTTGAAGGTTGAGCTCTCAGAGTATGCAAAGGGGCACAAGTTGTACTACCATGATAGATGGTACATGGCGTGTACAGGTTTGTAGGGAGGGTCGACACAGGCATGGCTCGAGCAACTGTGTCCTAGACGAGTAGTACGAATCAACGTCAGACTCGATCTACTGATGGTGGAGCGTGGAGGAAGCGGGTGACTTTTGCTTTAGATGTCGATGGTGGCCGTGGTCTCTCATGTCAACTGAGAGAGGTGGAGCCACATCGAGATGTGCAACGGTACTGAGCTATGCCAGCCACCCAGTTGGAGTGCGGGCATCTGAGTATAGGATGCCGAGGCTGATGGATAGGTTGTGGATTCGGCCCTGGGTTGATTTTCAGGTGGCTTGTCGATTCAAGCCAAGGTGGAGATTTGTTGGATGTCTTAATCCGCAAGGTGGAGTCGAAGTTGGACTCTGGGTCTATCTTGGACTCTGGGTAGGATTAGGAGGTAGTCCTGATGGGTTTGGGAGACTATTCTGAGTCTTCTATAAATATAGTTGTAATCCCAGAGAGTGGCATAGAGACAGAAATCGTCGGGTGTTCCGTGGCCACCGGGGAGAAGGTGCAGATCTTTTTCATAGTAGAATTGAGTTGTGATCGTTTACGATCACTAAATAGACCAAACTTAGTCTATTTATGGTCAAAATTGTCATAAATAGAATCGAGTTGACATTGCCAATTTATGGCCAAAATTGTTATAAATAGAACTGAGTTGATATTGCCAAATTAAGATGTATCGTTGATATAGAATACACCTTAATTATATTATTTGAAGGTGTTACAATTAGTGGAGAGTATCTCGGTTGCCGGTGTCACCGGACTCAAGCTGCAGATGAAAAAAAGGAGTATTCTATTTTTGCTTGTCGCAGAAAAAAAAGGGTACGGGGTTTTATGCTGCTTTGTCGCAAGAAAAAAAGGGGGGCGGGCGGATTTCTTTTGCCCAGGAGGAGAGCGGGGGATCGAATAAAAGGAGTAAGAGGTGGACGGCTACTTGGGGTTTTTTTTTTTTTCCTTTCTTTCTTCTGCTGGCGGCCGGAGAGGTGTGTGATCCCATCCCGCAGATCCGTGTAAGCCCCTGATATTTTTTAAAGAGATATTTAAGTTGTATTGCGCCTTATCCTAAATTTTATAATGAACTAAAACTCCTCGACTAAGGTCGAGGAGGAAGCAAGTAGCATGTATTGTGCAGCCTTATTCTCTTCTTCTCATCCCGATATTTCACATGTGGCATTCAATGATAATAAATTTCTATTCACTTGATTTGTTATGTCAAGACTTCCGTATCGAAGGTTTTTACAATTAAATTTTTTGATCGTTTGTGCTTTGCCTACTAAAATTATTCTCGGATGAAATCCTCGATGGTATATGTCCACTCCCAGCCACTATACCGCCGACACCCACCGATATCTTCTTGTACCCCTCTGAGGTACCATCTCCCCTCCCTCATCTCCGTTTCCCTCTTCCTCCGCCCCCTTCCCCTGCCAGTTGGGTACTCTCCCAGGCTGTGTTGCAGGTTAGGTCTGGTCAGGTTATGGGTTCCCTCCTTTGGTCCCGAAGAAGCTCGGAGATACAGCACATTCTCCCCGTATCCTACAGGATATCGGCCTCCCGAGTACTCTCTTCTCACCGCAGAGATCAAGAGCAGTTTGACTGCCAAAAGCGCCCCGAGGAAGGCTCCTGTCATCTTCAACACCGGCTAGTTCTGCCTCGGTTCCCCGGTGTTCCCAAGTTTTGGTGGTCATCTCTGATTTACAGTGGTCCTTACTGTCCATGGTTTCTGTATGTCGCCCTGGTGGTTTTGAGGGTCAAGTATACCTCACCTGTTTGCTTTGGGCTCTCTGCCCATCTTTGTACTGTGAACGTCTGGTTTGAATGAATATATCGACAGATATTTAGCTTCCAAAAAAAAAAATGTTTGTCACCGATAAATAACTCTTATTCTTGATTCATTTTAACCGAAAGAAACTATACATGTTTGTTTCACTATTCCCTAGGAATTAAACGTCAAATTTTTTGAATTAGATATATTGAAGTTATTTCTAATTAGGGTGATCGTTGGGAAAGACTTTTTGAGAAGAATTTAATTCACTGCATTTACATGTTACTCGTGGAATCCGTACACCCTAGTCTGCATCATCCTTTGAATTGAAGTTAATTTGATTTGCTTAGTTTCTTTTTGTTCAATTTTATTCAAAAAAAACATCGTCGTATCTCTAAATTTTGTGCCACTAATAGGAAATAAAATTTAAATTTAAGTTTGCATTCTACCAAATCCTCGTGGGATCAACCTCGACTTACCGGAGTCTACAATCTAGACCTCGTGCAATTGTGAGTTAAAACGTCCATTCCTTATTTTGCACAACGGGAGCCCTTGTATTCTATGGAGGACAATTTATTCATGAGAGCACTTGTGAGAGCCTTGTTTGAGATAGACAAATTACTCTTCAATACACGTGAGATATTTAATTATCGTATCACAATTAAAAATTGATCCCTGAATATTCTTCAGCAAATTTACCTTTAGCAGTATAAGTGCACGACGATTAGAATGCTCCCATTTTTTACTGAGTAATTTTTCCTCACCTGTACTCCCCCTCTATGAGGGGAGCAGGCTTATCCACTCTTAATGAAATATCTATATCCATCCAACTAAAGGTAATTAATATTTGATCCTTCCACTCAATAAAATTTGAACGGTCTAAATTAGCGATGTTGAAATTCATCATTTTTAAAAACTATGGCCGAAGAAATATAAAAGATATTCTAATTAAGCATGCTATATAGATAAAATAAAAATAACATCACATATACTAAATTCATTCATTACATTCTCAACATAATGTTAAGTGATCAAACAGTATAATATTGCATAACTCCTCTTTTAAGAGTGAATCATATAACCACAATTAGACCAACACTTAACTATATAATGTGCAATCAAATACCGTAACATCATATGACCCCTCTTTTGGGAGTGAGTCATATGATCGCAATGAGATCCACATAATTCTTTATAAATGAGTGACCAAATAGTACAACATCACATAGACTCCTCCTTTGGGAGTGAGTTATGTGATCACAATTAGTTCTATACTCATTTAATGATATTGATAAGATAAGTGATTTATATAGTCTAGTTCAAGGAGCCTGGTACCTTTGGGTACTAAGGGAGTCTAAGATACTTAACTACGTGAGAATCACTATCTCATTCCAATTTCGAGTCTAAAAGCACGTCGATCCTCTTTTAAGAGTGATCTAAATGCTTATGGATTTAAAATTACAATCACATTATTTCTAGATAGGTGTAAAAAGTAAAAACATCATGGTATTGCATGATATCAAATTATAAATACAACATGGAATATAGTTTAAACATATTTCACATAAAAATTGATATCATCAATAAAAAATACTTTAAACATAAAATGTGGTCATCCTTCAATCAAAAGGGTCGTAAATTGGATAGCCAGTGTCTTGTTAACACGTCACTATTCATCCACACATAAATAATGAATAATGCCTAGAGTCCATATTACAGTTCGTTTATACAAAATAATATTTACAATTTGAGAATCGATTAACCTCTTAAACTACATCAAGGATGAGTTTAAAATAAATAGATAATGTCTCCTCGAACTCCGTGTTCTTTAAAAGAGGATCCTACGAGTAAAATTGACACTGACTATCTCTTTGATCGACCACAATCACATCTATGCAATATCATATCACAATCATTCACAACATATCCGTATATGCAAATATAAAAACAAGATGGATTTCTCATTTATATTAGGCTTTTATAGGGTTATCCTTCAATTAACAGGTTAAATATGCAAAATAAAACTTTTAGAGTATTAAAATAATTAATTTTAAGCATGGTTTAGATTAGAACCCCATCTGTTTGCATATATACCCCTCTAAATTGATTATGTATCCTTCTGTGAATTTAACAGAATCCCCCTTTACAATCTGTTATGTAAACAGATGGGCTTTAATGGTTCTGGTCTTAATGGGCTCATAGGTTCAGAATCAAATGGGCCTTAACAGGATCACAAGGGATCGGATATGTACTGGATGCTATATTGGATCCTGCCTTTGGAGGTTAAAAAGAGGTTCCCAAATCCAAACCGCAAACATAGGTCTGTTTAAGATTTAACCTTAATTGCTTCATGGGCCCAGAGGGTATATGGGATTATCTTACTTGGATTTTAATGCTACATAAATCAGGCCCGATATCTTAACAAAATGTTGAAGTTTAAAAGAGGAGAAAAAAACTTCTGCTCAGGAAACCTTAGCCGCCATATGCTATCGGGAAAGAACAGTGCAGGGAACGAACCCCTGCTGTCATCTCGCCGGACGTCGGCGACCGAGCAGCCGGATCGCCCTCCGCCGGTTGCCGGACACCACCCCTGCTCTGCCGGACCCCGCAGCCCTGTACGGTATATGCATGCAATCTGCTCATGATCCCTGTCGGCCAACTTCAGTGTATACATGCAGTCTACACCACGCGGTTAGAACCCACTACTCTACATTCTCTCGCAGAGAGCCAACATCCTTTTCTTTGCTTAGGAAAGTCCTTTAAATGAAACTGTGACACTCACAGATTAAGATAGGCAAATATTTTACAGGAGTACTCACACTAGAACTACACAACGTACGGGTTCTTATAACTATAAAATGTCACCCACGAGAGCTCCTTCTGTGATTGGACGCACACTCCCTCAGCTGAAGGGAATGCAGCGATAGAAAGAGGAGTTAATGTACTAAAAACAGTCGCACATTGGTTGAGAGTCGAGTTGAGTCCCTGAGCTTATCTATCGGAATTGGTTCTCATAAACTACACTCCCCACATGATGAGCTTGTTTAGATGTAACAGCACGAAGTTTAATTACCAGCTCAGAGGCACTTTCTCACGTTAAATGTACACCATTCTCTAAGGTCTGACTTTGGTAACAGAATAAGATAGCGGGATTAGGGTATCCCATAAGAGAGAGCGGTGTGGGCTCCACTGCTCCTCTCACACACAAAATAGGTAATTGGGGTCGGTCGGTGCATTCCACACCCTCGTTCGACCCTCTAGGTCGAATGCGCTAACTCCACCCGGGTTTTAAAGTGACTGTAAGTCCATAGGAGTTAACTGCATAGCTCTACTACAATTATAGTGACGAGTCTATTATATTTCAGTATGAGGTTAGGGATAGGAATCACATGACCTAATAATAATTCACATTCTGATTTTCACGTTTTGGTCTGGTCTTTGGGCCTAAGTTTGAAACTCGTTCAGATAATATCTGTAGTTTTCTTGAAGTGTTGACTCGACGTGGTGTCCAGGCTCATTCCTAGACCAACTGTATTGGAGTCCGGATTGCTAAAAAAAATTTAAAAATGCGATCTCATCGGATTGTCAAAAAAAATTAACTTAAGCGTAGATTTGTCGTTTCAACATTTAAATTACACTCATGTTATGGTAAACATATCATTGCAATTATTTGGATGTATTTAGGGATATTTTTGACAATTCATGTAAATCACGGGTATACATGAAAAAAATGAAAATTGCAAGAGCTTATGTAAAAGAGTCTATTATGTTGAACATGTAAAATACAAAGTTTTAAATGGATACATAAGATAATATGAAAGATTGTAGGGATATATATGTCATTATCTTAATTTTGTGAGAATTGCTGTAACAGTCCTATATTTGATTTTGACGATAATAAAATAACTCTGGTGTATGGCTAATGATTTATATTTGTGATGTTTGAGAGGTATACTTAATGAAGAGTTAGATTTTAACTCAAGCATGGAAGAGTTGGAACTGGATTCATATTCAAATAGGCAAGGGCAGGAAGCCCTGTCAATTCATAGTGGTGAACCGCCCTCTCATGGCAGTGAACTAGATTTCACATAGCATAGGGTTGTGCTCGGACAACGTCATGGTGGACCTTCTTGTTAGGCCGCGGTGGGCCAGATTCTACAGAGCGAGGTGAAAAGATCAAAGCATTGGGGCGATTGACCACCTCCGAAAAGTGGTGGATCGTTTGCGATTCAGAACACTAGCTTTCTAAAGATCCCATGGCTCTGAGATTTGGTTTCCGTTCTTTGGCTAATGGTTCGAGAGTTTCATTATTATGACTTATGGTATAAATGCATCACCTTCCTCAGACTTCTAACCCTAAGAGGATGAGTTTTCTTGTGGCGGCTCTTCAGCTTTCTTGGTTCTTTATTAGGTGCTAACTTCATCTTCCTCCAAAGATTCTAAGGGTGATCTTCGTCAAGAGAAAGACTTGGAGACGACCCCAGGTGCTCAAAGACGTACTCTCCAAGTGATAAAAAGTGTCGTCTACTAAGGAGGAACTTCTCACATGGCCCACATTCGTTCTATTAATCCTCTCTTCTCTATTTTCATTACTATGCACTTCATTGTATTAAGAGAAGAAAAAAAACTTAAAGTCGAGAAGTTATCTTTGTGTGTGTGTGTGTGTACGCGGTTGATGCTTATGACATCGTGATTGGGTGTTCGTTCACCCGTGTGTATGATGATTTAATCGATAGTGTGTGAACAAGCTTCACTCATCGTGGATGTAGGTCTCAAGACTTTAGACTGAACCACTATAAAAAACCCATGTGTTCACTTGTGTGATTAATCCTTGTGTCTCTGGTCTCCTTCTTGTGCGAATTTTTAACACTTGTTTTATCACTATCTTACTGCTAAGGAATTGTCATTGGTAAACCACTTTTGTGATTAATTGATTATTCTAAGAAAAATAGAGTTCCAAAATTAAGAGAGCATTTGAAAATTAGATATTGTCTTAAGTAAACCTAACTCACCCCCTTCTTAGTTTGCACCAACAAGAAGATTAAATAATGATATAATAGCCTTTTTTTATATTTATCTACTTAAAATTAAATTGAACGGTTGGTAGGAAATGATACATATATGTACGATAAAATGCAATTATTATGGGGATATACATGGAAATACAAAGAATATAGGAATATAAGATTCTAGAAGTACATATGTAGTTATCCCACTGAGGAAGGGAAAATACGTCAGGCCTTGCACGGCCTAATAACGTAAGACCTACTATGGCCCAATGTCGCCAGGCCCGTAGTGGCTATCGCCAGTTGACTGAGAGTCCAGGAACATGGCCCAATAGAGGCCCACTTAGGATTGGTCCACCCGCAAGCATGATCCCCACACGCGTGCGTCTTGGACATCGTAAGACTTGCCAACGGGCGAGCGTTGAGGTCACGATCATGGGACTTACCCCCGACGAATGCCAGATCACGCCCACGCCACCTTAAAACCTGCCATGATCCCCTTCCTCATAGAACGAATGAGTAGGTAACAGACGACCACCCAAGGTCAAGTAGGGCATCACTCCACTAACTACACCCTCACCAAGTTAGGACAGAGATGATACCGTTACGATCAATATAAATAGGTCCATAACAGACTTAGGAGGGGGACATGCACATGGACAAAGATGCATACACAGAGCCAGAGAGATATTCAGAGAGAGATCTACACACACATCGGTGACAAAAATCCACATCACTCTAACTTCTTTGCCTCAGAGAGAGACCGCGAGTTCCCTGTCGTTCTCTAAGCCCCAACTACACTGTCAAACACTCGCCATATTGTCGAGCACTCTTTTCTCTCTTAAGACTTTCTAATTCTCCTTCTCTCTCGAATCTCCTCTTTGCTATTACGCTCGTCTATAACTTAAGAATCAGAAGATTGTCCATTGAGATCACTCACATAGCTCCTTCTAACATGTTGTTTAGTGTCTGCAGATTTTCTCGGAATAGTCAGACGTTCTTTCTCGTCAAACAAATCGAAAAAGTATAATACGAGATCAAAGTAACACTTGTTAACCTCTGCACCTATAATCTACGTTGTATTGCCAGCTTTATTTTTCCATTTCTTTAACGTGTCATGATCAGTAAATGTTGAACCAATAATAACCCCTCACAAATCTTGAACTTGTGACTAGAATTTCATAACAATATTTCGCCTTCTATAATTATTATTTTAAGCTTTTCAATGTTACTAGCCGAAGCAACAACATCTGCTGTTTTAGTACTTGTTGATATCAACCCTTAACAAAGCTAGCTTGATCCAGACCCCACAAGATCTATATTCCTAGATGAGTAATACTTGTCGCACGTCACTAGTGTGCAGCGTTGTTACACATTTGTATTCCATTATATTGATCCAATTATGGCTGATGGAATGGAGTACATATAGACTAATAAAATAAAGATGTTTAAACAATTAACTATACTATTACCTTTGAATTAATGAATAATTTTGAAATTTGATGATGTATTTCTTTATCTGATTTAATGACAACAATAAAAAATTATTACTAATTTACAATAATATGAATATATATATATATATAAGTATCGATAGGAACATAAGTATCAATATAAAAATATTATATATACTCAATAACAGTAATATATAAAAAAATATTCAATTATCATAATGTCAATAAACAAAGTTTTTTTTAATTTTCAGGGGACTTTTCAATGGCTTTGGAATGAGCTAATAACATTGATCTGACCTTGCTGGGTACAAAGGAAAACTTGGAGTCGGCTCTTGAATTACTTACACTAAATGTCCACTAAAAGTATTAAAAATGCCCCTAAAACATGTAGAGGCATTTATTATCTTATTTTGAGACGTTTATTTGATGATCTTAAAAGTTAATTTTGTTATAGTGAGGATAACAAACAACTCTTGTGCACGAGTAATAATTTATATTTGTGATGTTTAAGATGTACATTTAATGGAGAGTTAGGTTTTAACTCAAGCACATAAGAGTTAGAATATCTACCTACAAAAAAAGAAAAACATAAGAGTCAGAATTAGATTCATATTATCATTGTGCGATTGGTCCCTGCATCTCACTCCTTCGTGTGTGGATCTAACACTTTTTTTATCATTGTCTTAGGGCTAATAAATTATCATTGGTTAATCACTTTTGGGATTAATTGATCATTCTAAGAAAAATAGAGTTCTAAAGTTAAGTGAGCAATATTAGAAAACCGGATATTGTTTTAAACCTAATTCACCCCCAACAGTTTGACGTACCTTGGGCCAACAAGGGGACTAAATAATGATAGATTAGTATTTTTGGTCTTAATCTACTAAAAAGTAATTTAAACAATTGATAAGTAATTAATGATAGATATATGTATGATAAATTACATTTGTTATAAGATATGCAGGACCATACAAATAATATAAGAATATTAAGTAAACTATGTAAGATTCTAAAAGTACATATGTAGCTATTCCTATAATCTACGTCCTATTGCCAGCTTTAATTTTTTCATTTCTTTAAGACGTCATGATCAATAAATGTTGAACAACTGATAATCCCCCACAAATCTTGACTCCGTAACTAAAATTTCATAACAATGTTTTGCCTTCTATAATTATTATTTTTAAGCTTTTCAACGTTACTAGCAAAAGCAAAATTATCTGCTATTTTAGTAATTGCTGACATCAACCCGCAACAAAGCAAGCTTGGCCTTGAACCTTAACTATACTATTAACTATGAATTAGTGAATGATCTTGAAATTTAAAACTGTATTGCTTTATCTTTAATTTAATGACAGAAAATCATAAAAATTATTCCTAATTACTAGTGTATATTTAATACCAAAAATTTCAATTAATTAGTATAATTTCAGTAATCATTTTTTAATTTTTCAGGGGACTTTTCAATGACTTTGGAAAAGGTGATTAATAACATTGATCGGACTTTGCCGGGTTTAAAGGAATACACGAATTCGGCTATTAAGGAGCGATCGTCTCTTGTAAATATACGTAAATGTAAACCCCTGGACATAAATTACATAGAGTTTTTTCTGGTAGATATTTTTTTCAGGAGGAGGGGTCTTTAGTTAAGGCCGTCAATGTCGGGTCCAAGTTGAGATTATGTTAACTCGTTCTTAACTTGACTCACCAATATTAAAGTTAGAGTTCGACCCGGATATATGTCATATTACGCATCAGATCTAACATTTATAAAAATGTAAAGCCCAATTAAAATCTGACACGAATTGAAAATTTAAATAAAAATAAATATACCATAATATATTTAATAATATAAAATTTATTATATTATTAAATTAATTAAAATGTTTGATGTTAATTATTTAATTTATTTAAAAAGTTTTATAATTTCTAATTAAATAAAATCATATAATTTTAAATAATTAATTTTAAATTTTGAATAGAGAAAAAAAGAAAACGACTTGGGTTAGACCTTATGTCGAACTTAAAGTCTAAATATGACCCGTGAGTCTAATCGGACCGAATTTTTAGACTCTAGACTAAATTTGTATGTCAAAAAAAATCTTATGACCTAACCTGAAATCGGATCAAATCCGTTAAGACCTGCCCTACTAATTGACACCCCTAATCTTAATGTTAACGGGGATACCGCGCCTAAATATATAAAATAGAATGTCTTAATTAGAGAATACATGTAATTAACCCATAACTTTTTGTCACGGAAAATATATGTCTCATCTCTCGTGGGTCCATTTGTAAATGCCAATGCGAGGCAAGGGGATTTCGGTCTCATCGGGGACATGTCGGTCATTACCAACGAAAGATTGGGTTAGGGTTTGTGGCGAAGGAGCTCGTTGCCGTCACCCTATAAAAGCCCACTGCTCCGCCGAAACGAAAACCCTAATCCTGTGGAGCCGCTCGGTGCAGATCTCTTCCAGGTATCTCCGCCTCGCTATTCATCGAAAAAAATTGAAAAAAAAATCGACTAAAAATCTGTTCTTAGTTTTCTCATTTCGATCTTGGAGCGAGGAATTTGATGATATGTCTCTGTTTCTCGTTTTATTTACTTGTTTTTTTCTGTCAAATCTGTTGCGAAGGAACAGCAGCTGCGGGAGGATGGCCAAGTCGAAGAACCACACTGCCCACAACCAGTCCTACAAGGCCCACAAGAACGGCATCAAGAAGCCGCGCAAGCACAGGCACACCTCCACCAAAGGGGTGCGTTTTACCGACCTTCCACCCTTCTTAGTTTCCGTTTTCCATGTCTCGTCTCGTTTGTTTTTGTGAGATCAGTAGTCTTGCATAGTTATTATGGTCATAGCTTGTTACGGAAGTTGGATTCTGCTTCTGGGATTTCAGTTCTTACAGGTTTTGCATCATCGAGTTAAACTGATCCATTTATGAGTTTATCTGGTTAGGATTCCGTGGCTATTTCTTCCTATCTCTTGGATTTCGTTGATGGGTGTTGTGTTTCCATCTAACTTGATGGTCGGATCTGTTTTCCGATTCTCTGCAGATGGACCCGAAATTCCTGAGGAATCAGAGGTATGCAAGGAAGCACAACAACAAGACCGGTGGATCGGCAACCGAGGAAGAGGAGTAGATGATATGTAGATCGAGCATGAGTAGCTCTATTTTATGTTTTCTTAAAACTTGGAGTTATGTCCTTTTGTTCTTGTCATCTTGCTTGAGGTCATCAGGTGGCAATGTATTCGTTAAGCTCTCATTTTGAAGCATGTTCTCATCTAAATCTAGGATATGAACACCGACCTCGCAATGGTTTCGATCTAATGGCATCATAGAGTTTGCTATTTTTACTAGTCGCTTCCAATTGTTGGCTCTTTTTTCTTAAATTCTGCTCAGAATATTATTCCTTTTACATGGTGCCGCCCTTTGTTATTGTTCTATAGTGCTGGAGAAAAAAATGGTGACGGCTATAAAATTTGTTATACAATCTTCAGATGTTACTGGGTTTTTAAATACTGTTTTGCAGCATGTCTGATTGAGATATCATGCCTCTAATAAATGTAATGCTATTCTTTGTCTTTTGATTTTTGTCATTTGCACCTAAAATGGGCACCTCATCTAACTCTCTTTTGTAACCCTTTTTGGAAGACCTTCCGGGAACGAATGGGTCTATTCCAAAGAAAATGAGAATGTCACTGGAGGTTCCTTCCCATACTGAGGCGGCCTTTCCATGATAATGTCACTGTCTTTGCCTTGTACATTTCTTTCCTTTCTTTTGCTTACTTTTTGTTCTGCCTTGTCAACCAAGCAGGGGGTGATGCCCCCACCCCCACCTCTTCTTCTTGCACCCCACCCATTCCTCATGGTCCAATGCATAGCCAAGTAAGGGGGTGATGCTCTTGCTCCCTTCTCTCTATGTATATATCTACCTCTGTTTCTCTCTCTCTCTCCAACAGCACCATCAAAGGAATGAAAGAAATGAAAGCCACAAGAATTCTGTTTTGGACAGAGTTCCATGGCACGCTTTAGTTGAAAACTGCAGCAGAACACTTATACCCTTTATAACAGCATTCTTCTACCTCTCTCTCTCGTCCAGCATCCCTCCACCCGTCTCTCTCCTGTTGTTTAGGAGCCAAGGCAGGTGGGGGCAGCAGGATGCTTGATTCCATCTCCTTTTCTTATCTTGCTTCACCTCCTCTCTGAGTGCTAGACAGCAGCTGGCAATGGCTAGTTTGTGCTGCTTGACTAGTAGTATCGCATGCAGCCAGATATAGCGGTGTTTTTGTTGCATTCAATTGTGGCAGCAATGTTGGTGTCACTAATAGCAGGTAGCGGTGCCGTTGCCATGTGTGTCCTGTGCTAGTGACCAGGCCGCTGTCATCTGGGGATTGCAGGTGCAGCCCCATTGCTGCTTGACTAGTCCTAGCATGTCATGACCTCTGCCATTGGTTGAGTTTGGGATTCATGGTGAGTTTCTGCACCACTGGGGCTTCTCAGCCTCCTCTGATCTTTTATTGGGGTGGGGGTATGGAGATGAGATAAAATTGGTATCTGGTAAGATGACAATATTTCCAGTGTTAATTTTCATGAGCACAGTTGTTGCCTTTATTGAATATTTACAGAGTATCATGTGTAGGATATGGAAACGTAACCAATGCTGGGAAGTCAATGCAAGATGATTCTTGGAAGAGTTTTTGAATTTATTAAAACACCGTACGTCCTGCTTTGGACAGAATCTTCGTATGCTTCTCTTCGTAGGTTTTATAAGCATCAGCAACTTTTTCCTCTGTACTACTAGTTTCAGTGTTGTCTTCATGTTTCATGATCTGTGTGTGTGTGTTTCATGTTTCATGATCTCTTATTAGGGCAAATTTACATTCTCTATTGAGGATATAAAAATACGCAGCATTTGCACCAACAATACTTTTCTTAACATAACGTTGTGTTTTATGCTGCAATGCTCATGTTGGCATCCTCCGTAAGTTGTAACCTAATTCAGCTGTGGCACCCAATGACGGTCGTTCCCGTGTGACCTCTCTAAGCGGGGATTAACGGAACTCCTGGCATCTCACTGGTCAATAATTAGGGTGTCCTGTGTCCTGTGTGTTACAAGAACCTTCCAAACTCATAATTTATCCATGTTTCTTGTTATTCTTCTTACGGTATGGAACTGAACGTCAGTCACCCGAAAGAATCTGGCTAAGAAAATATGTGTTGAGGTCTCTGTGGGAAGGAGGAAAAGGTTATTTTAAAGGAGATGCCAGGACAGGTAAAAACAAATGGATCGTCGATCCAACTGTTAGTGGGTAATGTCGTGACAGCCATTAATCAGATTGATACTGGAAGTGAAGAATCAAAATTTTCAAGCATCCCGTGACGAGGAGCAACCTACAACTGTATGTAACCAAGGAGCTTGTACTCGATCTTGCATCATCTAAACATCAGGAGTTGGCACTCATTATAGTGACCAGTGTAATGGTGATTGGAAGATAATTAAATGTTGGTGTTTCACTTATATGCCTGGAACTAGAATTTGTCAATTGTGTTGGAGCATAAGGGAGGTCAAGGTAGCGTTTAGTGCAAATAATTCCATGTTGCCAACCATCCCTTCCATCCAAAGAAATAGGAAAAAAAAACAAAGACCAATAAGTTGCCGTGCAATTGTGCTTTGACCCACGTGAGATTTGTTCATTTGACAGTTGAAGTAGATTAACGTGACCATCGGCAGATTCATGTGACGTGACACAGGGCAATAACTCAGACTCATTTCATAATCAGACAACATTCAATTTAGAAAGAAAATTATGTGCAAAGACAGCTATATACATATATATATGTGTGTGTGTGTGTGTGTGTGTGTGAAAGAAAATATATATGTCAAGGACTCAAGAATGATATATATAAGGTTTTTCAGAAAAGAAGCTCGTACAATCTTGTCAAATTACAAAAACTCCACAATCTATCTATTTCTTAAAAAGTCCTCAAATTTTTCTTCATTGTAGAATTAAGTCCTTACCAGTGGTCTATGTAAGGGGACGTCTAAAGTGTTTAACTTGACCATTGTTATGATTAGACTGGTAAAATAAAAAACAAAAACAATCTTAGAGAGAGAGAGAGAGAGAGAGCCGTTTGCATGGACATGCTCGGAGACCTGCATGACTGACGTCGGCTTCGCCATCGACATTGTCGTCCGGTGGCGAGCAACTTGCTATCACTGGTGGCTTGCACCGGATGCTAGACTGCTAGTCTCCTGACATAACACAGTCTTGTGGATGTGCGACCGCTCCTCCACCTCAATCAGCTTCCACAGACTCACTTTGAACGCCACGGTCTCCATCCACAGGTTCCGCGTGTCCACCACCACCGTGTGACGTAGTGGCAGACCACGGAGTCCTTCCCTGGGACATGTCGGAGGAGGAATGGCAGCTGTGGCAATCGCACAACGACGAAGCGAGAGGTGTGAAGGAGTCTCCAGTCGAGATCGTGGTGACAGTCAAAGGGTGTGAACGTAAGTGACATGGGAGAGCACGGTGGGCAAGTCAGTGAACTTTGTCCCACGAAGCGGTGGTCACTCGATCGAGAGAGAGAAAGAGTATTTTGGAAGAAGAAAGGTTAACGGTGAGGTGAAAGAAATATTCCTTCTAATATTGTTAATGAAAGTTTAACTATATCAACATTTTTTATAAATATTAATAGATTTTAAAATTTCTAAAAAATAAATATATTGTGAGATTTTTGTAATTAAGTAAGATCACAGGGACTTTCTCTAAAAATGCCCAATACCATTGTTATTCTCTTTGTTTATTTATCGTTATTTATTTTTTTTGTTGTCATTTATTTAGTCATTATTTGGTTATTATATTTTTTTGTTACAAAAAATATAATAACCAAATAATGACTAAATAAATGACAAAAAAACAATAAATAAACAAAGAGAATAACAATGGTAAGTGAATAAAAAAAAGAAAATATTAAATGAATAATAATCAAACAAAGGTCAATAAAGAAAATAAAATATGTGCATGTAACGTAAAAATAAATAAATAAATAATAGAAAGGGAGATGATATAAATAAAATAAGAATAAAGAATTAAAAAAAAGAAGCACATTCATCTATCTAAAATAATAATAAGAATAAATAAAAAATAATGATCACTACTTTACCCACTCCGGAACTCTCGTCTCCTTTAGATCTCGAGTACGAGAATATTAATGACGTTCTCTCATATTTTAAATATCAAAGTTGCCGAATATATATATATATATATATATATATATATAT